>JBBDGP010004187.1:0-281244 GCA_037952835.1 Lithobates septentrionalis
AGGTGACGCCATACAATCTGATTGTACAATCTCCTCCAGATCTACCAAAACTCTTCAACCTTTTACCTGCTGCTGACGTATCTCATATGTCAGCAACAGCGGGGGAGGGGCATTACCTACAGTACTGACTGTTGGCTGCCAGAGTTCATGCGACTGTATGGCCGACCAATCGCTTCTATGCCACCCCCCCCCCCCTCATCAGTACATTGCAGAACCAGCATTGGGCAAAAATGCCCCCCTTTATGAGGACACTCCATGGATCCCCACAGGGACATCTTGGTTCAGGAGGCGGAGTCGTGACCCATAGGTTCAGTTTATATGGGCATCTATCTTCGCCTCCCCTCTGAAAAGCGACTGCAGCGATATGGTGCCTCTTCACTGCCTGGTTTTATTGCTGCACCATTGCGCTGCAGCCAAGTGCATTACAGGCAATTGCAGGGTAGGTAGGACCCCATTGACTTACATGGGTCGCATTTCTCTCAGCACAAATCCCCCCTTCCCCCCATCACCATTCCTAGCATCCCTCCTAATTTGCCCCTCCTAGAACAATTCTTATCCTCTGCCACTCTCCAACCTCCCCCCTCCCAACACAAATCCCTTCTCCTCGTGGTGTGTCCCCCCCCCACGCACATGACACCACAGTGCCCAGGGCAGCCATCCCTTGGGCACTCGTAAGTGCTTTGCATAAGGAGAAGAATGATAGTTTGTCGGTCTGCGTTACACCGACCATCAGTCATGGGGAATTCAGAGTTTTCTTGCAGTACCAGATGCAGCCACAAGTTGGCACTCATGCTGCATAAATCATGTTGTGTCTAATTTGATGGTGAAATGTAGTCTGTGATCCAGTATCCAGTATAAATCTAGACTGGCCTTCCATGCCTATTGCTTATGTGTGAATTTTTATTTTTATAAATCAGGACCTCCTGGATTTCGTTTTTTCTTTTAACTGAATAACTGAAACATTTTGATAGGCTCTGCAGCAGAAACTGAAAGATGCTGATTGGACAATGTGATTTCTGGTGAGCTCTTATGCCGTGTACACACGAGCGGACTTTGCGACCGGATTGGTCCGACGGACTATCTGACGGACTTTCAGCGGAATTCCAACGGACTTTCCCCGACGAACGGACTTGCCTACACGCGATCACACCAAAGTCCAATGACGTACGACCGGACTAAAATAAGGAAATTGATAGCCAGTAGCCAATAGCTGCCCTAGCGCAGGTTTTCGTCGGTCGGACTAGCATACAGACGAGCAGCGGACTTTTCGATAGGAACTGGGTCCGGCGGAGTTCCGACGTAAAGATTTGAAACATGTTCCAAATCTAAAGTCCGTCAGATTTTCAACCGAAAAAGTCAGCTGCAGGTCCGATGAAGCCCACACACGGTCGAATTGTCCGCCGTAGTCGGTCCGTCGGACCAGTCCGGTCGAAAAGTCCGCCCGTGTGTACGCAGCATTAGTTGGCAGGAATTGGTTTGCTTGGCTCTAGTGAGGAATGGCCTTGATGAAGAGCTCCCTCACCTGGTCACAAGTGTGTATAGCAGCCAGGAGAATAGAGGCTCCAGTGGAGGGTCTGTATATACTCCGGCTCTTCGTGTTCAGGATGGGGGACCAGAGGAACCTGAGAAGAGAGCAGAAGGCAGCATTAGAATCTATCAATGGAAATTTCAGTGGGAGTGGGGCAAAAAAGTTCCCCATCACATCAGAATCCCCCCTCCCCCCCTTCACATCAGAGGTCCCCCCCCTTCACATCAGAGGTCCCCCTCATCACATCAGAGGTCCCGCCCATCACATCAGAGGTACCCCCCATCACATCAGAGGTACCCCCCATCACATCAGAGGTCCCCCCGCCACATCAGAGGTCCCCCCGCCACATCAGAGGTCCCGCCCATCACATCAGAGGTCCCGCCCATCACATCAGAGGTCCCACCCATCACATCAGAGGTCCCATCCCCCCTATCACATCAGAGGTCCCGTCCCCCCTATCACATCAGAGGTCCCATCCCCCCATCACATCAGAGGTCCCGTCCCCCCCCATCACATCAGAGGTCCCCCCCATCACATCAGAGGTCCAGTCCCCCCCATCACATCAGCGGTCCCCCCATCACATCATAGTCTCCCCCCTCCCTTATCACATCAAAGGTTCCATCCCCCTTATCACATCAGAGGTCCAGTCCCCCCCATCACATCAGAGGTCCCCCCTATCATATCAGAGGTCCCCCCATCACATATTAGGTCCCCCCGTCACATATTAGGTCCCCCCGTCACATATTAGGTCCCCCCCATCACATCAGAGGTCCCCCCCATCACATCAGAGGCCCCCCCTATCATATCAGAGGTCCCCCCTATCATATCAGAGGTCCCCCTATCATATCAGAGGTCCCCCCATCAAATCAGAGGTCCCCCCCATCACATATTAGGTCCCCCCATCACATCAGAGGTCCAGTCCCCCCATCACATCAGAGGTCCCCCCTATAATATCAGAGGTCCCCCCTATAATATCAGAGGTCCCCCCTATAATATCAAGAGGTCCTCCCCATCACATCAGAGGTCCCCCCATCACATCCGAGGTCCCCCCATCACATCAGAGGTCCCCCCCATCACATCAGAGGCCCCCCCCATCACATCAGAGGTCCCCCCATCACATATTCGGTCTTCCCCATCACATATTAGGTCCCCCCCATCACATATTAGGTCCCCCCCATCACATATTAGGCCCCCCCATCACATCAGAGGTCCCCCCCATCACATCAGAGGTCCCCCCATCACATCAGAGTCTCCCCCCTCCCTTATCACATCAAAGGTCCCATCCCCCCTATCACATTAGAGGTCCCTCCCCTTCACATCAGAGGTCCTGCCCATCACATCAGAGGTCCAGTCCCCCCATCACATCAGAGGCCCCCCCATCACATCAGAGGCCCCCCCATCACATCAGAGGCCCCCCCATCACATCAGAGGCCCCTCATCACATCAGAGGTCCCCCCCTTCACATCAGAGTCTCCCCCATCACATCAGAGTCTCTCCCCTCCCTTATCGCATCAAAGGTCCCATCCCCCATCACATTAGAGGTCCTCCCTATCACATTACAGGTCCTCCCCATCCTATCAGAGGTCCTCCCTATCCCATCAGAGGCCCTCCCCATCCCATCAGAGGTCCCCCTGTCACAGTAGTGAGTCCTCAGTCCCTCTGGTCTATGTGTGGCAGAGGGTAGGAGATGGAGCAGGTTCTCTTCTAAATGTTGAGGTGGTCCTGGATCAGCACCATAACAAGAATGCTGCTGTGTGTCCTGGACGCTCATTGGTTGTTAAGGTGCTGGCGGCCCGACTGCTTCCTGGAAACACAATATTCAAATACAGGACAAGCTGCTGGGGGCCGGGTAGAATCTTGTACTGGGCCAGATGTTGCCCCCGGGGACCCTCGTTAGTTTGCAGACCCCTCCCCCTGCACATTTGCCCCATTGCCCCCAGTTCTAGCCCTCTCTCTTCCGGTAGTCTGGTATGAGGAGAAGACGCTGCGGCATGCAGAACAAGATGGCAGTTTTTCTTTAGTTGGCGCCAAAACGGAGTCTGAGGCTCACAAATGTGAGTGAAGGTTGAGTGAGGAGAGGCTTCACCTTCTCCTAACCTGCGTCTGTCCGACGGGCGACGGCAGAACGTCATTGTAGTGTTTGGGAGGATCTCTCCAATGTAAATATTACAATGTGAGTGCGGGAAACTTCTGATGGAACCTGAACTCTGTACCTGACAAAACAGGACTGACCCACCCAGGTGACCCGAATGTGAACCTACAGCAGCAGATCATCATCAACCCAACCTCTGAAAGTGCAACTCCATCATTATAATCTGCCTGAACCATCGATGTATAGGAGGAGAAAACTTTAGATGTGAATTTATAAGAATAAGATTAGAGCTATATGTCCCGTGAACCTGCATTTACCTTCGTTCTGTGTGAGTTAGGGGGAAAAAAACAATTGTTATTAGGTTATTTTCTCCCCAGGTCAAACGTTATTCTTCATACCACATTATGTCCACTAGATGGAGCCGATGATTATAGTAAATACATTCTTTGTTTTTTTTTTGTTTTTTTTAACAGGATCATCAGCGCCATCTAGTGTCCGTAATGTGGTGTTTCCTGATTCACTCTGTTCTGTATAATGAATAACATTCGACCTCAGTAGAAAATAGCCTAATAATATTTGTTTTTGCCCCCCCTCCTTCTCACAGAACGTATGTACACGCGGTTTAAGAAGACGAATAGCTCATCAAATACTTTACTAAAAAAAGCCAAAGGCAAAACAGGAATGTAATGAGCCATTTGGGATGTCTGGGAAATGGCACCCAGTAATTGTCATTCTTAGGAATAAGGCTGTCAAACAATTCTGCACTTTGTGGGTCTATATCTGGCACTGTGATTTATGTCCTGTATATATTTAAAAAATACACTTTTCAAAGCTGAAGTTCAGCAGTGGTATTTTTTTTTTGTTGGCTTTATAAAATGTATTTATTTTATTTTTGTGTTGATAGGGACTTTTTGAAATATATAATTATATATATTATTATATTTTGTGATATGGGTTTTTTTAAGCGTATGCTTTTTATTTTGCTGGTATTAGGGTTTTTTTCTCTGTTTTTGTTTGTAGGTACTTTTGTTTTTGGATACTGTGGGGGGTTTTTTTGGCATTGGTTTGTTATTTTGCTGATTATATTATTTTTTTCATTTTTATTTTTTTACTGGTATGGGTTTTGTGCTTTTGTTTTTTTTTTCTGTTTTAATGTTTTTTTTTTTTTTTTTTTTTTTTTGCTCGTACGTTTTTTTCCTGAATATAAATAATAAAAGAAAAAAATTAAAAAAAAAATATATATATATATATATATATATATATATATATATATATATATATATATATATATATATATATATATATATATATATATATATAATATATTTATTATTTTTTACTGCTATGGTTTTCTGGTATGAGTTTTCTGTGGATTCAATGTCTTCAATAAGGCAAACCACCAGAGTCTTGGCTGCTGTTTTAATGTGGCATATCTAGGGGCAGCGGCTGTTTACCTGGCCATAGACCGTTCCTTTTTTTTTTGTTCCTTAAGCCACGCAAGCAATGTGAATGGAGGAGTCCCCTCTCACCAGGACACTGTATTCTGACGGTGGGGACTCGGCCCTGCCAGAATAAATTGATCAGCAGCCACAGCCAATGGACAGAAGTTTTCCAACCATTTTGGGGATGGCCGCACGTTGATGTAACTTTGGCCGATCCCCACTGAACTGGCTGAATTTTGATCTATCTATGACCGTCTTTTGTCCCAGCGCAATTTTAAAGCAGCCCCTAGACTCCACGGTTCTCCGCAGCTTGGCTGTTGGTGACAACCAGGGCCCAGCACTAAGCCCAGTACCTGAACCAACCAACCAACTCCTGGGCTTCTCATCCTTTAGTAGCTCCCTCCATAGGAGCTCAATGTAAAAACGAAAACAATATGGCGCCACACTGAGTGTACATCAGGAGTGTATGATGCCACAGCACTTCCTGTCAGCATGGCGGCTCGGCCGAGCTGTCACTGATCTGTCCTGTCTCCCCCCTGCAGCCTAAAGATCTCTGCTATAGTGATGTCACTATTTTAATTAGCCAGCAATAGATCATGTTAGAAGGGATCTGTTGCTGCACAGTGACATGGAAGGTCTGGATGTGCTCTCCACTGACCCCCCCCCCCCCAGACAGTCCGCTTGTGGACATCCCCTTTTGTCTCAATGTTAACCCCATGTTTCCCAATGAACTCCAAGAAACGGTATTTGCAGTAAGTACAAGAAAAGTTTTATGGAATTACAGGAACGCGTACAACGGTATGTTGTCTGTTTTGTTTGGGTGTGATGACTGATATGGCCGTGTAACTTGCAGTGCCCAGAGGTCACATTGCGAAGCACGCCCATGCCTCTAATGTTGACTTTTTGATATACAGTCGATAAGATGGAAAGGGAATCCATAGACTGGCTGGAGGAATTTTATTCATTTTATTTAATGAAAAAGACGGAGGAGCTCAGACACCATTATCTGATCTAGAGATCACATCCGGCTCGGGGGGGGGGGGGGGGGGGACAGATTTTTCTTTGAAAATGATAGACAGAAAGATGGTGGTGGTGACAGTTGCATCTAAGTAGATTCCCTAGAAGAAGGAAAGAGCAGAGCCAACTCGCAGGGAGTTTTCCCAACAAGCTGAGAACTTTTATGGTGCAGTAACGAGGACTCCTGACCACAGGAGGCCTGGAGATCCACCAACGACCACACAACTGGTAGTGCAGCTTGTAGTTGCTCAGCCATCTGTGGCCACATTCTGGATGCTTACCAATGGAACATCAACTGCTTTTAACCATCTGGATTGGTCGGCAGTCGTTAGCCAATCAGCAAACATCCTTTGGTCTGGCTTGTCAGAGGAAGAATCATTTGGCCAATAATAATAATTTCCACCAAGATAAGCTGGCATTGAGGTGTCTGGTAGAGCTCTCACTTTTCCATTGGAAGCATTTTCTATGGATCTGAGGAAAGACCTTTCATTGTCTGGTCAAGCTTCAATAATGGAATGCCCTCTGAAATCTGTAGAAGTCAAGTAGAACATGAGTCTGAGGCACTGGACTCGGATCTAAATCCTGCCAAATACAAGATGGCAGCAGAACTTTATGATCTGAGTTTATCACACAAAGTAGGGGCCCCTCGAATGGAGACGTCCACAATGAAGTCAACAAACTTGGCGCCAAACCATCACCATAATATCCATTCTGCTTTATTACTGGTGACAATGTGACAGCATGAAGGACAGAGGTAGCCAACACATTTCAGGGACCAAGTAATCCCCCTTTCTCTGGGTTTGGGCTTATTATCAAAGTATCTCAGATAGGGACCAAGCTTCTCAGACTTATCTCTTGGAGGACAATCTCTCAGTAGAAGTAACCAGGCCATCTCTTTTGGATTTTACTCAGGATTCTGGTATCAGAGAAAACGAGAACTTTGACCAAGCCCTGATGAAGGGGGATCACTTGGCCCCCGAAATGCATTGGAATACCATTCTTCCTGTTACCAAAAATAAATAATTATGGACTTGAGATGATCATTTGGAGCTCTGTTTGACTCTGAAGTCTGTAGGATACTTTAGACCCGTCACAGATACTGGAGGTGGTTGCTCCATCCTGTACAAACTGACCTCCCTCTTGTTTATTGATTGTTCCTTCGATAAGTTGGTACCGGGGCTTTAGGCCATGGAGAAGGGAGGGGGTGCCATTGCCAAAAACCAGCTCATCAAAGGGGAACAACAGAGGTTGGTCCAACATGGACATTAGGAGGAGGTGGGCACCTGACACTACTCAAGATTTGGCAGTAATTTCTGGTGTCTTTAGTGTAGCCATAGACTGGCAGATGCAGCATTCTGCAGAGAATGTCAGGCAGAGAGCATGCTGGGACCAGCTGCTCTATATATGTCCCGGATTTCTGCCGAGTCAGAGCAGCGAAAGCGCGGTCAATGAGAGTAAAGGTTGATTCTGATTGCAGATTTCCTAAGAATTCTGTAAAATCTCTCAGAGTGATAAGAAGTTCCTCAAAGTTCAGTGTGATTGTGTCTTCTGCGGCCCACAGGATGGAATGACCCAACTTATCGCTGAGGGTCATGCTGGCCCAATAATCTGCATTGACTAGAGGCTGTAAATGGCTGATGGTTGTCAGTTATTGTTCTTTGCACTGTACATTTAGAGTGAACCTTGACCCTCCAGAGATACCTTGGCAACATAGACTTCCTCCCCTCCCACTCTTTTTTATTTATTTATTTTTTCCAGCCCCGCTACCATTTTTGTCCAGATGAGGATGAAGTGTCCCCGTTCCTGCAGCCTCCTTGGATTACCTGCCACATCTCAGGAGGCCTCAGGACACATCGAGGGGGGGGCTGCCTGAACGGGAGGAGGCAGCCGGCTACTGATGAGGAAAGACCAAGATGGTGCTGCAAGAGCTGAGGTGTTGCACTTGGATCTGCTGGAGGAGAGTATCTGAATTCAGGACAATGCTGCACAACAGTGGAGATCCTCTTAAAGTGGAACTTCACTCTTGCAATCAATATTGATTATTTTAAATCCTTGTGCTGCTATCATTAGTAAATAGATAGGAAAGTAAAATTATATTTACTGGTTCTAAACTTTTTTTTTTTTTTTTACATTTCTTCAGTTACTTCCTGGTTTCTTGCCTAGCCAACTTGATGACCTACATCCCAGGAGTCTTCAGGAGCGGAGGAGGGGTTTACTCAGCTAAGCACACCCTCCTGCCTGCATACTTGAGCTAAGGGCAGATTGATTCCAGGAAGTAAATGCTACATGAATAATTTGCCCTTACTCAAGATGGCCATGGGCAAAAATGCTAGGGGTTGTTTTTTAAAATGATTTCTCAACAAAATAAAGAATGGAGACGATGGATGGAGACATGGATGGATGGATGGAGACATGGATGGATGGAGACATGGATGGATGGAGACAAGGCTTGATGGAGACATGGATGGATTGATTGAGAAAAGGGTTGACGGAGACATAGATGTACGGATGAAGACATGGATGGAGACAGGGGTTGATGAATGGATGAAGACATGGATGGATGGAGACAAGGGTTGATGGAGACATGGATGGATGGAGACAAGGGTTGATGGAGACAAGGGTTGATGGAGACAAGGGTTGATGGAGACAAGGGTTGATGGAGACAAGGGTTGATGGAGACAAGGGTTGATGGAGACATGGATGGATGGAGACATGGATGGTTAGATGAAGACATACATGGATGGAGACCAGGGTTGATGGAGACCAGGGATGGATGGAGACATAAATGGATGGAGACATAAATGGATGAAGACATGGATGGATGGAGCCCAGGGTTGATGGAGACATGGATGGATGGATGGATGGAGACCAGGGTTGATGGAGACCAGGGTTGATGGAGACCAGGGTTGATGGAGACATGGATGGATGAAGACATGGATGGCTGGAGATATAGATGTATGGGGGAGTTTGCTTTGAATATTAAAAATTAATTGTAGCGGTACCCCCATGAGGGCTGCTGATTGACTCTATACCCCACTGACTACCCCGACTCTGCAGATCCTCTCATACCTCTGACAGCTTGGGTTCCATGCTGTAATAGGATGTTATCAATGAGAAACTCACACAATGTCACTGAACCACTCAATGAGTTTTTAGTAGAGTGAGTAATAAACACAAATGAACAATATGAATGAACACAAACAATATATGACAGTTGATAACCACAAGCCTAGATATGAAACTGTAAACTTAATGATCAATGTCAAAATGTAGAATATAAAAATAGATTATTCTTAAAATGAAGTTTAAATCAGATATGTCTGTGTGTAAATGTAGCTTCAATGTCTTGAGATGTACGTGTGTGAATGTGTTCTCGTGGAAAGCTGGAAAAAATGTCTCTTCCAGCCACAGCCTGTCTGTACTCCTACAATTAACCAACCCCTCCCTTTTCCTATCCAGACTGCTTAAAGGTTTGTATTTGCCTTATAGTCCTACAGAAAAACCAGGAACTTTCAATGAGTAATTTCACTCCCTCCAACATTCCTAAGGGTGGGGCTATGAACTATGTGAGAGTAGCTAAAGTAAGAATCATTTAACTTACAATATACACATTTCCTTTAAACATCTAAAATCTTACTACATATCAGTATATAGAATGTTCTTAATAATAATCCTAATCAAGAAATATTGTAATATAAGGAAATTATGTTCTTTAACTAAAACTTGAAACTATTAGCCTCTAAAGAAATACAAAACTTTTCTTCTCATGAGATGGGGGGGGGTGAGACTAATTGATACCACAGGAGAATTCTACATAGAACTGCTTTTGAAGCTATCCCAAGAAATGCATATGAAGCTTTAAACAAATCTTTACATAAAAATATATGTAAAAATATTTACATATATATTTCACTTTATCCATATCTAGAATATATGATATACATAAGCAAATCAATCATTCTCAAAAGACCCAAATGCATTCATAAACTCTGATATTCTGACAATGCTCCAAAACCTATATTAAACACCTTCCCACTGAGGCCTCAATACAGACACCAAATTGCAATATAATATTACTTACATTCAATAATACAATGCAATATTTAACCTGTACTCAAGGGCTCCCCCTAGGTTGTAATTTAGTGTTCAAACTACAAAGTAGAACCGTGATGCTTTGCAAAAGATGATAAAAGTTCCTTGACTCCGGATATCTTCAGCTAGCCTGTAGTTTAAACTGCGGTATTTGTAATCCAACAGGGCAAAAGAAAGAAAGCAAACTGTATTATAAATGGTACGTTGATAACTGTAACTGAAAAGATATGGCACTTGTAACTTCCTCCTTATGTGTGAGTGTAATACAGTACTGACCTTACAGTACAGGGAGTAACAAGCCCCAGAGTCCAGCTGTATGTGGCCTGTGAATAAGTAGAATCACTTCTGTGGAACTACAAGTCCCACCGGCAGTCTGTAAATAACTCACTCAGCAAACAGTGCACTTTACTGAAATGGGCAGGTGCCCTCTCACCACAATAGACTCAGAGGCTGTGAGGCTCCGTCTGGACTCCCCTCCTGATGTCTCAGTCTGATGAAAAGATGGCGCCGCTGTGCTGTACCGCTCCTCCGGATGGCTGAGATGCAGGAAAACTTCCAGATGACCTGACACTGCACACCGATCCGCTTGCTAAGCTGGCAGAGCTGCACTCTGAAGCCCCTTAGAGGCTGGTGATCCTGCTCCGCGCTGTATAGGCCACAGTCTTCTGGTCACACACACGGACCTCCTGCTGGCAGGTATTGAATGGCGTCCAGAGAGAGCGAAAGATGGCCGCGCTGTTCCTTTTATTACTGCTCCCAGCATGCAGTGCTGAGCGCATTGCATTGTCTGTATTGTAGTTCAGGGCTGATCCATCCAACAGAGTCACTTCCTCTTTCTAACTACATTTCCCACAATGCTTTGCAGCGCTGCTTTTCAGGAATTAAAAGAAAGTCCTAACAGCATTAAAAGGACACTAGAGGGAGCCAGACTCATTTGCAAACCATAAAAACTGTAATGCCTTTTACAGTACAGTGGAACCTCGGTTTGCGAGTAACGCGGTTAACGAGCGTTTCGCAAACCAAGCACTATATTGGTTTGCGAGTGTTGTCTCGCAAAACGAGCAGGATTCAGGCCAAAAGCGATGTACAGTACCGCTTTTGGCCTGAGGTGGGGGGCGCCGGAGCCGAAAGTCGCCGTTCGGAAATGCACGGAAAGGCCCGAGGACAGTTCGGCTGACCTCGGCAAACCTCGGAAAGGCTCGTGAACGGAGTCTTTCCGGGGTTTGCCGAGGTCAGCCGAAGTGTCCCTCAGGCCTTTTCGGATGTTTCCGAGGCTCTCCGGCGCCCCCCCGCCTCTGGCCGCATGCGGTATTGCATCCCATTGAAGTCAGTGCGGAACAAATTATTTTAGTTTCCATTGACTTCAATGGGAAAACTCGCTTTGATATGCGAGAACATTGGATTACAAGCATACTCCTGGAACGGACTATGCTCGTAATCCGAAGTTCCACTGTATTAGCAAACCCTTGGCTACATAATGAAATAGTGTTTTTGGTTTCTGATGCTCAAAGTTCCGCTTTAAATAGAGCCAAACCTCCCGTATTCCAAAGAAGAGAAAAGGGGGGTCACCTTTTAGCTTCAAGTATGTTGGCGAAGGACACACCCCTGCCATGCCCCCAGTTATGCGGGCAATGAAGAATTAATATGTAAAAGAACGATTGGTCGTCAAACCCACGAATGATTTCAATCCCTCCTGTGTTCCCTTCACTGATTTTTTTTTCAGAGTAAGAAAATAAATAATGTATCCATCTGGAAGATACATTGATATAGAGGGGCGCCCAGCAGACCCCCTGTTCCGGAGGAACAGTCACAGTTCTACATTTGAGGCCGGAGCAGCAGCAATGTAAGAGCCAGCGAGGAGTTTGGGATGAAGTGCATGCTTCCTCCTCCTCCTACAAAGTTACAATGTACAGTCTGATCACTGGGGGGAGGTGAGACTGAGGAAATGCTTCCTCCTCCTTCTACAAAGTTACAATGTACAGTCTGATCACTGGGGGAGGTGAGACTGAGGAAATGCTTCCTCCTCCTTCTACAAAGTTACAATGTACAGTCTGATCACTGGGGGAGGTGAGACTGAGGAAATGCTTCCTCCTCCTTCTACAAAGTTACAATGTACAGTCTGATCATTGGGGGAGGGGAGACTGGGGAAATGCTTCCTCCTCCTTGCTTCATGAATGGCGACTCCTTGTCTGCAGCTCACACTTGTGCCTATATAAAGTGTATCCAGAGCTAACATTTTTTAGGTTTTGAACAGAGTAGGGAAGAGTTTTTATCTCTTCACTTCCTGTGTCCTATTGGGGAAATTTCACTTTTACTTCTGTCTTGGAGACACGGCAGGAAGTAAGAGGAAATCTCTGTAGTGATGGGAAATCCCCATTGTAGTCCTCAATGACCATCTCAGGACAGAATAATCCGCATACACCTCATCCTTGTACGGACTCGCTCCATTCACCCGCAGAGAGGGGCAGGACTGGTACAGGTCAGCTGACCCGTCGGTTGCCCCCTCCCCCCCTCGCCCTCAGATACTCTGGAGCCCCGGGCACGGGCGTGGACTCACCTGTTCCTCAGGTAACGCATGAAATCCGGGTGCAGGATCTTGAAATGTTCCGTTGTCAGGTTTTTGCCAAAATAGCGCGCCGGACTGTGGAGGAGAAGAGCGATGTCAGAGATCAGATGGGGGGGAAAATCAGTCACAAACCCCCCCCCCCCCCATTCACACAGCAATGGCTATTTCCGTGTAAATTTTAATTTAGCTTTATCAGTATAAAATGAGAAAACCTCCCTGTATTTCTTCTAATAGATCAGTTCCTATATCATCAGCTCCATCTAGTGGCCAAAGTGCTGTATTGATTCCTAAAAAAAACATCAATGAGAAAACATTCAGCATTCTGGCCACTAGATGGAGCTGATGATACAGGAACTGATCTATTAGAAGAAATATATAATGAAATTGTGTTCACCTTTGCATGCATGCTTCTGACATTCGTCCAGTGAATGTTGTACAATTAGACCCCTGTAGCATATGGGCAGCCTTTGAGAAATGGAGATTGCATGGAAAGTCCATCTACTTACTCTTTGCCCTTATCCCGGCCGCGGTCGATGATGCTGTTGGTAAGGGCGGCTCGGACTAATAAATAATCTCTGTCATGATCCGGTAAGAGGACGAAGCGGGTTTCCTGTGGACGGTAAACGACATGCAAAGGTGAAGGATTTAAAGGACATGCACACCTAGATTTCCACCCCCTGCAACATTTTGGAATGTGGGGGAGGGGGGGGGATGGTAAAGTGAATAATTAAACCTTCCTTGTAGTGAAATGATAGGGATATTGCATATTTCACATCAGTGGCGGCCTGTAATGCAGGGAGCATGGGCGCCACCCCCAGGGCCGTCTTTGATACTGATTGGACCCTGGGCAAAAATTTTCTTGGGGCCAATCATTACCGCTCACTGACTGGCTGCTAGAGGTTGCAGCACACATTATGGCTCACTGATTATTTGCTAGAGGTTACAGCACATGACTTCTGCTTGTTGATTAGTTGCTATTACTGTACATCAATACTGCTCACTGATTGGTTGCTAGAGGTTACTGGACATCCTTACCACTCACCAATTAGTTGCTAGAGGTTACTGCACATTATTACTACTTACTAATTGGTTGCTGGAGGTTACTGAAAATCCTTTACTACTCAATGATTGGTTGCAAGAGGTTAGTGCACATCATTACTGCTCACTGATTGGTTGCTAAAGGTTACAGCACATCATCTCCTCACTGCATGCACACCATGGACTGGGCAGGCAGGCAGATCTGACTGGCTGCTAGAGGTTACAGCACACATTATGGCTCACTGATTATTTGGTAGAGGTTACAGCACATGACTTCTGCTTGTTGATTAGTTGCTATTACTGTACATCAATACTGCTCACTGATTGGTTGCTAGAGGTTACTGGACATCCTTACCACTCACCAATTAGTTGCTAGAGTTTACTGCACATTATTACTGCTTACTAATTGGTTGCTAGAGGTTACTAAAAATCCTTTACTACTCAATGATTGGTTGCAAGAGGTTAGCACACATCATTACTGCTTACTGATTGGTTGCTAAAGGTTACAGCACATCATCTCCTCACTGCCTGCACACCATGAACTGGGGAGGCAGGCAGATCTTTCCTTATATTCAGGATCTATAAACCACAGCCAAAACCTGTAAGGTCTTTGTCTTATCCAGAGCTTTATCATGTAACAAGCTTGCAACTGGTCTGATTGCCTGGCCACGCCTTTATGGAGGGATCCGTGGCAGGAACAGCATCTTTAGGTAAGTATTCTTGTTATATTTTCTAATATTATCTGTATCTGTCATTACATTTAATAAATGTTATACTTTTAAGTATTTCTGTGATCTCTGTTTGCACATATCAAACACCGGCCAAAAAATGTGACAAAGCACTGTATCGTTAAACCTTCGTTCATTAAACCCACCAACTGCTTAAATCGAGGGGAATGGAAAATATAGTTTTGCTCTGTGGGCAGCCAGGCAAATGACACTGTAGGCAATGTATTTATAGAAAATTCACAGAGCTAGTCATCCTGCATGTAATTTGTTCTGTGCGAATGGAGGCAGAATTAAATGTTACTGAGCTATTTCCTCTCCAGGTCAGATGTTTCGTTCATATACAATACAGTGAATCAGGAAAATACTGAATTATGGGCACTAGAGGGAGCCCATGATCAGAGGAAGTAAATGCTTATTAACTAAGATCATCAGCGCCATCTAGCGGCCATAATGCAGTTTTTTCTTCATATTATTCTTGTGAATGAAGAACCTCTTAGAACAGGGGTGCCCAATCTTTAGAGGAGCGAGGGCCACTTTAGCGACTTGGTAACCGGTCGCGGGCCACAATGAGTGTAGCGGGCGGATGGCAGGTCTGTGTCCACTCTGCAAATGTAGAGCAGACACAGATGCAGCCCGCTCTACCCTAAGGGCCCTCTGATCCGCCCAGACAGAAGGGGACAGATTCCCTTCTGTTTTTTAAGCAGATCGGATTGCAGACAGGCGGGTGTAAGCAGACACGAGTCTGTTTACATCTGCCGCTCTATAGAGGTGAATGGAGGGTCCGATTGGGTCCGCCTGAAAAACAGACAGGCAGATCCGATTGGACCGATCGTGTGAAAGGGGCCTAAGGCTGCTTTCACACGGATGCACAGTGGTTTACCTGCATCTCAACTGACCTCGATCTTCACTTCTTCCTCAGGATTCCTGCAGCTGGTTGCTGCTGTCCCCCAGGTGGTTATAACTGCTGGCTGTCCTCCAGGGCTGGTACTGCGGACAGGTGCTGGTACTTCTGTTGGGTACTGCGGACAGGTGCTGGTACTGCTGTTGGGTACTGCGGACAGGTGCTGGTACTGCTGTTGGGTACTGCGGACAGGTGCTGGTACTGCTGTTGGGTACTGCCTGCTGGTACTGCTGGAAGATACTGCTGGCTGGTACTGCTGGCGGGTACTGGTACTGCTGGCTGGTACTGGTACTGCTGGTGGGTACTGGTACTGCTGGCGGGTACTGGTACTGCTGGTTGGTACTGCTGGTGGGTACTGGTACTGCTGGATGGCACTTGTACTGCTGGCTGGTACTGCTGGCGGTTACTGCTGGCTGGTACTGGTACTGTTGGTGGGTACTGGTACTGCTGGTGGGTACTGATACTGCTGGCTGGTACTGCTGGTTGGTACTGGTACTGCTGGTGGGTACTGGTACTGCTGACTGTTACTGCTGGCGGGTACTGCTGGTGGGTATTGATATTGCTGGCTGGTACTGCTGGTGGGTACTGGTACTTCTGGCGGGTACTGACACTGCTGGCTGGTACTGCTGGTGGGTACTGGTACTGCTGGCGGGTACTGCTGGTGGGTACTGGTACTGCTGGTGGGTACTGGTACTGCTGGTGGGTACTGATACTGCTGGCAGGTACTGGGCTTGCTGACCCGCCATCTCAGAACAAGACATGGCGGGCCACATCGGAGGGTGCTGCAGGCCACATGTGGCCCGCGGGCCAGCGGTTGGGCACCCCTGCCTTAGAACTTAACTTGGAGAGACACCAGCTTAGTAACATTTCATTTTGTGGCCATTCGCACAGAACAAATTACATGCAGTTTCACAGGACAATTTTTTTAAATTTATTTTTTATAAGTACACCCCTAAATGAAAAAGCTAAACTACCCTCAATACACTAAAAAAACATGTAAAAGAATAGATTCATTTTTCAACATGTTCTGGAAATAAATGTGAGTTTCTGCTCCATAGAACCGATCCCTAAAAATACCGGAGCTTCCTCTCACACAAGGAGGGGGTGTGGCTTCATACTTGGCCCAAATGTGGGATACTTGAAATGCGTAAACGGGGGGAGGGGCAAATGTCTATATTGAAAATGCCGCTAGTCTTACCACTGTGCGCGGTATGCTCTTGAATCCTCGATGTCCATAGGCCACTAATGAGTTCATCATGGTGTTTGTGCCAAAGAAATAGAAGGAAGTGCGATTGCCAACGTCCATTTCAAAACCAGTGGTAATGGCCCCGTTCACCCTGCAGATAACAGACACGACCGTAAGAAAACGCCTGGCGTGCCAGGACACGTCATTGGTGAGAAGGGACATGGGTACATCCAAGAGTCTGCACACTGATATAAATCATTTTTTATTATTATTATTATTATACATCATTTATTAGCGTATAGTGCAACCATGTTTATGCTGGCCAACTGCGTCAAAGTGATCCCTCTCTTGCCAATTGCATCAGTGATCCCTCTCTGGCCAACTGCATCAAAGTGATCCCTCCATGGTGAACTGCGTCAGCGAGGTCCCTCTCTGGTGAACTGCGTCAGTGAGATCCCTCTCTGGTGAACTACGTCAGTGAGATCCCTCTCTGGTGAACTGCGTCAGTGAGATCCCTCTCTGGTGAACTGCGTCAGTGAGATCCCTCTCTGGTGAACTGCGTCAGTGAGATCCCTCTCTGGTGAACTGCGTCAGTGAGATCCCTCTCTGGTGAACTGCGTCAGTGAGATCCCTCTCTGGTGAACTGCGTCAGGGAGATCCCTCTCTGGTGAACTGCGCCTGTGAGATCCCTCTCTGGTGAACTGCGCCTGTGAGATCCCTCTCTGGTGAACTGCGCCTGTGAGATCCCTCTCTGGCCAACTACATCAAAGTGATTCCTCTCTGGCCAACTGCGTCATTGATCCCTCTCTGGCCAACTGCGTCAGACCGGATAGAGCCTGTGATGTGTGTGGAGCGACACAGAGAGCTTGTGTATGGGGGGGGGGGTCTCAGGTGACCCCTCTCTAGCCAACTGTGTCCTAGTGATCACTCTCTGGCCAACTGTGTCCTAGTGATCCCTCTCTGGCCAACTGTGTCCTAGTGATGCCTCTCTGGCTAACTGTGTCCTAGTGATCCCTCTCTGGCCAACTGTGTCCTAGTGATCCCTCTCTGGCCAGCTGTGTCCTAGTGATCCCTCTCTGGCCAACTGTGTCCTAGTGATCCCTCTCTGGCCAACTGTGTCCTAGTGATCCCTCTCTGGCCAACTGTGTCCTAGTGATGCCTCTCTGGCCAACTGTGTCCTAGTGATCCCTCTCTGGCCAACTGTGTCCTAGTGATCCCTCTCTGGCCAACTGTGTCCTAGTGATCCCTCTCTGGCCAACTGTGTCCTAGTGATCCCTCTCTGGCCAACTGTGTCCTAGTGATCCCTCTCTGGCCAACTGTGTCCTAGTGATCCCTCTCTGGCCAACTGTGTCCTAGTGATCCCTCTCTGGCCAACTGTGTCCTAGTGATCCCTTTCTGGCCAACTGTGTCCTAGTGATCCCTCTCTGGCCAACTGTGTCCTAGTGATCCCTCTCTGGCCAACTGTGTCCTAGTGATCCCTCTCTGGCCAACTGTGTCCTAGAGATGCCTCTCTGGCCAACTGTGTCCTAGTGATGCCTCTCTGGCCAACTGTGTCCTAGTGATGCCTCTCTGGCCAACTGTGTCCTAGTGATGCCTCTCTGGCCAACTGTGTCCTAGTGATGCCTCTCTGGCCAACTGTGTCCTAGTGATGCCTCTCTGGCCAACTGTGTCCTAGTGATCCCTCTCTGGCCAACTGTGTCCTAGTGATCCCTCTCTGGTCAACTATGTCAGTGATCTTTTCTCTGGACAACAGTCTCAAAGTGATCCCTCTTTGGACAACGGTGTCAAAGTGATCCCTCTCTGGCCATCAAGGAAGGAAGGGAGACACCACTGAGCTTTGTCCTGACTGTAGAGGTCTGCAGATTCTGGGGGGGACTCTGTTGTTGCTGCAATCTCTGAGAGATTTGATGAAAGCCGCATGTGACTCAATGTGTCATCAACCGCACAAAATGAAAATGTTCATTTGGTTGGGACTCGGCTTTAGTTGCATTCCACTTCTGGACACGAGGGAATTGCTCATAGCTTCCATCTCTCCCATTGGAGGCCTGAGGGCTGGGAGAACGAGACAAGTCTTATTTTTATTTTCCACTCAACAAAATGTTGTTTGAGCTTTGCTTTTCAATCTTAGATAGAATAGAGAAGGGTTAAAGTGGATGTAAACCTCAGACATGAAATTTGAACAAAGCATATCCCTCTATACCTGTCTCAGTCCAGAGCACTAAGTGTCATTTCTGTCTGCTGCCTCCTTCCTCTGCTATCTACATAAGTCACTTCTGACAAGTTTTTCTGACACCAAGAGATAAAATGGTGACAGGGAAGGGAGCACCAGCACACCGCCTGTGATTGACAGCCTCAGCTCTGTTCCTGTGTGCTGTGCAAAGGCATGTGCAGGGCTGTGCCTGGGCACAGCCTAATCATTCTGTGTGGTGGCGATTCCCCCTACTGCCTGCCCCCCCCCATGTTGCAGGCCCCCCACCACCACAGTGCTGCTGGCTTCTCCCTCCCCCCGGCTGTTTCGGGGGAATGTTTCAGGATGGAGAGTGGGGGAAGGGGCTAATCAATAAGTCATTTGACTGCCCCCTTCCTTTTCTAAATGAACACAGTGAACACACTCACTGTGTTCAATCATAACTGAAGCATAGTAAACTGTTTTTCTATGCCTCAGTTTGGGAATCAACAGGAAGCCACTCAGCACAGAGAACTTCCCATTCATTCACTGTCCAGTGCAGCTGACGCTGCAGAGAAAGTCATGTGTGTGTTTAAGCTTTGGGGTGCACACCTATGGTGCTGTGTGAAGGGGGGAATGGGGGGGGGGGGTCCCTTCTTTCCAATCACCTCTAAGAGCTCTCCTCACTGACCTCCTGCAGAGTTTAATTTCAGCTTTTTCTGGCCCCTTTCTTCTGAACTCTCAGACAAGCTTTATAAATTCAGCACTTGAGAAGTAGAGGTGTAGAGAAGAGAAGGTTGCAGATAAACAGGTACAACTTATGCAGGAGGATTTGTTTCATCTCCGTGTATCACTTGAGGCCAGTCACTTCACTGGGGATATGGAGGATTTACAACCACTTTTAGACCCAACAGAATTTTTCTTCTTTTTTTTTTTTTTTTTTTTTTTTTTTGCTGTCTGCCTCCTTTTTGGGAGATTTCCCTTCAATTCTACCTGGGGACACAACAGTGATGGGAAATCTCTTCCTAGAGCTCAGTCTGGCACAGGTTTCCCTATGTCCCCTATGACCCAGAGGCAATAAAACCAGGGTGGAGAGGGTGCACTGAGGGCGGGCGTCTCTCTTGTCCCTGCTCTCCAGCTGTCTCCCGCAATTCCAATCCGTGAAAACACAGATAAGTCCCGCTGATGGTTCCCAATCCCAAATCCGCTGTCCATGTGCCAGCTGTCCCTGCACTTTGCAGAAGCTCCTGAAAAGCAGAGGGCAGCTGTTTTATGGACACCAAGCCCCATTCATTGCACTGGGAGGGTCCATCTCAGACATTATTATTGCTATAATTGTAACCCCAATAAAAATAAATACAAGCCGATTTCGACATCTTCGCCTTTTGGGTGTCGCAGGACCTTGTCCCGGCACTGCCAACAATTGTAGCATTTTCGTTTTCCTATCATTTCCCGTCCCTGCGACAATGGGCCACCAAGACCATCATTCTCCCCAACGTGGACAGAGAAGACAAAAACACGAGAAGGATTCTAAACCTAAAAAGAAAAAAAATAGAAATAAAGTTTGGCTTTAAAACCGAATTCTAGCCAAAACCATTTTATTTTGGTTTGGGTGGAGCGGAGAAGGGGTGGGGCCCTGTGTTTTTGGTTTTTACGGTTTGCGTCGGGACGGGAAGTGATTGGAAATCTCCCCAACAGGAACAAAAACACTATTTTATTCGAAGGGGGTTACAACTTGACGCAATGGTGGTGATTTACTAAAGCTGGAGCACTCAGATGCAGTTGTGAATGGTAGCCAATCAACCTTCTTCAATTAGGCTTTGACAATAAAACCTAGACGCTGATTGGCTACTATGAACAGCTGCTCCAGTTCTGGTAAATCTCCCCCCCCAACGTTTCCATCCTAGAACAAACATTTTTCGCACCTTTATGTCCTGATTTCACAGACACCGGGAGAGAGGCCTGACCTCCTCAGTGGAGCCTTTTAGAAGGAGTTAGAGAAGGTCAAGTTCACAAGAAATTTATTTTGGCTATAAAAGTTAGACTGGGGGGGGGGGGCGGAGCTTCCACAGAAATACCTGAAGACGTAGTCATGGCTGTCAATCTCTTTGCCCATTCTAGATCCATTCAGGATTCCACCGTTGCCCACCACGGCACAACGAATACAAGGGGAAGTCCTGTTCCAGGTGTCGAACATATAGCCATTGCCTGTGGAGTTCATCAAGTTGAGCGTTTCGTTCAGAACTGCGGAGATACAGCAACATGAGATGTCCAGGTAAGGAAAAAAAGCATGCTTCTTATTGTCGCTATACTGTAGAAACCATGAGATCACCAGGATGTGTCCAAGATGAGGTCAACACTTAGGTTCAAACTCACCAAGACCCCCCTACACATTTTTTAAAATGTTTTTTTTTTTTCCAAAGGTTGTATTTGTTGGCTGAACTCTTAAGATGTGCTAAGTCCATGGAACAATGGACAGCTGGTCCACTTCCAAATGGCCTTCCTTTTAATGATTTTTTTTCAAGCTCTGGCCCACAAAAATACACCATATGGCCAAAAGGCTTGTAATAATAATAATAATAAAAAAAAATATATATATATATATATATATATATATATATATATATATATATATATATATATATGTGTGTGTGTGTGTGTATTTATTTATTTATATATATATATATATATATATATGTATATGTGTGTGTGTGTATTTATTTATTTATATATATATATATATATATATATATATATATATATATATATATATATATATATATATATATATATGTATATGTGTGTGTGTGTATTTATTATATATATATATATATATATATATATATATATATATATATATATATATATATATATATATATATATGTATATGTGTGTGTATTTATTTATTTATATATATATATATATATATATATATATATATATATATATATATATATATGTATATGTGTGTGTGTATTTATATATATATATCTCCTGTTTCCCCGACCCGAAAATAAGACCTAGCGTGGTTCACCGCTAGGTCTTATTTTCACCGGTGGTTCACCGACACCGACAATCACGCTAGGTCTTATTTTCGGGGAAACAGGGTATATATATATATATATATATATATATATATATATATATATATATATTATACAGTATCTCACGAAAGTCAGTACACCCCTCAAATTTTTGTAAATATTTTCTTCTATCTTTTCATGTGACAACACTGAAGAAATGACACTTTGCTACAATGTAAAGTAGTGAGTGTACAGCTTGTATAACAGTGTAAATTTGCTGTCCCCTCAAAATAACTCAACACACAGCCATTAATGTCCAAAACCACTGGCAACAAAAGTGAGTACACCCCTAAGTGAAAATGTCCAAATGGGGCCCAATTAGCCTTTTTCCCTCACCGGTGTCATGTGACTCGTTAGTGTTACAAGGTCTCAGGTGTGAATGGGGAGCAGGTGTGTTTAATTTGGTGTTATCGCTCTCACTCTCTCATACTGGTCACTGGAAGTTCAACATGGCACCTCATGGCAAAGAACTCTCTGAGGATCTGAAAAAAAAAGATTTGTTGCTCTACATAAAGATGGCCTAGGCTTTAAGAAGATTGCCAGGACCCTGAAACTGAGCTGCAGCACGGTGGCCAAGACCATACAGCAATTTAACAGGACAGGTTCCACTCAGAACAGGTCTCGCCATGGTCGACCAAAAGGGTTGAGGTCACGTGCCCAGCGTCATATCCAGAGGTTGTCTTTGGGAAATAGACGTATGAGTGCTGCCAGCATTGCTACAGAGGTTGAAGGGGTGGGGGGTCAGCCTGTCAGTGCTCAGACCATACGCCGCACACTGCATCAAATTGGTCTGCATGGCTGTCGTCCCAGAAGGAAGCCTCTTCTAAAGATGATGCACAAGAAAGCCCACAAACAGTTTGCTGAAGACAAGCAGACTAAGGACATGGATTACTGCAACCATGTCCTGTGGTCTGATGAGACCAAGATAAACTTATTTGGTTCAGATGGTGACAAGCGTGTGTGGCGGCAACCAGGTGAGGAGGACAAAGACAAGTGTGTCTTGTCTACAGTCAAGCATGGTGGTGGGAGTGTCATGGTCTGGGGCTGCATGAGTGCTGCCGGCACTGGGGAGCTACAGATCATTGAGGGAACCATGAATGCCAACATGTACTGTGACATACTGAAGCAGAGCATGATCCCCTCCCTTCAGAGACTGGGCCGCAGGGCAGTATTCCAACATGATAACGACCCCAAACACACCTCCAAGATGACCACCGCCTTGCTAAAGAAGCTGAGGGTAAAGGTGATGGACTGGCCAAGCATGTCTCCAGACCTAAACCCTATTGAGCATCTGTGGGGCATCCTCAAATGGAAGGTGGAGGAGCACAAGGTCTCCAACATCCACCAGCTCTGTGATGTCATCATGGAGGAGGGGAAGAGGATTCCAGTGGCAACCTGTGAAGCTCTGGTGAACTCCATGCTCAAGAGGGTTAAGGAAGTGCTGGAAAATAATAGTGGCCACACAAAATATTGAAACCTTTCGGCTCAAATTGGACATTTTCACTTAGGGGTGTACTCACTTTTGTTGCCAGCGGTTTAGACATTAATGGCTGTGTGTTGAGTTATTTTGAGGGGTGTACTCACTTTTGTGAGATATAGTGTGTGTGTGTATATATACTGTATGCTTATGTGTATGTAGATAGATAGATAGATAGATAGATAGATAGATAGATAGATAGATAGATAGATAGATAGATAGCTTTTTGGTCCTCCCATGCCAAAACCATGGACATGAATATAGAGTTGGTCTCCCTTCATGGATAGAACATCCTCCACTCCTCTGGGAAGACTTGCCAGAAGATACTGGAGGGTGCCTGTGGGAATTTGTGCCCATTTGTGAGGTCAGGTGCTGATGTTGGATGAGAAGACCTGGCTCGCTCATCTGGCCTCACATTAGGCACCAAAAAAAACAAACAAAAGACCTGGCTCACAATCAGTGTTCCAATTGATCCCAAAGGTGATCAATAGGTATGAGGTCAGGACACTCGAGTTCCTCCACTCCACCCTTCTTGGATGGCTTCCTACAAAATTCCATCAAGTCAAAAGAGCATTTGTGAGGTCAGGTACTGATGTACCTATATGAGGAAGGAGGTTCTGATTTCCCTATATAGATCTTTAGTGAGACCTCATTTAGAATGCTATGTCCAGTTCTGGAGACCTCAGTTACAAAAAGATATTGATCAGATAGAACGAGTTCAGAGATGGGTGACAAAAATGGTGAAAGGTTTGGGGATAATACATATCGAGAACGACTTCAGGAACTTAACATGTACAGTCTGGAGGAAAGAAGGGAAAGGGGAAACATGATTGAAACCTTTAAATACATCAAGGGGACGAATAAGGTTCAGGAAGGCAGTCTTTTCAATATGAAACCAAAATCAAGAACACGGGGCCATGACCTCAAATTAATTGGAGAAAAGTTAAAAACTAATCTTAGAAAGTATTATTTTACTGAAAGGGTGGTTGATTATTGGAATAAACTACCAACCGAGGTAGTGAGACAGTCAACAGTAAACAGCTTCAAACATGCTTGGGATAAACATAAGTCAGACAACAAGGTTAATGAAAAAAAAAAAATGGACAGACTCAAAGGACTACTCAAGTCTTTTTTCTGCTGTCACTTTTCAATGTTTCTATGTTGGATGAGAAGACCTCGCTCACATGTTGGGCCTCACTTTGGGCACCAAGAAAAGCCCTGACTTACAGTCAACATTCCAAACAATCCCAAAGGTGTTCAGTAGGGATGAGGTCAGGGCTCTGTACAGGATACAGTTCCTCCACAACATACTGGTCAAATTGGTCACACCATACCTTTTTATGGAGCTGGCTTTGTACAGAGGGGATGGGGGGGTCACAGTCATGTCTTATGGCGCTGGCTTTGTACACGGGGTGGGGGCACAGTCATGTCTTTATGGAGCTGGCTTTGTACAGAGGGGGGCACAGTCATGTCTGTATGGAGTTGGCTTTTGTACACAGGGGGGGACAGTCATGCTGGAACAGAAAAGGGTCTTCCCCAAACTGTTACCACAAGGTTAAAAGAGCACAATTGTCTACAATGTCTTTGTATGGTGGAGTATTATCAGGACCCTTCACTGGAAACACCTGATACCCATCATTTGGAGGGGTGTCCATGTCTACATACTTTTGGCCATATAGGTAGATGGGATGGTCAGGTGTCTACTAACCTTGGACCTGCCTGAGGTGGTTTGAGCTTCCTGCACAGGTTCTCTACTAGATTGGCTCTAGCTCGAGAGGAGGCCCTGGGGCAATTCTATGCCTGACAGACTCTCTCTCTGCACAGGCCTGGAAACATGGATTCTGTGGCCATTGTAAAGGAAGTATTGGCTAATCTGCTGGCCCTCTCGTTAGGGTCTCCTGGATGGAAAAATCTGGGTACATGCCTGAATTATATGAAAACAATGAGAAAATTGCACAGTCCAGGGGCAATACAGGAGTGTCCAACACTTACTCTGCCACGTGACGCCCACCCAACCCTGGGCTCCAGAAAATTTTCGAAGTCTTTCGTATTCTGACTCCTGGGCATGTTTCTTCCACTGCAGCACCGGCACCGTCTCCACAAATTTGTCCTTTAAGTTCTCTGCATTCCGGAACTTTTCTCTTGTGCGGTTAGGACATTTCTGCGGAGGTGTAGAAAATGGGAAACAGGAGTACGTTAGACAGTTTGCACAGTTTTTCGCCAAAGAACTAAATACACTGGAATGTACTATATAGAGGCGCTGCCTTCAGGAGGTAGAAGTCCCAGGTCTATGTACCCTAAGTACCCTGGAGACTCTGTAGTGGGGCTAAATGGGAAGGGCGGGGCTATTTGAAAGTGGGTTGGGCTTTTTACTCATCAAATTCTTGAAATATTACCCAAGAATAGCTTCGCTGAGTAAAGGGTATATATGGTATAGTTGAAAGGTCTATAATGGTTAACTTTAAGTCACTGTCAAAGATGTCCAAAAATGGACCTCTGTTTCTCTGCAGGCTTCTGATTGAACGCCAGTCTACAGAGAAAGGAAATGTTCTGGCATCCTGTATCTGAATACTATTTCCATGGTTGAAAAGAAGCAAACTAGTTTTAGAAGCTTAAGAAAATTATTTAGTTGCTGCAACAATTATATATAGAGTTTGATTTTAATAGCACCAAATTACAATCTGCTTTCTGCAACAACTGAGTATGGTGTATTACTTTATAGCCAAGGTATTTTTCTTTTAATGCTCAGTGTAAAGATGGATGGTAGTGTGCATAATAGCAAGTGTTTTACCTTTTACATAAAATGCTGGAATCAGGGACGGACTGACCATTTGGGCACTCGGGCACTGCCCAAGGGCCCCATGCCACTAAGGGGCCCCATCAGGGTTGCCAGCCTCAATAAAACCAGGGGCAGCATGTAAAAATCTGTGTTTTTTTAAGAATCCCAACATTATAGCTGCCCCACCTCTCCAGTACCTTTTCAGTGTGTGTATGTGTATTCTGTGTGTGTATACTGTGTGTGTATATTGTATGTCTGTGTGTATATACTGTATGTGTGTGGCCCCATAATCTATTGCCTGGCGGCCCCATAATCTTCTATTGCCTGGGGGCCCCATAATCTTCTATTGCCTGGGGGCCCCATAATCTTCTATTGCCTGGGGGCCCCATAATCTCCTATTGCCTGGGGGCCCCATAATCTTCTATTGCCTGGGGGCCCCATAATCTCCTATTGCCTGGGGGCCCCATAATCTCCTATTGCCTGGGGGCCCCATAATCTTCTATTGCCTGAGGGCCCCATAATCTCCTATTGCCTGGGGGCCCCATAATCTTCTATTGCCTGGGGGCCCCATAATCTTCTATTGCCTGGGGGCCCCATAATCTCCTATTGCCTGGGGGCCCCATAATCTTCTATTGCCTGGGGGCCCCATAATCTTCTATTGCCTGGGGGCCCCATAATCTTCTATTGCCTGGGGGCCCCATAATCTCCTATTGCCTGGGGGCCCCATAATCTCCTATTGCCTGGAGGCCCCATAATCTCCTATTGCCTGGGGGCCCCATAATCTCCTATTGCCTGGGGGCCCCATAATCTCCTATTGCCTGGGGGCCCCATAATCTTCTCCTATTGCCCGGGGGCCCCATAATCTCCTATTGCCTGGAGGCCCCATAATCTCCCATTGCCTGGGGGCCACATGAGTTGTCAGTCCGCCCCTGGCTAGAATGTATGCACATCTTGGGCAGTTGATGTTCCGGTATTCTGGCAGGACTGTGGCACAGTTTGGATTGCAAGGTTTGCAATGGTGCTCCCTAGGGGTGCAGAGAGGCGCCCCTGGGCTAAATCTCGCTGCGTGTGTTGTACCCCAAAAATGACAGGGCAGCAGATGTTTAGCATGAATGCGGTTTATACTGTCTGAGATTGGGCTGCCCACTAGAGAATATGAAGACCTGTTAGAATGCGTTCATAGTCTGTACAATGTAATGCAATACACACTCTATACAACGTTATAATAAAAATGGCTTACAAATAGATCAGAGTTCGCTCGCCGAAAAACTCTTGTTTTTCTTTTAGGTAAATATTGAAATTCTTTTTCTTGTGGAAAATCTGTGTAAAGCTGTGTTTTTAATACACATGAGGACAAAACCTATAACAACAAAGGCCGCCTATAAGTCATCTGTGACTGCGTATATATACACCAACAATCCAGCTTTGATTATTGAAAGGAGGGTGACACCTCAGTGACTTTCTTTGTGTCAAGTGAATGTTTAATAGTCCATTGAGGCCCCGTCCTCTGTCCATATTTGCAGAGCTGTTCAAAGGTTTAGTTAGATGAAGGGCACAACCGTCAGATGCGGCAGATGCGTGCAAATATATGTATGTGTGTGTGTGTGATCTATATATAGAGCGCCTTGAAAAAGTATTCATACCCCTTGAAATTTTCCACATGTTGTCATGTTACAACCAAAAACGTAAATGTATTTTATTGGGATTTTATGTGATAGACCAACACAAAGTGGCGCATAATTGTGAAGTGGAAGGGAAATGATAAATGGTTTTCCAAATGTATTACAAATAAATATGTAAAAAGTGTGGCGTGGATTTGTATTCAGCCCCCCTTTACTCTGATACCCCTAACTAACATCTAGTGGAACCAATTGCCTTTAGAATTTACCTAATTAGTAAATAGAGGGACATTTTTGCCCATTCTTCTTCTTTGCAAAATATCTCAAGCTCTGTCAGATTGTATGGAGAGCGTCTGTGATCAGCAATTTTCAAGTCTTGCCACAGATTCTCAATTGGATTTAGGTCTGGACTGTGACTGGGCCATTCTAACACATGAATATGCTTTGATATAAACCATTCCATTGTAGCTCTGGCTGTATGTTTCGGGTCGTTGTCCTGCTGGAAAGTGAACCTCCGCCCCAGTCTCAAGTCTTTTGCAGACTCTAACAGGTTTTCTTCTAAGATTGCCCTGTATTTGGCTCCATCCATCTTCCCATCAACTCTGACCAGCTTCCCTGTCCCTGCTGAAGAAAAGCATCCCTACAACATGATGCTGCCACCACCATGTTTCACGGTGGGGATGGTGTGTTCAGGGTGATGTACAATGTTAGTTTTCCGCCACACAAAGCGTTTTGCTTTTAGGCCAAAAATTTTGGTCTCATCTGACCAGAGCACCTTCTTCCACATGTTTGCTGTGTCCTCCACATGACTTCTCACAAACAGGATTCTTGTGGCTTTCTTTCAACAATGTCTTTCTTCTTGTCACTCTTCCATAAAGGTCAGATTTGTGGAGAATACGACTAATAGTTGTCCTGTGGACAGATTCTCCCACCTGAGCTGTGGATCTCTGCAGCTCCTCCAGAGTTACCATGGACCTCTTGGCTGCTTCTCTGATGAATGCTCTCCTTGCCCGGCCGGTCAGTTTAGGTGGACGGCCATGTCTTGGTAGGTTTGCAGTTGTGCCATACTCTTTCCATTTTCAGATGATGGATTGAACAGAGCTCCGTGAGATGTTCAAAGCTTGGGATATTTTTTTATAACCTAATCCTGCTTTAAACTTCTCCACAACTTTATCCCTGACTGTCTGGTGTGTTCATTGGCCTTCATGATGCTGATTGTTCACTACGGTTCTCTAACAAACCTCTGAGGGCGTCACAGAACAGCTGTATTTATACTGAGAATAAATTCCACACAGGTGGACTCTATTTACTAATTAGGTGACTTCTGAAGGCAATTGGTTCCACTAGATTTTAGTTAGGGGTATCAGAGTAAAGGGGGGCCGAATACAAATGCACACCACACTTTTCACATATTTATTTGTAAAAAATGTTGAAAACCATCATTTTTTTTTCCACTTCACAATTATGTGCCACTTTGTGTTGGTCTATCACATAAAATGCTAATAAAATACATTTATGTTTTGGGTTGTAACATGACAAAATGTGGAAAATTTCAAGGGGTATGAATAATTTTTCAAGGCGCTGTATATCATCTGCTGCAATGTATTACATTTTTGTTTTTGGATTTAAATACACTTTAACCACTTGACGACCGCCTCACGCCGATGTACGTCGGCAAAGTGGCACGGACAGGCAAAATCACGTACAGGGTACGTGATTTGCCTTCCGTGGGTGGGGGGTCCGATCGGACCCCCCCCCGGTGCCCGAGGCGGTCGTCTTTTGTCCAGCGGCGATCGGTGATGAGGGGGAGACCATCCGTTCGTGGCCCCCCCCTCGCGATCGCCGCCGGCCAATGAGAATCTTCCTTTGCTGCTGTATGCTAAACAGCAGCAAAGGAAATGATGTCATCTCCCCTCGGGTCGGTATTTTCCGTTCCGGCCCGAGGAGAGAAGACATCAATGTGAGTGCACCAACACACACACACACAGTAGAACATGCCAGGCACACAAAACACCCCGATCCCCCCCCCGATCGCCCCCCGATCCCCCCCCAATCACCCCCCCCCCCCCCTGTCACAAACTGACACCAGCAGTTTTTTTTTTTTTTTTTTTTTTTTTTTTCTGATTACTGCATAGTGTCAGTTTGTGACAGTTACAGTGTTGGGACAGATACTGTTACCCCCCTGTAGGTCTAGGGTACCCCCCTAACCCCCCCTAATAAAGTTTTAACCCCTTGATCACCCCCCGTCACCAGTGTCACTAAGCGATCATTTTTCTGATCGCTGTATTAGTGTCGCTGGTGACGCTAGTTAGTGAGGTAAATATTTAGGTTCGCCGTCAGCGTTTTATAGCGTCAGGGACCCCCATATACTATCTGATAAATGTTTTAACCCCTTGATTGCCCCCTAGTTAACCCTTTCACCACTGATCACCGTATAACTGTTACGGGTGACGCTGGTTAGTTTGTTTATTTTTTATAGTGTCAGGGCACCCGCCGTTTATTACCGAATAAAGGTTTAGCCCCCCGATCGCCCGGCGGTGATATGCGTCGCCCCAGGCAGCGTCAGATTAGCGCCAGTACCGCTAACACCCACGCACGCAGCATGCGCCTCCCTTAGTGGTATAGTATCTGATCGGATCAATATCTCATCCGATCAGATCTATACTAGCGTCCCCAGCAGTTTAGGGTTCCCAAAAACGCAGTGTTAGCGGGATCAGCCCAGATACCCACTAGCACCTGCGTTTTGCGCCTCCGCCCAGCCCACCCAAGTGCAGTATCGATCGATCACTGTCACTTACAAAACACTAAACGCATAACTGCAGCGTTCGCATAGTCAGGCCTGATCCCTGCGATCGCTAACAGTTTTTTTGGTAGCATTTTGGTGAACTGGCAAGCACCAGCCCCAGGCGTCAGGTTAGCGCCAGTACCGATAACACCCACGCACGCAGCATACGCCTCCCTTAGTGGTATAGTATCTGAACGGATCAATATCTGATCCGATCAGATCTATACTAGCGTCCCCAGCAGTTTAGGGTTCCCAAAAACGCAGTGTTAGCGGGATCAGCCCAGATACCTGCTAGCACCTGCGTTTTGCGCCTCCGCCCGGCCCAGCCCACCCAAGTGCAGTATCGATCGATCACTGACACTTACAAAACACTAAACGCATAACTGCAGCGTTCACAGAGTCATGCCTGATCCCTGCGATCGCTAACAGTTTTTTTGGTAGTATTTTGGTGAACTGGCAAGCACCAGCCCCAGGCAGCGTCAGATTAGCGCCAGTACCGCTAACACCCACGCACGCACCGTACACCTCCCTTAGTGGTATAGTATCTGATCGCATCAATATCTGATCCGATCAGATCTATACTAGCGTCACCAGCAGTTTAGGGTTCCCAAAAACGCAGTGTTAGCGGGATCAGCCCAGATACCTGCTAGCACCTGCGTTTTGCCCCTCCGCCCGGCCCAGCCCACCCAAGTGCAGTATCGATCGATCACTGTCACTTACAAAACACTAAAAGCATAACTGCAGCGTTCGCAGAGTCAGGCCTGATCCCTGTGATCGCTAACAGTTTTTTGGTAGCGTTTTGGTGAACTGGCAAGCGCCAGCGGCCTAGTACACCCCGGTCGTAGTCAAACCAGCACTGCAGTAACACTTGGTGACGTGGCGAGTCCCATAAGTGCAGTTCAAGCTGGTGAGGTGGCAAGCACAAGTAGTGTCCCGCTGCCACCAAAAAGACAAACACAGGCCCGTCGTGCCCATAATGCCCTTCCTGCTGCATTCGCCAATCCTAATTGGGAACCCACCGCTTCTGCAGCGCCCGTACTTCCCCCATTCACATCCCCAACCAAATGCAGTCGGCTGCATGAGAGGCATTTTTATGTCCTCCCGAGTACCCCTACCCAACGAACCCCCCAAAAAAGATGTCGTGTCTGCAGCAAGCGCGGATATAGGCGTGACACCCGCTATTATTGTCCCTCCTGTCCTGACAATCCTGGTCTTTGCATTGGTGAATGTTTTGAACGCTACCATTCACTAGTTGAGTATTAGCGTAGGGTACAGCATTGCACAGACTAGGCACACTTTCACAGGGTCTCCCAAAATGCCATCGCATTTTGAGAGACCCGAACCTGGAACCGGTTACCGTTATAAAAGTTAGTTACAAAAAAAGTGTAAAAAAAAAAAAAATCTGAAATAAAAAAAAATAGTTGTTTTATTGTTCTCTCTCTCTCTATTCTCTCTCTCTATTGTTCTGCTCTTTTTTACTGTATTCTATTCTGCAATGTTTTATTGTTATTGTTATTGTTATTATGTTTTATCATGTTTGTTTTTCAGGTGTGTAATTATTTACACTTTACTGTGCTTTATTGTTAACCATTGTTAACCATTTTTTTGTCTTCAGGTACGCCATTCACGACTTTGAGTGGTTATACCAGAATGATGCCTGCAGGTTTAGGTATCATCTTGGTATCATTCTTTTCAGCCAGCGGTCGGCTTTCATGTAAAAGCAATCCTAGCGGCTAATTAGCCTCTAGACTGCTTTTACAAGCCGTGGGAGGGAATGCCCCCCCCCCCCCCACCGTCTTCCGTGTTTTTCTCTGGCTCTCCTGTCTCAACAGGGAACCTGAGAATGCAGCCGGTGATTCAGCCAGCTGACCATAGAGCTGATCAGAGACCAGAGTGGCTCCAAACATCTCTATGGCCTAAGAAACCGGAAGCTACGAGTATTTCATGACTTAGATTTCGCCGGATGTAAATAGCGCCATTGGGAAATTGGGGAAGCATTTTATCACACCGATCTTGGTGTGGTCAGATGCTTTGAGGGCAGATGAGAGATCTAGGGTCTAATAGACCACAATTTTTTCAAAAAAGAGTACCTGTCACTACCTATTGCTATCATAGGGGATATTTACATTCCCCGAGATAACAATAAAAATGATTAAAAAAAAAAATATGAAAGGAACAGTTTAAAAGTAAGATTAAAAAAGCAAAAAAATAATAAAGAAAAAAAAAAAAAAAAACACCCCTGTCGCCCCCTGCTCTCGCGCTAAGGCGAACGCAAGCGGCGGTCTGTCGTCAAACGTAAACAGCAATTGCACCATGCATGTGAGGTATCACCGCGAAGGCCAGATCGAGTGCAGTAATTTTTCCAGTAGACCTCCTCTGTAAATCTAAAGTGGTAACCTGTAAAGGCTTTTGAAGGCTTTTAAACATGTATTTATTTTGTTGCCACTGCACGTTTGTGCGCAATTTTAAAGCATGTCATGTTTGGTATCCATGTACTCGGCCTAAGATCATCTTTTTTATTTCATCAAACATTTGGGCAATATAGCGTGTTTTAGTGCATTAAAATTAAAAAAAGTGTGTTTTTTCCCCAAAAAATGCGTTTGAAAAATCGCTGCGCAATTACTGTGTGAAAAAAAAAAATGAAACACCCACCATTTTAATCTGTAGGGCATTTGCTTTAAAAAAATATATAATGTTTGGGGGTTCAAAGTAATTTTTTTGCAAAAAAAAAAAACTTTTTCATGTAAACAATAAGTGTCAGAAAGGGCTTTGTCTTCAAGTGGTTAGAAGAGTGGGTGATGTGTGACTTAAGCTTCTAAATGTTGTGCATAAAATGCCAGGACAGTTCAAAACCCCCCCAAATGACCCCATTTTGGAAAGTAGACACCCCAAGCTATTTGCTGAGAGGCATGTCGAGTCCATGGAATATTTTATATTGCGACACAAGTTGCGGGAAAGAGACAAATTTTTTTTTTTTTTTTTTTTTTTTGCACAAAGTTGTCACTAAATGATATATTGCTCAAACATGCCATGGAAATATGTGAAATTACACCCCAAAATACATTCTGCTGCTTCTCCTGAGTACAGGGATACCACATGCGTGAGACTTTTTGGGAGCCTAGCCGCATACGGGACCCCGAAAACCAAGCACCGCCTTCAGGCTTTCTAAGGGCGTGAATTTTTGATTTCACTCTTCACTGCCTATCACAGTTTCGGAGGCCATGGAATGCCCAGGTGGCACAAAACCCCCCCAAATGACCCCATTTTGGAAAGTAGACACCCCAAGCTATTTGCTGAGAGGTATAGTGAGTATTTTGCAGACCTCACTTTTTGTCACAAAGTTTTGAAAATTGAAAAAAGAAAAAAAAAAATGTTTTTTCTTGTCTTTCTTCATTTTCAAAAACAAATGAGAGCTGCAAAATACTCACCATGCCTTTCAGCAAATAGCTTGGGGTGTCTACTTTCCAAAATGGGGTCATTTGGGGGGGTTTTGTGCCACCTGGGCATTCCATGGCCTCCGAAACTGTGATAGGCAGTAAAGAGTGAAATCAAAAATTTTCACCCTTAGAAATCCTGAAGGCAGTGATTGGTTTTCGGGGTCCAGTACGCGGCTAGGCTCCCAAAAAGTCCCACACATGTGGTATCCCCATACTCAGGAGAAGCAGCTAAATGTATTTTGGGGTGCAATTCCACATATGCCCATGGCCTGTGTGAGCAATATATCATTTAGTGACAACTTTATGAAAAAAAAAAAAAAAAAAAAAAAAAGTGTCACTTTCCCGCAACTTGTGTCAAAATATAAAATATTCCATGGACTCAATATGCCTCTCAGCAAATAGCTTGGGGTGTCTACTTTCCAAAATGGGGTCATTTTGGGGGGTTTTGTGCCATCTTGGCATTCCATGGCCTCCGAAACTGTGATAGGCAGTGAAGAGTGAAAGCAAAAATTTACACCCTTAGAAATCCTGAAGGCGGTGATTGGTTTTCGGGGCCCCGTACGCGGCTAGGCTCCCAAAAAGTCCCACACATGTGGTATCCCCATACTCAGGAGAAGCAGCTAAATGTATTTTGGGGTGCAATTCCACATAGGCCCATGGCCTGTGTGAGCAATATATCATTTAGTGACCACTTTTTGTAAATATTTTTTTTTTTTTTTTTTTTTTGTCATTTTTCAATCACTTGGGACAAAAAAAATAAATATTCAATGGGTTCAACATGCCTCTCAGCAATTTCCTTGGGGTGTCTACTTTCCAAAATGGGGTCATTTGGGGGGGGGTTTGTACTGCCCTGCCATTTTAGCACCTCAAGAAATGACATAGGCAGTCATAAACTAAAAGCTGTGTAAATTCCAGAAAATGTACCCTAGTTTGTAGACGCTATAACTTTTGCGCAAACCAATAAATATACGCTTATTGACATTTTTTTTACCAAAGACATGTGGCCGAATACATTTTGGCCTAAATGTATGACTAAAATTTAGTTTATTGGATTTTTTTTAGAACAAAAAGTAGAAAATATCATTTTTTTTCAAAATTTTCGGTCTTTTTCCGTTTATAGCGCAAAAAATAAAAACCGCAGAGGTGATCAAATACCATCAAAAGAAAGCTCTATTTGTGGGAAGAAAAGGACGCAAATTTCGTTTGGGTACAGCATTGCATGACCGCGCAATTAGCAGTTAAAGCGACGCAGTGCCAAATTGGAAAAAGACCTCTGGTCCTTAGGCAGCATAAAGGTCCGGGGCTCAAGTGGTTAAAAGCAAACTTATCCTTTAAAATGTAGCCAAGTCCCAAGCCTCTCCAGGCCTAATGGTGACCTCCATCCAGTTAGGGACAGCTGACATCCCTCTGTGTAGAGTGGGATACGAGGCATGGTGGGTGCAATGCAAGGTAGATTAATGGGTGCCAGACACTTCTTGAATGCAAATAGATTTATTTTCTCTTGAACAGAACTGTGGGAGAGAGGATTAGGGCCACGACACCCTTTAGTGGGTTCAATGTTAATTAGACTTCTATAGGTAGTAGAGTTGCCACCTCATCCCTTTAAACCCGAACACATATTAATTACACAGGTTCTGAGGCTAATTTGATGCGGATAAGTGAGTTTATTTACCACCTTAATCTGCCCCAGAACCTGTGTAATTAATATGTGTTCGGTTTTAAAGGGATGAGGTGGCAACTCTATAAGGGAGACAGCCATGCAAGGAAAGGCATCCAGCAAGACACCACATCTGCATGTGTAGACACGCTGTCTCCTATGGAAACAATCTTGAACAGTTTCTAACAAAGGTTGTAATGAACTCTTTCACTTCCTCCACAATCCCCTTGTTTAGATCTTCACTCAACTGAGCTCCCAGTCTATCACTTAGACCCACTGATCCACTGCCACTGGATCTCCTGAGCTCTTCCAATCTTCTCACTGAGTATCTTCCTCAAGCGTCACCCCTGCGTCCCTGCTGGCTCCCTAGCTTGGCACTCACAGATTCTCCTCAAGCGTCACCCCACTGGCCTGCTCAGTCCCTGGCTTGGCTAACAAGACTGCTTTGCAAGCGTCACCTCTGCTGGTTGGGTCCCTGATTTGACACCTGCTGATTTTTCCAAATTCTTCACTGTCCCCGGTTGGTGAGAATACTGCTCCAGTACTGAAGTGGGAATGGGGGTCAGTTTATATGGCCATAGTTATGTGTGTAGTAAGACTGATTTAGAATTTCAGCTAAGAATCATATTTCTTGTATTTCATGTTGAAGCTACTTGTGACTCCCCCATCACAGGAATCTGCTACATTCCTCTTTCTGTGCAAAAAGCTTGCTTGCTGACATCATTTAAGACAGATGAAGGAACCGCAAGAGCATACTGCAGAGAAATGAAAGTTTTGTATAAAGCTAAAAATATATATGGTTTGCAGAACTTGTCTGATCTTAGGATGCATAGGTTGATTTTTAAAAGGTTAGAATGTCTGGTATAACAGCAGTGTACTGCCTGTTCGCTTGTGACGCAATATGCTGAAAATTATATCTACACTGTATTCACTGTATCTGACACTCTTGACATGTAGACACTAGTCGGGTCAGGAGCGTCCATTCTTTTCTGGCCAGAAAGATGGAATAAATCTCCCATACCAGAGTTCTTTGTCCAACTGTCATTCACCGATATCCTGCCTTATATCTGCTACTTTAGTACTTGCTTCAGCTACTCACAGTGGTCCTCGGTACAAGGTGGATGGTCCCTTACTGGTGACCGCTTCCCCTCTACCTCCGACCACGACAGGTTCTCCTGGCGGCAGAAATTCTGGTTGGGTTGCAAGCTGCAATCCCAACCCTACGATGCTCTCTTGCTTCTGGATAGGCCCTCAGACAGCCTAGCATCCAGATGTCCCCAGGACAGGCCTCGGGCTCTGGCCTAGCAGCCCGGGGCAGCACAACACACATCCACCCAGACAGGTGGCAAAGAAAAATCCCAATCACCTGAGCTCACCCAAATAAATAGGCTCTCCCCAGCAGGCCAAGGGACCTAAGAAAATACCTGCCCATTGGCTGAGACACCCCATCTATTCCTACTCTGTCCTTACAATGCCATTGTCTTATCTAATACCACCAGATACCCGGCCATCAAGTGACAGAAGAGAGAAGTGCAGATATTCCAGAATTAGGGTGAAATCAATTGATCCCCTATCAATCGGCCAAGGCAACTATCACTTGGCAGGTTAAAGTGGTTGTATACCTTTTTTTTTTTACTTTTACCTACAGGTAAGCCTATAATAGGGCTTACCTGTAGGTAAAAAAAAATCTATTACCCTTGCAAAGAGCCGATGACTGCAGCGGCGCATGCGCACAGGGGATTCTCAGCAGACAGCCCGGCAAACTCCGGAGCTTGCCGGACAGAACGCGCGGGAGTGACGACATCGCGGCTCCGGACACTCACAGCGCCGGAGCCGCGATCCCCGGAAGAGACGCCGAGGGGAAATGTCAGCTCCCTCGACGTGGACCGTGTGAGATGCCAGCGCCTCATTCTAAGGTAAGTATCTCATAATGAGCTAGTATGCGGTGCATACTAGCTCATTATGCCTTTTCCCTTGCAGGTGTAGAAAAAAAAAAAAACAGCGGGTATACAACCGCTTTAATTTGTTAGCAACCCTGCCTAGACACCAGGGTGCTACAAAAGCATTGAGGGAACTCTGGGTGGTCATTATCAATGTGGGGATGTTCGCAACCCGGGGGTAAGTACTTTTTCATCTGTAGCATAAATGATTAAAGTTGACTATTGATTATGTATGCAGTAAGTTAGTGGTTAATTAAATCTAAATTGTAAGTTGTTCTTGCAAGATATAGGTTCTCCCATAGATCTATGGAAAACACCCCACTTAATAAATAATGGAGAGCAGTGGTATGTGGAAAACACCTTGCATAGCTAACAGTGCAGAACTTCATGCAAGGGGAGGACTGGTAGCACAAGACGTAAGGGAAGTTTTATTATTGTGATATAAAACAAGTTCTAACAAGCTGCGGTTATCCATAATAAGTCACGGTCCTCTATAACAAATCATAACACGTTATGATAACATGTCTTAGATCAAAGGACAAGTTACTGATACGTGCCTTAGATTGATGGGACATGCTTGAGCATCTGGCCAGCGTCCAGTTTGCGCAACATAGTCACCCACAGAAACCAGGCTGTTTTTGCAGCATGGTATGAAATGCGGTTGCTTTCCTCAGGAACTTTGGAGCCTCACCTGTGGATGGAGGCATGGCGCAGGATCCTTTTGTTCCCGATAGAGACACCGGTTGCCGTGGCTGTAACTGGGTTTCCCAGATGGGCACAAGTGGCTTCAAATGAAGCCACTTGTGCCCATCATATGCAGCCACTTGTGCCCATCATATGCAGCCACTTGCCCATCAAATGCAGCCACTGTGCCCACCGACCCCCCCCCCCACTCGTGGCACCCCCCACGTGTGGATCGTGGCTTTGGCAGCACTGGGGGGACTTACCGTAGCACTGCAGCCGCTCTTCTCAGAGCGGCGGTGACTGTTTAAACCGCTGGCAACATAAGTGAGTACACCCCTAAGTGAAAATGTCCAAATTGGGCCCAATTAGCCATTTTCCCTCCCTGGTGTCATGTGACTCGTTAGTGTTACAAGGTCTCAGGTGTGATTGTGGAGCAGGTGTGTTAAATTTGGTGTTATCGCTCTCACTCTCTCATACTGGTCACTGGAAGTTCAACATGGCACCTCATGGCAAAGAACGCTCTGAGGATCTGAAAAAAAGAATTGTTGTTCTACATAAAGATGGCCTAGGCCAGTGATGGCGAACCTTGGCACTCCAGATGTTTTTGAACTACATTTCCCATTATGCTCTTGCACTCTGCAGTGTAATTGAGCATCATGGGAAATGTAGTTCCAAAACATCTGGAGTGCCAAGGTTCGCCATCACTGGCCTAGGCTATAGGGAGATTGCCAAGACCCTGAAACTGAGCTGCAGCACGATGGCCAACACCATACAGCGGTTTACCAGGACAGGTTCCACTCAGAACAGGCCTCGCCATGGTCGACCAAAGAAGTTGAGTGCCCGTGCTCAGCGTCATATCCAGAAATTGTCTTTGGGAAATAGACATATGATTGCTGCAGTCCTGCAGAGGTTGTAGGGGTGGGGGGTCAGCCTGTCAGTGCTCACATCATACGCCGCACACTGTATCAAAATGGCATGGTAGTCGTCCCAGAAGGAAGCCTCTTCTAAAGATGATGCGCAAGAAAGCCTGCAAACAGTTTGCTGAAGACAAGCAGACTAAGGACATGGATTACTGGAACCATGTCCTGTGGTCTGATGAGACCAAGATAAACTTATTTTGTTCAGATGGGGTCAAGGGTGTGTGGCGGCAACCAGGTGAGGAGTACAAAGACAAGTGTGTCTTGCCTACAGTCAAGCATGGTGGTGGGAGTGTCATGGTCTGGGGCTGCATGAGTGCTGCCGGCACTGGGGATCTACAGTTCATTGAGGGAACCATGAATGCCAACATGTACTGTGACATACTGAAGCAGAGCATGATCCCCTCCCTGCAGAGACTGGGCCACAGTGCAGTATTCCAACATGATAACGACCCCAAACACACCTCCAAAATGACCACTGCCTTGCTAAAGAAGCTGAGGGTAAAGGTGATGGACTGGCCAAGCATGTCTCCAGACCTAAACCCTATTGATCATCTGTGGGGCATCCTCAAACAGAAGGTGGAGGAGCGCAAGGTCTCTAACATCCACCAGCTCTGTGATGTCATCATGGGGGAGGGGAAGAGGACTCCAGTGGCAACCTGTGAAGCTCTGGTGAACTCCATGCCCAAGAGGGTTAAGGCAGTGCTGGAAAATAATGGTGGCCACACAAAATATTGACACTTTGCGCCCAATTTGGACATTTTCACTTAGGGGTGTACTCACTTTTGTTGCCGGCGGTTTAAACATTAATGGCTGTGTGTTGAGTTATTTTGAGGGGACAGCAAATTTACACTGTTATACAAGCTGTACACTCACTACTTTACATTGTAGCAAAGTGTCATTTCTTCAGTGTTGTCACATGAAAAGATAGAATACAATATTTACAAAAATGTGAGAGGGGTGTACTCACTTTTGTGAGATAATTTATAACTCACACTCTTCTCTTCCAAACATTGGCCTGATAGTTACAAATTGTGGCCCTCTCTCCCCAACCCCCCAAAAAAATACATTCCCGACTTACAGATTTGACATGCATGTCATCCGTAGCGTACGTGTCTCCCAAATTATAAGTGCTGGAGATTATTTTCCGGGTAGTAGTTTGTAGTGATGGTCTGGTGGTCACAAGTGATGGTCCTTTAGTAGTTAATGGTTTGCTGGGCTTAGTGGGCCACTTGTTTGGGGGATACAGTCGCACTGTCGTCTGTGGTTTAGACTTTGTAACATTAGCAGCTTTTTTAGAAGGCACAGTGATGGCAGTGGGTTTTGGAGGCTTTGTAAAAAGTTTTTCCGTTTTTCTGTTGTCATCATTGATGTCTTCTTTATTGCTGTTATTCTTTAACTCTTCATTACTGTAAAAAAAAAAAAATAGATAAAAAAACTAAGGGGTTTGCAGGGGGGTTTACTGGTTAATTAATGTGAATTTATCAATTTGATACATTTAAATAAAAACGTTCTATCACTCTGAGACATTGTTGGTGTAACTTCCCCACATTAGTTTGTATCTTTGTTTCCTACCAGAAGGTCTTCAACAAAGAGATTGCTCTCTTTTTTTACTTATAAAGTCTGTTTATTGAACAAATAAAGGGAGTTACATACAGTAGAAAGTCTTGACATGTATCGTATTCAATGTACAGTATTTGGTGTAAAACATAACTATATCCCTCATTTTAATATATTTTCATGTAAGACATTCACATTGGTACCATGTACAGTCTACTTCTTCTGAGTATCATGCGGTTTATATTTATTTATTTATTATCTTCCCAATATAAGCACATTTTGTAAGGTGAGAAAGGGGCCCCAAACGAGGATAGGAAGACTGCTAGTACGAGATCTGTAAGCCAGGGTGAATTAGACACTATTGATGTAGGTTTTTAGGGGATTTGAGCCACCTCTCCCATATTTTTTCATATTTAGTGGGGCATCCTCTATGGGAGTATATGAGTTTCTTATACGGCAAAACATTATTTATCTCTATCACCCATTGTGAAAACTCTGGTGGATTGGGTCTCATCCATACTCTAGCCAATACCTTGCGAGCCCAAAAGAGAGATTCATGTAAGAATATTTTGGTAAATTTATTGAGTTCCGTGTCAGGAAAAATTCCTAACAGACACGGTTTTGGTTGTAGCGTGATGGGCGAGCCCATGGTATATTTTACCACCTGAGTCCAAAACTGTTGGATTTTAGGGCAGTGCCAGATTAGATGAAAGAAGGTGCCTATTATTGCTTGGTTACACATTGGGCAATTGGCAGATTGGCTATTTTTGTATCTTGAGACCCTAAGTGGTGTGAGGTAGGCTTTATGTGTGATGAAAATCTGGGTGAGTCGGTCTGATATTTTAGGGGATACTAATTTGCATGTATCTAGAGCATCACTCCACTCATCATCCTCAAGGGGACCCATTTCTCCCTCCCATCTAGATTTCAAAGCGTATGCTATAACAGTCGCCCGTGGAATTGTTAACATGGCATAAAATTGGGAGATCAGTTTTTTAGGGTCTGGGAATTTTATGGCAGCCATTAAGGGGTTGTCTTTTAAGGTAAGATCATCTGCGGGGTATTGTGCATGAAAAGCATGCCTTAGTTGTATATATACCTAAAAAACATTTGATTAGGTATTTCAGACTTTAGGGTTTCAAATGTTTTCAATTTCCCATTGTGTGTTATGTGAAGCAAGTATATTATTCCTCTAGAGCAGGGGTCTTCAAACTGCGGCCCTCCAGGTGTTCAGGAACTACAATTCCCATCATGCCTAGTCATGTCTGTGAATGTCAGAGTTTTACAATGCCTCATGGGATGTGTAGTTCAGCAACAGCTGGAGGGCCGTAGTTTGAGGATCCCTGCTCTAGAGCCCCATACTCCACTATCCTGCATGCGTCCAAACTCAGGGAGGGACTCATTATGCCATAAGGGGGTATAAACATTTGGTGGTTCAATGTGCAGTTTATTTGAGGCAATATCCCAGATTTTCTTATATTGGTACAGTAAAGACCTGCGGTCCGTCCCTGATCCTTCTCTTCCTCTCCCTCCCATCATTGCCAACAACGGGTCAAGGGTCTGCTGTATCCACTTTGGGCATAAAAAGAATAAAAATCTTTTCCTGTCCATTTGATCAATGTGGAAGATTTGTGACAGTTGAGATGCAAGGTAGTACATATTGAAGTCAGGGAGTGCCAGTCCAGCGAGTTCAGTGGGGTTTTTTAACTTATGCCAAGGGAGTTTGTGCCTAGTATTACCCTAGACAAATGGTTTGAGTAAGGTTTCCATTATTTTAAAGTGTCTAAGTATCAAGTATACTGGTGAGTGCCAAATCATATATAAAATTTTTGGTAGTAGGACCATTTTTATTAAGTTTATGCGGCCCGTCACTCCGAGTGGAAGGCGCGCCCATATCTGGGTTTTCTGCTTAATCATTTCAATTAACGGTGTTATATTAAGTGCGATGTAGTCTGATGAATCCCGGGTAGTTTGCACTCCTAGGTATTTTATTTTGTCTACTCTCTGCAAAGCAAGGAGGGCCCTGTCTCTGTTTGGTGGGAAGCTATCTAATGGGAGTATCTGGGATTTGTCCCAATTAATCCTTAGGCCAGAGAATATACCAAAATGTTTTATCAAGGCTAAGGCTATTGGTAAAGATTCCTCTGAGTCGTCCAGATATAGCAAAGTGTCGTCCGCATATGTGCTAATTTTCTCCACCACCTCACCCCTACAGAGTCCCACTATACCCGGGTGTGCGCAGATAGCGATCGCGAGTGGCTCTGCCGCCAGTGCATACAGCAGCGGCGACAGAGGACACCCCTGTCTCGTACCCCTAGATAAGGGAAATTGTTCAGATGGCCATCCGTTTGCCACTACTCTTGCCACTGGGTTTTGATAGAGGAGCTGGACCCATTTTATAAACCTGGGACCAAGTCCAAATCTGTCTAAGCAGGTCCAGAGATATCTCCATTCGACTGAGTCAAATGCCTTGGCTGTGTCCAAAGCCACGACAACCCTGGACCCTGCATTGTCATGTGTTGCTTGTAAGTTGATAAACAATCTACGGAGATTAAAAGATGTGTTCCGCCCTGGCAGGGCCGTCTTTAATATTGATTGGACCCTGGGCAAAACTTTTCTTGGGGCCCCCCTATGCAGTTTTGCTCTCCACCTGCTCTGAGACATACAATAAATAGCAGCTAGATTTAAAATCAGTTTACTGAATCAGATCAGGCAGCTATTGCAGTTGGTTGCCAGAGGTTACAGTGTATCACTACCGCTCACTGATTGGTTGCTAGAGGTTATAGCACACATTACCGCTCACTGATTAGTTGCTAGAGGTTACAGCACATTATTTCTGTTTGTTGATTGGTTGCTAGAGATTACTGTGGATATGACCTCAGGGGGGCATGATATACATATCAATGCCGCTGGCCGCCGCTATTTACATATGAATGCCACCGCTATTTACATATGAATGCCACCGCTATATACATATGAATCATCAGAGTAATCTGTACACAACAATAGGGCAGAGCTGGGCAGCATTAGTACCAGCACTTCACACTGAGATATTGGGACACAGCACGGGACTAAAACCTCAAAGGACGAGGGAATTTAAACCAGGATAGTTGGCAAGTATGAGGCAGCTGCTTTGGGCCCCACAACAATGACAGGGCCCAGGGCAGCTGCCCCTTATGCCCTGCCTTAAAAATGGCCCTGCGCCCTGGCATAAATCCAGCCTGGTCTTCATGTACTAGGGACAAGATGACTGTATTTAGTCTTATGGCGAGGATTTTTGCTATTATTTTTACATCTACCTGAAGTAAAGAGATGGGGCGATAGGACTCCGGGAGGTGCGGGTCTTTACCAGGTTTGGGAATTAGCACTATTGTAGCTTCTCTCATGGAAGCTGGGAGCTCAGATTCGGTAAAAATGGAATTGTACAGTTTTAGTAGTCTGGGAATTAATATTTCCGAATAGGTGGAGTAGAATTCCACTGGTAATCCATCTGACCCTTAGCTTTGGGGAATTCCGCGATGGCTTTGATAATTTCATCTGTCGTTAATGGGGCTTCTAGGATCTCCGTTTGAGCTTCCATTAGACGAGGAATAGAGATATCGTCTAGAAATGCTTCCATTAAAGTATTATCGGTCGGGGCTTTGGAGGCATATAGTGCTGTAAAAAAGTCTCGAAACAATGTTGTGACTTGGGCAGGTTCTATCACCAAGAAACCTTCAGGGGAGTGAAGTGAAATCACAACTGGGGGTCTATCTTAGCTATGCACAAGATAAGATAACAGTTTCCCAGCTCTTTCCCCCTGCTCAAATGACCTTTGTCTTTGAAAAAAGAGTTTTCTCTTAGATTTTTCATATAGGAGTTGATCTGTAGCCCTAGAGCACAGTTTGAGATTGTTTGCCTTCTCTGGAGTGGGGTCTTCCGTAAATGCCTTTTCGGCTGAAAGTAGGCTCTCATTAGCAGCAGTAATAGCTGCTTCAGAGGTGCGCTTCAGTTTGTTAATCTGTGCTGTGAGTGTCATACGGGTATGCTTCTTGAATGTTTCCCAGACTATCTGAGAAAATGCAAAGCCCCCATTAGTCTCAAAGAATTGTGTCCAGTTTGAGGAGAGGTCATCCTCTTGCGGAAATAGAGTCAGCCAGAAAGGATTTAGTCGCCATGAGGTTGGCGGTCTGTTGTGGCATAGGGAGAGTTTAACCCAATATGGACAGTGATCGGAGAGTGATCTAGGAGAGAATCCTGCGTCGATTAGTCTGGGGAGGAGTGGTTTGGAAACTAGTATAAGGTCTATGCGGGACATAGATTGATGAGACGTGGAGAAGCAAGAATATGCCCGGATTGAGGGGTTTCTGTATCTCCACGTGTCAACTAAATTGAAATCTGATAGTAGTCTCCCAAATCTCCTTTGATGATGGGGAGCGTTAGGTGAAGAAGAGTTAGTCAGTCTATCGAGTGTTGGGTCTAATACATTATTGAAATTGCCTAACCACATTGCTGGCACATTAGGGTGTAAGGCCATAAAATTGAACCCTTCTGATAGACTAGAGGACTGAAATGGCGGAGGCACATAAAATGCCATTAATAGAATCATTTCACCATACAGTTTTGCTTTTAAAAAGACATAACGACCCTGTGGATCTGATACGCAGTCATGGAGTTCAAATTGAGTATGTTTGGCGATGAATATCGAGACTCCTCTAGAGTGTGTGGTGTACACAGAATGATATGCCCACCCCATCCAGGGGCGTTTAAGTGCTCTTTGAACTGAGCCCTCTGCGTTTGTTTCTACCAGAACCGCTACGTCTGCTCTTTGCTGTTTGAGTAGAGCAAATACCACCGTCCTTTTAATTGGGTCCCTCACTCCATGCACATTCCACGTAAGAAATCTTAATGTGGCCATGGGGTGAGGTATTTGGAATGTGAAACTCCATGACTTTTACCTTCCACTGAATACATTATGGGAATCAACATGTTCAGGTATACAATTGACTGTGACGTTGCATCACTATCATCATCGTACCAAGTAAAAAATAACAAACTTGAGCAAATTGAGAGATTTTGTCTTATAATATAATACGTATTATATCCCCCCTCCCTGCCCTGCACTATCCCCAACTGGTGCGGGCTTTTCCCTAGAACTGCCAACATGGCATGAACATTGTCCAACCTGCAAGAGAAATATGAAGAACATATAAAAGTAAAAAAAAGGGTTACTAGCATTGCCACCCCAGAGAGAGCAAACCTCATCTCGGCGGTGGCAATAACTGCATGCTGTATATCAGCAGGTAATATAGTCCATCTTGGGTTGGGTGCTTTGTGTGGTGGGGCGAAACTTCGCTGCATAACAAAGCATAGTGTAGAACTGAGCCCACTTTCTGCAGTGAGCCCATTAGCCAGGCACCTTCCCCCACCAGAAAAGGATGGCTAAGTTATATGAAAAGAGCAAATTTTCCATTTGGACAAACTCTATGCGGACCACAGTAACAGATATATTTTCCCCTCCCAAGTACGTCGCCATAAAGAGAAGACAAGTAGGCAGGCTTAACTGACTCAGGCCTCACAATCATCCATCCAAGTGCCTCACACAGGGCCGGTACAAGGCAGGGGCGGAGAGGGCACGTGCCCTGGGCGGTACCATTTGGTATGGGGGGGGGCGCAGCTGTGCGCTCCTGCATGATTCTCCCTTCCCTTCCCTCAGCACACAACTACACTGGTACTCCCCTACGGAGGAGTCCCGTTGTCTCTGCCAGCGCCGTGACGTCACTCACGGCCGGAGGCGAGGTGGGAGGACGCAGAGAGGAGCGCAGGGAGGCGGGAGCTGTGCTGTGTCGTGTCGGCGTCTGTTATCTCAAGCTGAGCCGAGCTGAGGAGCTGCTGCCTGGCTGGCTGGATTCAATCTGGAAGGTAGAAGAGCGCAGTGCCAGTGTTCTGACTCAGATATTTAGCAGTGGTGGTCACTGGTCATTAACCTCGCCTCAGCCTCCTCCCCTCCCCCCAATCCAGACATTTATTAATCTGTTTTTTAGTGTTTACTTACACAAGTTCAGACTCATAACTTCTGAGTCTGAACTTATGTAAGTAAACACTAAAAAACAGATTAATAAATGGCTGGATTGGGGGGAGGAGGCTGAGGCGAGGTTAATGACCAGTGACCACCACTGCTGAATACCCCACAATACTGTGCAATACTCTGCAATACCCCACAATACTGTGCAATACTCTGCAATACCCCACAATACTGTGCAATACTCTGCAATACCCCACAATACTGTGCAATACTCTGCAATACCCCACAATACTGTGCAATACTCTGCAATACCCCACAATACTGTGCAATACTCTGCAATACCCCACAATACTGTGCAATACTCTGCAATACCCCGCAACACTGTGCAATACTCTGCAATACCCCGCAACACTGTGCAAATCTCTGCAATACCCCAAATAACGTGCAATACTCTGCAATACCCCGCAACACTGTGCAATACTCTGCAATACCCCACAATACTGTGCAATACTCTGCAATACCCCGCAACACTGTGCAATACCCTGAAATACTCTGCAATACCCCGCAATACTGTGCAATACCCCGCAACACTGTGCAATACCCTGCAACACCCTGAAATACTCTGCAATACCCCACAATACTCTGCAATACCCCGCAACACTGTGCAATACCCTGAAATACTCTGCAATACCCCACAACACTGTGCAATACCCTGCAATACCCTGAAATACTCTGCAATACCCCACAATACTGTGCAATACCCCGCAACCCTGTGCAATACCCTGAAATACTGTGCAATACCCCACAATACTGTGCAATACCCCACAATACTGTGCAATACTCTGCAATACTGTGCAATACCCTGAAATACTCTGCAATACCCCACAATACTGTGCAATACTCTGCAATACCCTGAAATACTCTGCAATACCCCACAATACTGTGCAATACTCTGCAATACCCTGAAATACTCTGCAATACCCCACAATACTGTGCAATACTCTGCAATACCCCACAATACTGTGCAATGCTCTGCAATACCCCGAAATACTGTGCAATACCCTGAAATACTCTGCAATACCCCACAATACTGTGCAATACTCTGCAATACCCTGAAATACTCTGCAATACCCCACAATACTGTGCAATACTCTGCAATACCCCACAATACTGTGCAATACTCTGCAATACCCTGAAATACTCTGCAATACCCCACAATACTGTGCAATACTCTGCAATACCCCACAATACTGTGCAATGCTCTGAAATACCCCGAAATACTGTGCAATACTCCACAATACTGTTCAATACTCTGCAATACCCTGAAATACTCTGCAATACCCCACAATACTGTGCAATACTCTGCAATACCCCACAATACTGTGCAATGCTCTGCAATACCCCGAAACACTGTGCAATACTCTGCAATACCCTGAAATACTCTGCAATACCCCGCAACACTGTGCAATACTCCACAATACTATGCACTGTGCAATACTCTGCAATACTTGTATTGTTTTAAGTATATTCTTGTTTTGAAACGACATTGATTCTTTATTAAAACCGGGGGGGGGGGGCGCAGTTTGCCATCTTCGCCCTGGGCACCAAATGGCCTTGTCCCAGCACTGGCCTCACAGATATAGATGACCTTATCAGCATTATGCGCTCATAAGTTGGGTACACAGAATTTTTCAGCTCGGGGGCAAGCATATCAGAGAGCAATATCCATATGTAGTCCATTGCCCCGTCATACTGCAAAAGGTTAGCCAAAGTCATCAGCAGGATCAGGATGAACAAAAAGTATAACAGAAAAATAAAAGAAAAAGGAAATTAAGCTTGGTATTAGAAATTGGATCACCTATCTCTGTGCATCTCTCCGCTCAAGCAAGAGATTGCTCTCTTAAATCAACAATTATTTATTTATTTTTTTTACACTGCATGAAAGTCTCCATGGGACACCATGACTGAAATGGGGAGTTCTAGTTTTCCCAAAATTTAATTTGAAAAGCAGATGATTTCTTTTAAAATTCACCATTTTGGTGAAATTTCATGGAGCAATAGGGAAGGTAAAGTTAAAAAAGAAAAAGAAAAATGGCGCAAGTACAAAATCAGACATGAATAAATATAAATCATACACACAAAACATAAAAAAAGTCCAAAATAAGGGGGGCAATGTAACTAAATATACAAATACAAATGTAAACTCTGCCAAAAGAGTCCAGAAGGTGACAAAAAATTAAATGTCAATAAAATAATATGGTTCGAGGGAATCTGATACTTACAGGAAAAAATATACCCTTTCCTGAAGCCTCCTCTCTAAGGCGCTCCCAGCCATGGTCACACATCTGCCTCCCCCTCATACAGTGAAGGGTTAGTAGCCCTGCATTGTACATGAAGATGCAGAGGGACCACCGACAGCAGCGGAGAGAGAAAGAAATTCCCTTCTAGCTGCGGCATCCCTTCAAATAGGGTCTGTACACCCGGGGCGAAAGGATCAACAATCATATGCCCACTGTGGGAAAAGAACCCGCTCCAGGTGTCTGGGTCACAAAAAATCTTCTCCTCAAATAATGGTGCTGGCTCAGTATGCAAAGTAGCATATAAAAAAGAATTCAATCCGGATGGCCGCACTCCAACAACGATTTCTTTATTGGTTAAAAACCATACAGCAAAAGATGAAATCAACAGCTGACATGTTTCACACCGTAACTACTGGTGCTTACTCATAGCTTATGAGTAAGCACCAGTAGTTACGGTGTGAAACATGTCTGTGGTTGATTTCATCTTTTGCTGTATGGTTTTTAACCAATAAAGAAATCGTTGTTGGAGTGCGGCCATCCGGAGTGAATTCTTTTACATGTGCCCACTGTGATTGGTTGTCACAGTGGTCACATAATCAGGAGCCAGTTAGTGGAGACCTAGAGCTGTCTTTTGAGTGAGTGCGCTCTCCGCACATAAACACCGGCTGCACACACCTGAAAGGCATTGCAGGAGGTCAAATAGGGAGAAGGTTGGATTTTAGACCCAGTAGATGGGACTTAAATAATATCCAGTTATAACAACATAACTATTTTATGATCGACGACTCATTCTTTCTGCAGAGGGTTGGCACAGCTTATGGAAGGAGGTCTGCACCCAGCTTTGCCAGCTTGTTTATGGCATATTGGGAACAAATCCTCATAGGGGAGTTTAATGAGCTGGGTGCCGACCCTGTTCTTTGGTGAAGGTACATAGACGACATATTTTTATTTGTAAGGGTTCCCAAACAGATTTGGATGCTTTTTTTTGTTATCCAGTATTAAATATTGCTGATTTCCATTTAGTTTTTACTCCTAAATATAGTTATGAGAAAATGTACCTTTTTGGGATCTCCACATTTTTGAAAATAGGACAAATTATGACTAAAACTTACAGAAAACCAGTAGATAGGAATAGCTTAAATTTTACAGACTAGGCTTGCCAACCTCCCGAAGTGAAATTTACTGACCGGACACAAAAAAATTACTGACAGAGCCAATATTTAACTGCCACTCAAAAAGATAGCCAAAATTACAATTTTTAGTGCAAATATCAATATTTAAGCTACAAACATGGTAGCTAGTGCAATCAGCAATGTGTTTAAGGTATAACAAAAGACAAACCAACATATTTCTCCTTTTACATGAAGATCAGGTTAAAGTGGATGTAAACTTGATTCATAAAATTTGAGCTGGGCACATATATCTGTAGTGTTTTCTTATCTCTCTTCAAAGCACTATGTCCCCTAGGGGTCTCCTGCTATGTTCTTCTGTTATCAGCCTGATAACTTCTGACAAGTTCTCTGCCAACACAGATAAAAGCAGCCTGAGTTTTGTGTTGGGGAGGATGCTATAAATAAATTAGCAGAGTGCTGAACAATTCAACGAACAGCTCTGAAAGTCTCTACCTATGAGGAGAGGGGATGTGTGCCTTTCCTTCAATCAGCTGTCTTGGCTGTATGCCCAAGCTTCACTGCAGCATTGAACAGGAAGAGAAAATCTCCTAACACAATCTAAACTTTCTAAAGAATATATAAAGCTGAAGACAGCAGATATACATGTAAAACCTATGTAGGGAGATTTGTTTAATCTCTGTGGATAATCTGAGGCTGTTCACTTCACTGGGTATATGTGATGAGGTACATCCACTTTAAACACTTGCCGCCCGCCATATAGCAAAGTGGTTTCAATATCCTGACCAGACGTCATATAACGTCCAGCAGGATAACAGCCGCCGCGCACCCGCATCGCGGTGATCAGTGGTGCGGTGTGTCAGTCTGACACACCGCTACACCGATCTCGGTAAAGATTCAATGATGGAGACTCTTTACCACGTGATCAGCCGTGTCCAATCACGGCTGATCACAGTGTAAACAGGAAGAGCCGTTGATCGGCTTTTCTTCACTCGCGTCTGTCAGACGCGAGTAGAGGAGAGCCGATCGGCTGCTCCTCTCACGGGGGGGGGGGAGTCTGTGCTGATTATCAGCGCAGCCCCCCCCGAGGATGCCCATACTGGACCACCAGGGATGCCACTACGACCACCAGGGATGTCACCATCAGGTATGCCACCCTAGACCACCAGGGATGCAATCAGTGCCCACAATGGATGCCAATCAGTGCCCACAATGGATGCCAATCAGAGCCCACAATGGGCATCACTGATTGGCAGGCATTATTGTTTGGCACTGATTGGCATCCATCTGTACCATCAATTACTGTACATCAGTGCCCCTTTCGGTGCCCATCCGTGTCGCCTATCAGTGCCCATCTGTGCCGCCTTTCAATGCCCATCAGTACCACCTATGTGTACCCATCAGTGCTGCATATCAGTGCCCATCAGTGCTGCCTATCAGTGCCGCATGTTAGTGCCCATCAGTGCCACCTCATTGGTGCCACCTCATCTGTGCCCATCAGTGCCGCCTTATCAGTAGCCCGTCAGTGCAGCCCCATCAGTGAGGGAGAAAACTTGCTTATTTACAAAGTTTTGTAACCGAAACAAAAAAAAAACATTTTTTTTAAAAAAATTTTGGTATTTTTTTATTTGTTTAGCAGAAAATAAAAATCCCAGAGGTGATCAAATACCACCAAAAGAAAGTTCTATTTGTGGGAACAAAATGATAAAAAATTTTGTTGGGGTTCAGTGTAGCATGACCGCGCAATTTTCATTCAAAGTGCGACAGCGCTGAAAGCTGAAAATTGGTCTGGGCAGGAAGGTGTATAAAATCACTTTTTGGTGGGGAAAAAAAACAGGGTAAAATATCACTTTAATTCTAATAAAAAGCTGATTCTAACCAACTAGATGGATCATTCAGTCTTTTTCTGCTGTTACTCTTCTACTCTATGTTCTGAATGAAATGAAGAGGTAGCCATGTTTAGTAAAACATAATAAAAATGTGTGTGTATGTGTGTGTGTGTATGTGTGTATATATATATATATATATATATATATATATATATATATATATATATATATTTATTTAATTGAATTACACATTTCAGATGGTGTGTGTCTTTAATCTTTTATAGCACTATAGGCTGGCCTGTTTTATGACGTTCATAATAAGTGACACCCTGGGGGAACAGAACACGCATATCTCAGATAGAATGTTGTTTATATGAAGGCTAATTGACTCCGAAGCGTCTATTCTCCATATGGCTTCTGTCATGTGACTCCTATAAACACTGTAATCGGGGTGAGAGACGGGAAAGGCTCACTCTGGGTGGGGTGGTAGCAGCGGCGGTTTCAGAAAATTTGTACTAATATAAACAGCTTTTTTTTTTTTTTCTTCTAAATTTCATAATACAAAACAGAAAAGAAATTAACATCACCACATGAGCAATGTGTGCTCGGCTTCAATTATATGTTAGTCACTGATTTTAAAGCGTGCTCTGTCTTGTCTGGTTCACTTGTACAGGTATATTTTACCTGTCAATTCCAGCATTCCTCCTGACTATGCCTTCATCTGCTTTAAGACCAGCACCATTTTTTGTTTGGGCCTGGGCTACAATGCTGGCCTTTCATATAAATCCTTTTGCCTGTATAGTAGCATCTATGTTCCTATGCCCTGTACACATGACCGGTTTTGCAGTCGGAATAAACTCCGGCGGTTTCTCTGACGGAATTCCGCTTGCCTACGCACGGTCACACCAAAGTCCGACCGTCCAGAACGCGGTGACATACAACGCGTACGACGGGACTAGAAAAAGGAAGTTCAATAGCCAGTAGCCAATGGCTTCCATCTCGTACTTGCTTCAGAGCATGCGTCGTTTTTGGTCCGTCAGAACAGCATAGAGATGAGCGGGTTTCCCAATAGTAATTGGTTCCGTTGGAAATATTTAGAACATCCATTTCTAGGACCGTCAGAATTTTCAAAAAAAAGAAAGTTCGATGAGGCATACACACGATCGGAATAGACAATGAAAAGCTTCCATCTGACTTTTTCTGTCGGATATTCCACTCGTGTGTACGCGGCATAAGTGGTGTGCATAGAGGGTCTCCCACATAGTTTAGTCACCCTACTGCTGCCTCTCAATCTGTGTCCTGCATGTGTATAAAACCGTCTCTGTAACACAGGTCAGCCCCCTGCAGCCTCTCACCCTGTGACCAGACAGTGTAAAAATCCATCACACTTGCACAGCTCGGCACTCTGCTACCTCTCACTTTTGGCCACTAAAGTGTTGAAGTCCATCAACCTTATACAGATCAGCCCCTGCAGCCTCTCACCCTATGATCAGACTGTGTAACAGTTCATCATACTTATATAGATCAGCCCCCCCTGCTGGCTCTCACCCTATGACCAGACAGTGTAAAAGTCAAACACACTTATACAGTGCAGCTCCCTACAGCCTCTCACCCTATGACTAGACAGTGTAACAGTTTATCACACTTATATAGATCAGCCCCTGCTGTCTCTCACCCTATGACCATACAGTGTAAAAGTCAATCACACATCTATAGATCAGCTCCCTGCAGCCTCTCACCCTATGACCAGACTGTGTAAAAGTCAATCGCACTTCTATAGATCAGCTCCCTGCAGCCTCTCACCCTATGACCAGACTGTGTAACAGTTTATCACACTTATATAGATCAGCCCCTGCTGTCTCTCACCCTATGACCATACAGTGTAAAAGTCAATCACACATCTATAGATCAGCTCCCTGCAGCCTCTCACCCTATGACCAGACTGTGTAAAAGTCAATCACACTTATACAGATAAGCCCCCCTGCAGCCTCTCACGCTATGAGAGGCTGCAGGGGGCTGATCAGTTCATCATACTTATATAGATCAGCCCCCTGCTGGCTCTCCCCCCATGACCAGACTGTGTAAAAGTCAAACACACCTATACAGCTCAGCTCCCTACAGCCTCTCACCCTATGATCAGACAGTGTAAAGGTTTATCATACCTATATAGATCAGCCCCCCTGCTGCCTCTCACCCTATGACCAGACAGTGTAAAAGTCAATCACACTCAAATAGATCAGCCCCTGCTGCCTCTCATCCTATGACCAGACAGTGTAAAAGTCAATCACACTTCTATAGATCAACCCCTGCAGCCTCTCACCCTATGATAAGCCAGTGTAAAAAACAACCACACTTCTATAGATCAGCTCCCTGCAGCCTTTCACCCTATGATCAGACAGTGTAACAGTTCATCATACTTATATAGATCAGCCTCCTGCAGTCTCTCACCCTATTGACTGTGTAAAAGTCAATCTCTCACCCTATTGACTGTGTAAAAGTCAATCACACTTATACAGATCAGCCCCCTGCAGCCTCTCACCCTATGAGAGGCTGCAGGGGGCTGATCAGTTCATCATACTTATATAGATCAGCCCCCTGCTGGCTCTCACCCTATGACCAGACAGTGTAAAAGTCAAACACACCTATACAGCTCAGCTCCCTACAGCCTCTCACCCTATGATCAGACAGTGTAACAGTTTATCATACCTATATAGATCAGCCCCCCTGCTGCCTCTCACCCTATGACCAGACAGTGTAAAAGTCAATCACACTTCTATAGATCAACCCCTGCAGCCTCTCACCCTATGATAAGCCAGTGTAAAAGTCAACCAAACTTCTATAGATCAGCTCCCTGCAGCCTCTTACCCTATGATCAGACTGTGTAAAAGTCAATCACACTTATACAGATCAGCCCCCTGCAGTCTCTCACCCTTTGATCTGCCAGTGTTAATGTCCATCACACTAAAGTTGGCTATACACTGATCGTTTTTTTTTTTTTTTTATTGCTCAGGCTCCTCCTTCCATACTGCACAGCACGGATGGACGAATCTCTCCTTGTGTTGTGACAGCCCACTCCACCAGCAAGACGACTGACGTCACCACAGGGGGCGGATCCAGAGTCTTAGTCTCGGGAGGGGCACTGCCAGAAAATTTTGCGGGCAATTTGTTTGGAGCAATGGCTGGTGTTGGCGCTTCAATTATCATAGCACCATGGTTGTTATGGTGTCAGGATGATTGAAGCGCATTATTTCTGTCATTACATTGTAATATAAAATTAAATAGTTCAACTCACCATAATTCAGAATCCAGTGGGAGCCCCGAGTGTGTCACTTGCCACCGTCGCCTGCCACCAGATGTAGCGTGTCAGTTGCCACTGTTGGCTGCCACCAAATGCGGATTGTCACTTGCCATGTCACTTGCTACATTCCCTGCCACTAGTGTATTGTCACTTGCCAATGTCCCCTGCCACAAGATGCGGATTGTCACTTGCCAGTGGCTGTTTCCCAGAGTGAGGGCGGGCACTGAGAGATAATGTAATCACTCTGCTGCCCGCGCCTGCACAGTGATGGCGGTGTTCTGTTAGAAGCTAAGCTGCGGTGATGCTACTCATCAGAATATGCAGCCAAAGTGATGTTGCATTGCGGCCATCTTGGTACATACCCCACTTGTCCGCAGTAAGCCTAGAGTTAGAAGTCGGCAGGCGGACATCTTTAGACACCCACCGGAATCTTGCTTTTTACAGTTATTTTTAACAGTAAACTCAGCTTATTTAGTGAAATACAAGTTGAGTTTACTGTTAAAAATACAGTGCCTTGCAAAAGTATTCGGCCCCCTTGAACTTTTCCACCTTTTGCCACATTTCAGGCTTCAAACATAAAGATATAAAATTTTAATTTTTTGTGAAGAATCACCAACAAGTGGGACACAATTGTGAAGTGGAACAAAATCTATTGGATATTTTAAACTTTTTTAGCAAATAAAAAACTGAAAAGTGGTGCGTGCAAAATTATTTGGCCCCTTTACTTTCAGTGCAGCAAACTCACTCCAGAAGTTCAGCGAGGATCTCTGAATGATCCAATGTTGTCCTAAATGACTGATGGTGATAAATAGAATCCACCTGTGTGTAATCAAGTCTCTGTATAAATGCACCTGCTCTGTGATAGTCTCAGTGCCGGTTCACACTACCGCGACTTGGGATCCGACTTGTCAGACCTCAAGTCGCCCCAAGTCGCTTGACATCTGAAAGTCCATGTAAGTGAATGAGAGCCGTCTATATGTACGCTACTGAAGTCGCTCCGACTTCAGAAAAGGTCCCTGTACTACTTCAAGGCGACTTGTAGGCGACTTGTACCCATTGATTTCAATGGAAGTTGCCTACAAGTCGGATCGTGGTCTATAGTGAAGCGACTTCACAGGAAGAGAAGATGTTTTTTTCAAGCAAACCCCTCCCTCCCCCAGAGCGGATTGTAGTTTGATTGGCCACTGGAAAGTCGCCTGTCTTGGAGGCGACTTGAAGTCGCCTTGTAAGTCGCCCCAAGTCGCCCCAAGTCGCGCTGTGGTGTCGCCCTCAGGTCGTGTCCAGGTCGCTTGGCAAAGTCGCGGCCAGAGTCTGTTGAAAGCGCAGAGAGCATCATGAAGACCAAGGAACACACCAGGCAGGTCCGTAATACTGTTATGGAGAAGTTTAAAGCCGGATTTGGATACAAAAAGATTTCCCAAGCTTTAAAGGGGTTGTAAAGTTATTTATTTATTTTTTTTTTAAATAACAAACATGTTATACTTACCTTCACTGTGCAGCTCGTTCTGCACAGAGTGGCCCCGAACCCGGTCTTCTGGGTAGGGTTGCCACCTCATCCCTTTAAAACCGAACACATATTAATTACACAGGTTCTGTGGCTGATTAAGGTGATAATTAAACTCACTTGGTGCCTTATCTGCATGAAATTAGCCTCAGAACCTGTGTAATTAATATGTGTTCGGGTTTAAAGGGATGAGGTGGCAACTCTACTTCTGGGGTCCCTCGGCGGCTGTTTCAGCTCCTCCCCGCAAGCATTTACCACCTTAATGCGAGCTCCTTCGCACGGTGGTGAGTGCTTGCGGGCGCGCTCCCGTGATACAGCCGGCGGCTATAGCCGCTCGCTGTATCACTCGGCCCCGCCCCCCGGCGCGCCGCGTCATCAGATGTGATTGACAGCAGCGCGAGCCAATGGCTGCGCTGCTTTCAATCCATCCACTGCAGCCAATCAGCGACCAGGCTGAGCTGCAATGAAGATGACGAGGACGAGCAGCGAAGATTCGAGGCGTCAGGTAAGTAAAACGGGGGGCCTGGGGGCGGCGGTACTGTCAAAAGTTTTTTCACCTTAATGCATAGAATGCATTAAGGTGAAAAAATTTTTACCTCTACAACCCCTTTAAACATCCCAAGGAGCACTGTGCAAGCGATCATTTTGAAATGGAAGGAGTATCAGATCACTGCAAATCTACCAAGACCTGGCTGTCCCTCTAAACTTTCAGCTCAGACAAGGAGAAGACTGATCAGAGATGCAGCCAAGAGGCCCATGATCACTCTGGATGAACTGCAGAGAACTACAGCTGAGGTGGGAGAGTCTGTCCATAGGACAACAATCAGTCGTACACTGCACAAATCTGCCCTTTATGGAAGAGTGGCAAGAAGAAAGCCATTTCTCAAAGATATCCATAAAAAGTCTTGTCTAAAGTTTGCCACAAGCCACCTGGGAGACACACCAAACATGTGGAAGAAGGTGCTCTGGTCCGATGAAACCAAAATCGAACTTTTTGGCCACAATGCAAAACGATATGTTTGGCGTAAAAGCAACACAGCTCATCACACTCAACACACCATCCCCACTGTCAAACATGGTGGTGGCAGCATCATGGTTTGGGCCTGCTTTTCTTCAGTAGGGACAGGGAAGATGGTTAAAATTGAGGGGAAGATGGATGCAGCCAAATACAGGAACATTCTGGATGAAAACCTGTTGGAGTCTGCAAAAGACCTGAAACTGGGACGGAGATTTATCTTCCAACAAGACAATGATCCCAAACATACAGCAAAATCTACAAAGGAATGGTTCACAAATAAACGTATCCAGGTGTTAGAATGGCCAAGTCAAAGTCCAGACCTGAATCCAATCGAGAATCTGTGGAAAGAGCTGAAAACTGCTGTTCACAAACGCTCTCCATCCAACCTCACTGAGCTTGAGCTGTTTTGCAAGGAAGAATGGGCAAGAATTTCAGTCTCTCGATGTGCAAAACTGATAGAGACATACCCCAAGCGACTTGCAGCTGTGATCGCAGCAAAAGGTGGCTCTACAAAGTATTAACGCAAGGGGGCCGAATAATTTTGCACGCCCCACTTTTCATTTTTTTATTAGTTAAAAAAGTTTCAACAATCCAATAGATTTCGTTCCACTTCACAATTGTGTCCCACTTGTTGGTGATTCTTCACAAAAAATAAAAATTTTATATCTTTATGTTTGAAGCCTGAAATGTGGCAAAAAGTTGAAAAGTTCAAGGGGGCCGAATACTTTCGCAAGGCACTGTAAATGTGAAAAGCAAGACTCTGGTGGGTGTATAAAGATGTCCGCTTGCCGACTTGTAACACTAGGCTTACTGTGGACGAGTGCGGGTGTACCAAGATGGCAGCGACGCAATGTCCCTTCAGCCGCATATTCAGATGGGTAGCGGCTTCCTGACAGAACACCTGCCTGCTCGCTCTGTCACACGCCAGCCCGCTCACCAGCCTGACCGCCCGCCGGCATGATTGCTCACTCACCAGCCTACCCGTCCACTTGCTCACCCGCTGGCCTGCTCAGTCATCCGCTGGCTCACCCGCTCATTATTTTCTTGGGGGGGGGGAGCAATTGCCCCGTTGCCCCCCCCCCCCAGATCCGACCCTGCGTCACCATAGCAGTGATTGACACTTCTCATCTTGGCCCTAGAGCATCATTGGTTGTTATGGTGCTGGCGGCCGGCCCACCTGCACCTTGACAACCCATGGGGCTACTTTGGGGCAAACTGCGTCCATGCTTATGGCTCCGGCTCCCCCAGGAGTCCCAAACAGCACCCCAAAGTTCCATGAGACCTTCCAACGAGGCAGTAGAGGGAACCTAAGACGTGCAATGAGGTCGATAACCCTCTCTTGTCCTCTCTCCTCCCTCTGTGTTCCTGAGAAGATTATCTCTGGAAAAAAGTAAACAGGTGAAAAGAAGTCTTTTGTATCTGCAGGGAACGATTGATCTCTCTATTCATATGGTAAGTCCCTCCTGCCTTGGGGGCATTGTTCAAGGTTCACCACGTTCCCATCAGCTGGAGATAAGCCAAATTCTTCAGCTTATAGAAACCTCCGTCGCCCTTCCCCGGGCACTCAACTGTTATAAAAGGCTTGTATGGATGATTTACCTTACCGAAGACTCTGCGTCCAACGTACACAGCAATAAGGAAAGACGCGTTTTAGGTCCGTACAGGCCCCATTCAGACACAAGAAAAAACGGGTAACACATTAGCGTGACCTTGGCCCTAAAGTGAAATTTAAAGCCAAAACGTCTTTTTGGTTTTAACCCTTTTGCTGCCGCAGACATAAAATGCGAATTTTAGGCTTGACGATTAGTTAAAAACCCTCAAAACCCAAAAATAAAATGGCGGTGGTTGCAATTTTTGATGTTACGCGATATGAGCACAACAATTTATCAAACCCTTATTGTAATGACAATACAAACGCTACGCAACCTGTCTATGACTGCATTGCTGCTGTTCGCGTCGCAGCCACTGTTTGTTACATTTTTTGCAAAATTATTAAAAATAATAAAAAAAAACAAAGCAAACACAATATAAAACCCAAGTGAGACCAAAAATATCTCCACACCCACCAGCTATAATAGACCACGTGGAATGATCCTGAATGTGAATGTTGCTGCCAATCGCTGTGCGTTCCCACCCCACAAATCTCACTGGAATCCCCAAAAGTGCAACAAAAAGTAAAAATGAAAATAAAACTGCAACAATTAATGAAAAACTAAGATATTAAATATTGTAATGAATAACATAAAAATGAGATCAATTCAGAGTTCATGTTCAATTCAAATTGGAGTTTGGTTTATATCAAGGACTGGTGTTAGTATGTATATATATATATATATATATATATATATATATATATATATATATATATATACGTATATATATATATATATACGTATATATATATATACGTATATATATATATACGTGTATATATATATATACGTGTGTATATATATATATATATATATATATATATATATATATATATATATATACGTGTGTATATATATATATATGTGTGTATATATATATATATATATATATATATATATACGTGTGTATATATATATATATATACGTGTATATATATATATATATATATACGTGTATATATATATATATATATATATATATATATATATATATATATATATACGTGTGTATATATATATATATATATATACGTGTATATATATATATATATATATATATACGTGTATATATATATATATATATATATATATATATATATATATATATATATATATATATATATATATATATAATACGAATTGATCACATTTTTATGTTTTTCTATTGTTGTAGTTTTTTATTTTCGTTTTCACTTTTGTTGCGCTGAACTTTAGGGGATTACAATAGAATATCCAATTTTTTGCTAAAAGTTGAGGTTGCATAAAAGAAATCGATGCCAAAAAATCTGATATGTTGAGTAACATGTCCGGTATTTGTACCGATACCTAATGTGTAGTGTACCGTTCTCATATGTAGGCGTGCCCACCACATACGCTTGGGTTCATATGTGTATGTGTACCTTGGCGTAGGGAGAGATTATATATATATATAATTTTTTTTTTTTTTTTTATTGACTTAGTGTAGCTTTCATGTTTTAAAACTTTTTTTTTCACTTAACTTCATTGCTGTCACTCAGGTGGCTGACGAACCCCAAATGCACACTGCAGCTCATAAAAAAAAACGAAGCTGCTTTTACAGGCATTTGAACTTTTATATCAGCTTGAAGAAGCTTGTGCTTTTTTGTGCTCGTGGACATTTTTATTGAGCTTCTTCAAGCTTCTTCAAGCTCCTTTGAGCTTTTTTGAGCATAAGCGTTTTTTGTTTTCTTTTCACAAACCCTCCTAGATCGTATTTTATTTAACCACTGTATAAACCAAACAAAAAGCTGCCTGGAACAAATGTTTTTGTCCATTTTTGGAGCTTCTTTGAGCTTTTTTGAGCTCTTTAGCTCCTCTCAAGAATGCGAGTTTGGTGGGGGGTTTTTTCCTGCTTGTAGGAGCATGTGCCTGAAAACGCCTGAAAAAGCCATAGTGTGCATGGACACATTGGCTAACATGGAGGGTAGTTTCCAGGCAGAAAAAAATAAGAGCTTAATAGCAGTGGCGGTATGTTTTTTTTTAGGGGGAGGGGGACTTCAAACAGTGCACAGAAACCGTATCCCCCCCCTCCCACTCCCTGGTAGAGGTCGGTTGGTCGCCTGCAACACTTACCCCGGGCAGTGCTTCCCTCCGGGTGACTTCCCCTGTGTTTCCTTCTCAGCATTACGGCATTCTCGCTATGCGTTTCCTCCCTCCTCCTCCCTCAGCCAATAGGGTAGCTTCTCCTTTTGGCCAATCGGGAAACAGGTCTCAGGACCCGCTTCCTGATTGGCTGGGAGGCAGAATCCGTGTTACAGGTACTCTTTATGGAGTACTCCTTTGCACTTCAAAGTATTGAGATCGCCGAAAACGGCGATTCTGAATACTCTGTATTTTTTTAAAACCGGCGCCATTGGCAGCCGAGTAAACGGGAAGTGACGTCATGACGATGCTTCCGCGTTTACAATGAGAAGGCTGGAACGAAGCCACCCACAGCTTCGTTCCAGCCCGCCCCCAGCCGCTGGAGGCAGCCGATTGGTCACCGGGCCTCCCGATCGAGCGGGGGGCCCGGTAAGAGCGGCGGGAGCCCACTCCTCCGGTATAACAGCCGAGCGGCTTTTAGCCGCATCGGTTGTTATATTCGGATAGCCGATCGCCGGCTCTAAACAACGGTACCGGGATGATGCCTGCAGCTGTGGGCATCATCCCGGTATATCCCCGGAAAGCCGAGTACGCACATCTGCGTACGCTCGGCGGGAAGGGGTTAACGGAAGTTAATGCAAGCCCTGCCAAAGTCAGACCAAAAGTAGTGCAGGAACCTTTTTCTAAGTCGGAGCGACTCAAGTCGCACAGATTAGAACGGTTCCATTGCATTGAAAGAGGGTCGGAGTCGGAGCGATTGTCGCATCAGTGTGAACCGGCCCATAGCATGGTGCCATACGTAGAAACTAACAAAGAAGCCTAACCCCTCCTTACACCCTTCAGAGGTCATTCGGAAATTCATTGCTGGTACAGCTGCCTTATGTTTCATCAGCTTCAGATGAGTTTGACTTCTCATAGACTTGTATGAAGAGAGGTGTCCTGAAATGAACAAGAAAATTGCTGAGGCTGGCCCTGAGCCTGCCCAATCTTTTACAACCAGTTCTCAGATTGCTTGTAAAAATGCAATTAATTCTTCTAAAATAAGTTTGTTAGACGTCATTGATTAGTCTCCTGTGTTGGGAATATTTCGATTCTAAGAGTTGGGCAGAGTTGGGTCGGCTGTCTTGGGCGCTGTGGAATTTGTGGAATTTTTGTAATTTTCCTCTGCTGTCAACTGCCCCACCTACATATGCACCTCTCCCTGTGAGTAATGCAGGGGCCATATATCCATTGACTATCAATAGGGCAAAGTGTAACCAGGCAGGTTATGGTGAGATGAGCCAAAAGGAAATCCCCACTGAGCCAGGAAAAAAGAACCTTTAGGACAGTGGCAGAAGTCAAGTAAAAATGTTTCCTTTGGCCAACTATATTATTAGGCTGTATTTGTGCTAATAATGACTTATTAAAGGAAGAGCCAACTTAGGAAAAGTTCAGTTCGTTTTGGTTTAGCCAAGTTTTGAGAAATTTACAAACCTCCCAAAATTCAGTATTTTCAAACCAGAAGTCCCATTAAAGTCAATAGAAATGCAAATCGGACTCCAAAAATTGGGTTCTATTCACAAAGCGGTATCTTACCACACCAGAGTATAGGGTAAGAGACCGCACAGCATTTTAAATTTTTTTTAATTCACTAAAAAAAGCGACTAAAATACTGCATGCGCTAGCCAGCGTCCTTAGCAGTGTAAATAGCTGGTTGCTAAGAAGCGGGCGGCTGCCGGTGTCCTTAACAACCAGTAAACAGCATGGTTGTTAAGGAGCGCGCGGTCCAACAACCGATGAGTCATCAGCTGTCAGTGCTCACTTGTCCCCCCCCCCTTTTCCTGACCTGCTGGGCTGCATGCTCAGATAAGGGTCTGGTATGTATTTTAGGGGAGAGGGACCCCACACTATTTTTTAAAATTTTGGCTTGGGGGATCCCCTCAAAATCCACTGCAGACGCGAAGGTTTTTTTTTTCCATGATTTTAAAATGGCGGCAATTATTTTCTTTACATTCAGGTGTCAGCGAGGAACCCCGCTGACAGCTAAAGACTGATTGGTTCTTAAGGACACAGCGGCCGCCCACTCCTTAACAATCATGTTGTTTACTGGTTGTTAAGGATGCCGGCGGCTGTCGGCTTCTTAACTATTGCATGCTGAGACCCAGTGGTAGCTGGTGGGGGTTTTTTTGGGAGGGGGGGCAGCAAACCACCACCCCGGCACTTGCCCCATCTAGGTTGCGGGCCGGTTGCGGGCTCCTGCGGGCAGCAGCCAGGATGCGGGCTCCTATGGGAGGGTTGCGGGCGGCGGGCAGCAGGCAGGTTGCTGGCTCCTACTAGCGGCAGGCAGCGGCTCCTATGTCCTCTCCTCCTCTTCTGCAACATGGTGGCTTCCGCCGTGAGGCTCCTCCCTCCTCCTCTTAGGCATTCAATAGGATCACCTGTCCTTTCAGCCAATCAGGTGACGGGTCTCAAGACCCACTTCCTGATTGGCCGGGAGGAGGATCAGTGTGGCAATAGCAAATATTTTTTTGCTATGGTCACACAACTGGGTGGGAGCGGGGCGCAGTGCTCTGCGCCCCGAGCCCACCCTTTTTTGAAGCCTATTAGAGCCTCTGGCTCAAATCACCTGCTTAAAAATAAACACCCCGCCCATTGGAATCCATGGGTCCAATGCCCTGTATGTAGTTCAGGGACCTGGGCACATGGATAGGGGGAGCGGCGCCTGTGCGCCCCTAATGGACGGGCCGCCACTGCTGAGACCACTACTCATTTACCACATGTATTTATTTTCTTTTGTGAATTGACTTTAATTCCTGCATTATGCGTTATTTACCCAGCGTTTTTTCTTTATGTGATTGATAAATACAACATTAAGCAATAGGGAATTGACATTTTCAGGATTGCATGCGGCTTTTGGGAAACCACCTAAATACCGCATGCAATGTGCTTTTCTGAATGGAATGAACTGTGTATTACGGAGCAGAAAATAATGGAAAATCGTGCATCGTGCTTTGTGAAGCAACTGAGATGATGGGGCAAAAAAACAGACCAAGCCTTTTTAAAAATACTTCCTGGTAGACAAAAATAGAAAGGGGGGGGGGGGGGGGGGGCGGGGTTGACCTGGTGGTGCTGGCGGTCAAGGTAAAACCAGCCCAGATGATTTGTGGGAATACAAACTGCCAAAAATATCACTGAATTCCAACTCAGTTCGAGATGGTCTCTTTCATGAAATTAATTTTACTTTTGGGATCAACTCCGCTATTAACTAGAGTTTCTGGATGTACAGGTGGACCATCAGCATAAGAAAATGATTGCATGGCTCCGCCCACTATTCCAGAATGAGGAAAAAAACTTTTTTCTTTTTTGGAATTTGGGGTAGAAGTCTGGATATCTCATGTTTTTAGAAGGATCTGCTGTGCTCTTGGGGAGGCAATTTGGCACATTTGCCCTGGGAAATGGGTGATCTTGTCCCGGCACTGAGAGGGGTGCACAGGATACATTTCTGGCTTATGAAGGAAATTTACCTATGGGAGTCACCACAGACACAATGCTGCACATCGCATTTATTATTTAAGCCCTCCTCTCTTGGGATGTATGGGGTGTGTCTCTTCTAGTAGCACTGCAGTCTCTCTATCCAGGCACTTTCTCTCATTAGGCTCGAAGGCTGAACCAGAGAAATCTGGGGCAGACTAGGCTGGGAGGCAGGGGGGCAACTGCCCCCCCCCGGGCTGCTCTGATGCCCTGTAGAAAGGCTGCAACACTTCTGCTGCAGGCATGCCTAAAGGTTTCCTGGTGAAGAGGAGTAAGGTCCTACTGAGTGCAGGATGAGGACAGAGCGCAGGACGCAGCCCCCCCCCCTTCCCGGGAATTGATGGTGTACACCATATCCGAGCAGAGGTCGGCTCTGTGCCCCTCTGGAGGCCCTCCTCCCCCAGCCAGCCCTGACCAAGCCGCCCTGGCTCCCCCTTGCAGCCCCTGGCCACCCCTTGCCAGCCAGTTCGGGAACCCGGGCGCTGTCCAGCCTGACCCGTCCAATGAGCAGAGAGTACCTGGAGGGGGGTCGGGAGTAGGCAGGGAAGGGGGAGAGCAGTAGGGGGGCCAAGTCGCTGCACCATGGGCCTCTGGGTTGCCAAATGTTGCCAGTCGCCCCCTGAGAGAAATCAAATAGATTCCACACTAAACTGAGCAGATCACTGTCCATTGACAGCTGATGTATTCTGACAGCCGGAACCTTCTGCTTGGATGCAGTCATTACTTAGCCAAAAATTTTCCTTCCAGCTTCTTTGACAAAATCCCATTGAAAAATGTACTTTTGAGCTGGTAAGGTATATAGGGTAAGCCTAACCAAAATTATGTGCAACCTTGCCACACCACTATTGGAGCGTCTGGAAAGTCTGTTCAACTACTCGATCCTCGTTAATATTAGTAAAGCCATTCAGCTATTGAAAGCCTGTGACAAATTCATCTTGACCAATGTGGATTACAAAGTGTGCTGGTGGAGTTGTGTTGACTTTGCCTGAAGTTGCTCCACACTTGGAAAATGTTGATGTGGGGACATTCCCCGTCGTGCTGTTCTGCTGGACTGTGTTCCTAAATCCCAGCAGCTGCAGGAAGTACCCCACAAGAGTCATGCTGGCCTGTGCATGGAAATTGCCAGCGTGCCCCCCTCTGAAGAGCGACATGCTGATTTGGAGTTGAGAGACTTCACCATGTCTTGTTCTTCATTAATGAGGAAAATTATTCTCAGTCTCCGGCTGTGCTAAGGTCAGACTGAGATATCCTAAAATTGCAAGGGGACCCCGTTGACCATTCATTGCATGAATCTATCTATGGCCGCCGCTGCCATCCCTCATTCAGGCGCCTGAATTACAGCGGAGGGGGGGTGGTTTTGAAGCACCTGATTAGAGTCATAGGCTCTAATAGGCGTCAAAAAACGTGACCTGAGAGCGCCATGCTGGGCGCTCGCAGTTCACTCAACTGTGTTAGAAAAGCGAATGAATTTTCGCTTTCCTAACACTAAACCGCCTCTCCACCAATCAGGTGCTCAGATCTGTTACCTATCACCTGATTGGCTGAAACGACAGGCGCTGTGATTGGACGCCAGGCGTCCAATCATAGCAGAGGACGGGAAGAGAGGACAGGAGAAGACATTGAGGAGCTGTCCCACCAAAACAGGTAAGTGCAGACGGCGGGCCGGCGGGGGGGGCACACTGGCAGCATTTAATATGGCACAGTGGCTGCGTTTCGATGGGTCACAGTGGGAGCAATTGATGGGGCACAGTGGTGGCCACTGATGGGCACCATTGGCTGCATTTGATGGGTACACGTGGCTGCATTTGATGGGCACACGTGGCTGCATATGATGGGCACACGTGGCTGCATATGATGGGCACAAGTGGCTGCATTTGACGGGCACAAATGCCTGCATATGATGAGCACATGTGGCTGCATATGATGGGCACACGTGGCTGCATATGATGGGCACATGTGGCTGCATTTGACGGGCACAAATGCCTGCATATGATGGGCACAAGTGGCTGCATTTGACGGGCATAAATGGCTGCATCTGATGGGCACAGAGAGGCTGCAATTGATGGGGGGGGGGGGTTGTTTCAGTACAATTGAGCAATTGATGGGGCACAATTGATGGGACACAGTGGCAGCAATTGATGGGCACGGTGGTGGCAATTTATGGGCACACATGGCTGCATTTGATAGGCACAAGTGGCTGCATATGATGGGCACAATGGCTGCATATGATGGGCACAGTGGCTGCATATGATGGGCACAATGGCTGCATTTGATGGGCAAAAGTGGCTGCATTTGATGGGCACAAGTGGCTGCATTTGATGGGCACAAGTGGCTGCATTTGATGGGCAAAAGTGGCTGCATTTGATGGGCAAAAGTGGCTGCATTTGATGGGCAAAAGTGGCTGCCAATGACGGGCACAAGTGGCTGCATATGACGGGGACAAGTGGCTGAATATGATGGGCACATGTGGCTGAATATGATGGGCACATGTGGCTGCATTTAATGGGCACAGTGGCTGCATCTGATGGGCACAGTGAAGCTGCAATTGATGAGGGGGGGGGGGTTGTTTCAGTATTTTTCAGTTTGAGCACCGCCTGCCACTGCCCTCGGCTGAGAGCTGAACAAGGCTTCACTTATGTACATTGCACTGTATTGCTATAGGAATAGGATGTGTTTCTATGCTCTGTTTTCTTCTCTTTTCGGTGTCCCAGCACCCATCATGTCTTCCTTGGCTAAGGAGAGACATTGACCGCAGCTTGTATAACAATGCTAAACTTTCTGCTCTTTACAAGTGTAGATAGATAGATAGTTAGATAAATAGTTAGGATTTCACAATCACTTTCTTAAAAACAGAACAAGAATGGAACAGGCCGCGCCCTTGTAATGCGCTTTAAATTCATCATTGCAATTTTGCTCTGGGCAAAGATCAGTTAACACTATAATAATGTGTTGCGTGTGCCAAGTATGAGGTCGGGGCAAATCACTGCCAATATCCTCACATTCCAAGTGACACACTTCTTGCTTTAAAGTCAAATTACTCTGCAAGAAACAATAGTATAGTTTATGTGTGACGGATTTACAGCTGACCTCCGGCCTTCCCTTCAGTCTTGCACAGTTGTACCGCCTCCTCTCCTGGACTGAAATATCTTCCTCTGATTTCACCGCACACTGTGAGCTTCTCACAATGTGCATTAGAAGCTGCCGCAAGTCAGATCGAGCCCCGCCTCTTTTCCTGGGTGGACGACGCTCGTCAACATCTAACGCTTTCCTCCCCAGTCTGACAATCCCTGGCCCCCTCTCCTTTCATTCATTGGATTTCAGTTCATGTCAGTCATGGAGGCTCAGCATCCCATGTGGGCGTTACCTATGCCAATCTGGGAACGCCCACTTCTCTGGCTAAGCCACCCATCGAGGCATTTTGATATTTGCATAAATCCTCCCACTGCTTGGATCGGGACTGAGGGCCGGCCAAAATTATACTTTTTAAATAAAAATACCCCTATAATACACAAGCTTAATGTATTCTAGTAAAGTTAGTCTGTAAACTAAGGTCTGTTTTGTTAGTTTATAGCAGTAGTTTGTTATTTTATAAACTTGCAGCAGGCCGTGGCCATCTTAAGTGTGGGCATCTGAAGCCAGACTGTATTTCTTCCTGGATCTCATCCTTGCAGATCTCGCACATGCTCAGTGCAGCACAAGCAGTGTAATAGGTTTCAGGTCAGGTTTCCATAGCAACGGCAGTGTCAATGGAAGTTGCCGCCCCTTCCCAGAAGGCATTGCAAACAGGAAATGATGCGATGGGCCGCGGCCAGGGAGGAGGAAGTGAAAAATGAATACAGCAGATATACAGTAGGTGCTGAGAAAGAAAATAAAAAAATATCCAATTCGTTAACAGTGCACAGTTTAGTGAGGGATGCTGAAGAGTTCTAAAAGTGGGTGGAGCTCCACTTTAAGAGGTGTTGTGAGGCCGGGTGCTGTGATGTTTTCAGGGAGCTATTGTGCAGCCCCCTGCTGGCCCCTCCCACCAGCCACGATCTGCCTGCATTGAATAGAGCAGCACAGAGACCAAGTGATGACATCACCAAGTCTAAAAAGGCAGTATGTAGTGAAAAACGGTCTTATTTAAAATCTCCATGGTCATGACAGGATACTTCTTGCGTAAAGTTGAACTCCAGGCACAAAAATTAATATTCCTCGATAGTTACAAAGTTATAAATACACGTTGTGTGCACCAAATGCACACCCTGATACTACCTTGTAAAAGTAGCTCTGACATCATCACTGTTTAGAGAGCAGAGCTATGGGAGGGGCCCAGCAGGCTCCACCCACTACGGGAGGGTGCGTTTGACAAGACCGGTCAGACTGCATAAGGGGAGAGAGCAGAGCTAATGGAGGGGCCCAGCAGGCTCCACCCACTGTAGAAAACTACAGGAGAGGGGGTGGAGACAAGACCGGTCCCCCTGCACAAGGAGAGAAAGCAGAGCAATGGGAGGGGCCCAGAAGGCTCCACCCATAGCTCCAAACTATCCCTGATTTGGAGCAATGTCCCTCTGTCCCCCTTTCCCCATTATTTGCCCCTCATTTTGCTCTGATCTATATAAAATGCACTACTTCTCTTTCAAAAAGTGTTTCCCAGTGCTAAACCTTTCATCCAAATTCTAAATTGCTGCTTTTTTTTACTAGTAATAGTGACGATTAGCAATTTTTAGCAGGACTGCGGAAGACATATCGGACACTAAGTGACACTTTTTCTGGGAACCAGTGACATTATTACAGTAATCAGTGCTAAAAATATGCACTGTCACTTTACTAATGACACTTTCAGGGAAGGGGATAACACCAGGGGTGATCAAAGGGTTAAGTGTGTCCCTAAGGCAGGAGTCTCAAACTGGTGGCCCTCCAGCTGTTGCAAAACTACAAGTCCCATGAGGGATTGCAAGGCTGACAGTTACAAGCATGATTCCCACAGGCACAGGCATGATGGGACTTGTAGTTTCACAGCAGCTGGAGGACCGCCAGTTTGAGACCCATGCCCTATGGGGTGCTTTCTTACTGTGTGGGGGGATTGACTCACTGGATGAACAGAGAGATCCGCGTTCCTGCTTAGCAGGAACACAAGATCTCTCTGTTCATAACTGACAGGAAGGCGATCTGCCTTGTTTACATTGGCAGACCGCCGTCCTGTCTCTCTGGGGAGCGATCAAGGGTGGACCGCTGATTGGCTCCCCCTTTGGCTAATCAGTGCAGGGGCGCCAGCGGCACCCCCTGCTGGCTATTGCACGAAATGACGTACAGGTATGTACGCTCCAGTAGCTCATGAGCCGATCGGAGCGCTTTAATGAGAAAGCCAGCAGCTGGCTGAAGAAAAACATGCCTATAATACTGTATGTATTGGGGCCAGCAAGTGGGTTAAAGTAAAACCCATCTGTAACTAGCCAGGACTGGATCACAATGCCTCCCATGAAAGGATTACTTCATTGGGTGGAGCCCAGCCTGAAATTCCAACGCGTTTCAATTTAACTCCTTGAATGACGGCTACAGCGCGGATCTGCTTTGCCAGGAGTACGTCTATTGACGTCGTCCCCTTTGCAGCCTCGCCATGCTCCCCTGAAGTGAGCGCGCTGTGATCACCCAAGTCAATGAGACTCGGGTGATCACAGATCTGAGTAAGGGGTCGATCCTGGCTCCTTACCACATGATCAGCTTTCAGCCAATGACAGCTGATCACGTGATGTAAACAGAGGATCGGTAATCTTTTTTTTTTTTTTTTCTTCTCATGCTATCAGCATGAGAAGAAAAAAAGCCGATCACCCGCTTCAGTTTGCAGGGACATCGGTCCCGAAGAGGAGCAGCATGTTATCTGCCCACCAGTACTGCCTCCAAGTGCCACAAATCAGTGCCAAAAATGGGTGCACACAGCGCCCATGTTACTTAAGTGCCAGCAATCAGAGCCACCTATCAGTGCTCACAAGTGCCACCTTTTAATGCCCACCAGTGGTGCCAATCAGTGCCTCATTACTGCTGCCTATCGGTTTCACCTACCAGTGCTGATCAGTGCCCATCACTGCCACCCATCAGTGCCCATCACTGCCACCCATCAGAGCCACCTATCAGTACCACCTATTAGCGCCCTTCAGTGCCACCTATCAATGCCCTTCAGTGCCCAATGCCACCTATTAGTGCCCATCAGTGCCGCCTTATCAGTGCAGCCTATCACTGTAGCCTCATCAGCGTACATCAATGAAGGAGAAAAAATACCTGTTTGCAAAATTTATTAACAAAATATAAAACGGTTTTGTATTTTTTTTTTTTTTTTTAATTCGGTCTTTTTAAATTTTTTTAACAAAAAATAAAAAACCCAGAGGTGATCAAATACCACCAAAAGAAAGCTCTATTTGTGGGGGAAAAAATGATAAAAATTTAATTTGGGTACAGTGTTGTATGACCGCGCAATTGTCAATCAAAGTGTGACAGCGCTAAAAGCTGAAAATTGGTCTGGGCAGGAGGGGGGTTTAGGTGCCCAGTAAGCAAGTGGTTAATATTGAAAAAATCTTCATCTGGGAAAGGGATGGCTCATGGGCGAACTCGGCCCGTGACTTGAAAACCGATCCTCCAAAATTGGTAGCTACAAATTCTCAGGAGCCGTCCAGGGTGGCATTTACACTCACAAGGGACAAGCCCGAGGCCATCCCCCGCACACACATAACATAAATAACATCAGCAATCCCCTAAAGGTTCGCAACAAAAATGTACCGTGTGCTGCTGCCAATGCTAAAAGGACAAGAACAGCCGTTCTACAGAGAGGATCTGCTTGTGTCTATAAATAGTTCTATAGTTATATTTAGCAAATCCTGAATTCTACAGTTGTCTCCAAAACAGTAAGTGAGGGCAGATCCTCCAACGGGGACACTTGTTGCGCTGACAACTGCATAGCTACCAACTGTCCCTGATTTCGAGGGACTGTCCCTGCTTTGGAGCAATGTCCCTCTTTCCTCCTCATTTGTCCCTCATTTCGGTCTGATCTACATAAATGTATATAAAATGCACTTTTTATCTTTCAAAAAGTGTTTCCCAGTGCTAAACCTTTCATCCGATTTCTAAATTGCTGCACTTGTCAATTTTAAAAGCCAATATAAAGAAATATTGGTGGTAAAAAAAGCACTTGTGGATTTAAATAACCTTTTTTTTTTTTGGTTATGTCCCTTTTAAGAGGGGTGTGACAGGGGGCGTGTCCTATGCCTACATACGTTTGCTAGTAGGTGTCCCTCATTCCCATCTCAAAATGTTATTTCTGGGAAAAGAATTCAATGGAATTATTCCGAATGGGACAAGGGCAGCAAAAGGGGAAATAGAAACCAAAGTTTTGGAATTGGGTACATTTCATCAAAATTACGTTAAAATTTTGAAAATAACTGTGAACACAGGAGGCCGCTTGCTTGGCGGGGACGCCATTCAGAGAAAGCTTTGCATGTTCACAATGAAGCCAAAGGGGGAGATTTACTAGAACTGGAGAGTGCAAAATCTGGTGCAGCTCTGCATAGAAACAAATTAGATTCCAGGTTTTAGGCCTGATTCACACCTATGAAGGTTGCAGTTTTGCATATTCCAGGTGTATTTTGCGTTTTTTTTCAATACACATTTTTTGATCCATTGAAATCTATGGAACCAAAAACCAGAAAAAGAAAAAAAATCCCTGGCCCCTTCCAAAAAATGCACAGATGTGAACTACATCCATAGGAAACCATGTCAAATGAACTGTAGTGTGTTTCTGCAAAACAGAAAACGCACTAAAAAAAATGCATAGGTGTGAACCAGGCCTTATTTTCAAAGCTTAACTGAACAAGCTGAAGTTAGAAGCTGATTGGCTGCCGTGCACAGCTGCACTAGATTCTGCACGCTCCAGTTTTAGTAAATCTCCCCAAAGTGTTCTCTGATTGGACATGGTGGGGATTGTGAAGTTACCAGCCAGCTTCTCCACCTCATCCATTCAGAGAACATATTGCATTCATTGGGAAAATGCATGCCGTTCTCTAAATGATGCTAACTCATACAGTCCCTTCTATTGCTCTCTTGCTCATTAAGCTCTTCACTTTTTTTTTTGGTCATTTGACTTCCTTGTTAGGGCGTGTCTATGTTCATTCTCAGTGGTCCCGTTGTATGTAGGAATGTAAATAATAAAATATTTATTCCTGCGCTACCATGTAAAGGGAAAAAAAACGGTGGAAAGGCTGCATGCACGGAATCAGGGTCAGCCAAACCCAGATGAACAATGTGGTAAGAATGGGGGGTGGTGCTGCACTAATCCATAACCGAAACGGTAATGAGATAAATAGAGTAAAAAAAAAAAAAAACTTATAAAAATATATATCACTCTAATGCCGCGTACACACGGTCGTACTTTTCGTCTACAAAAGTCCAACGGACGCTGACGGACTAAAGCTGGCTGGTAATCCGATCGTGTGTGGGCTTCTCCGGACTTTCAACGTACTTTTTTAGCCTCAAATCCGACGTACTTTAGATTTGAAACATGCTTTAAAACTTTACTTCGTAACTACGACGGACCCCGAAATCCGCTCGTCTGTGTGCTAGTCCGACGGACAAAAAGCCACGCTAGGGCACCTATTGGCTACTGGCTATGAACTTCCTTATTTTAGTCCGGTGTACGTCATCACGTACGAATCCGACCGACTTTTGTGTGGTCGTGTGTAGGCAAGTCCGTTCGTTAGAAAGTAGGCCGCAAGTCCGCCGCAAGTCCACCGAAAGTCTGCCGGAAGTCTGTCGGACAGGCTGTCTGACTTTTGTAGACGAAAAGTACGACCGTGTGTACGCGGCATTAGGGAGAAAACAACAATGTATGATCCCAATCCGGGTAGCAGAACCTACTAAGTTGAACAATAAATACTATGGCATAGTATACAAATGGTGAATTAAATATAGAGTGCAGCGTGCAAACATCCACTCAGGTATTAAATAGTGAAGATAAGCAACATAAAAAACATGAAAAGAACCTATATCATAAAAGGAAAAGTGCAAACTTCTGCAATAAATGGGAACGACCCCAGAAAAAAAATTGATGACCACTGCAAAGATAACAATACTAATACAAATGTATGGTCATTGCTGTGACCTAATATAAATATTAACTAATAAAGTGCAACGTGCAAGCATCCAATCCAAAAGATGTCACCAAAACAGTGTAACACATATAGCACTGAAATCACTCTGTGGTGAATATGATGTGCAAAACTCTGCAATGAATGGAGACTGCGGTGTAAAGTGCAACAGAATATTAAATAAAACTATAAATATGAAAGAACAAAACAGTCCAAATGTGCAAAATAGCAAAACAGTGGTGAATAAGGTCAAGATGGCAATCTTCTTTCCCAAAGTGAATAAAAGTCCCAATGTGCCGGTATCTAAGTGAAGTGCTGGAATGGAAAAAAGATAGTGACTCCTCTTCGTGTACAAATCACACAATTGTAAGCAGTGGCCCCTTACCTTACGGTAATGAGGTAATAGCATAGGGTAGATGCCAATGGAGGCTACCTCTCCTTGTAGTCCTGGACCGAGGTGTATTCCCTACAGGTCTTGGTCCCTCGATGGGTGTAGAAGAGGTAAAACAAAAGAGGGTACCGGATAGTGTGATATTGTTTATTTTTTAAATTTTATTTATTTCAGGTACTTATATAGCGCCGTCAATTTACGCAGCGCTTTACATATACATTGTACATTCACATCAGTCCCTACCCTCAAGGAGCTTACAATCTAAGGTCCCTAACACACATTCATACATACTTGGGACAATTTAGACAGGATCCAATTAACCTACCAGCATGTCTTTGGAGTGTGGGAGGAAACCGGAGTACCCGGAGGAAACCCACGCAGGCACAAGGAGAACTTGCAAACTCCAAGCAGGTAGTGTCGTGGTTGGGATTGGAACCAGCGACCCTTCTTACTGCTAGGCGAAAGTGCTGCCCACTACACCACTGTGCCGCCCATAACACTAATAGCCTTTATTGAAAAAACAGCATCAAGGTACTCACATTGATATCAGAGCAAAGAGCATTGATTTCCGGCGAGCTAGTAAGTCTACGTCAGAGAAGAGTGCCTATCCCGTCCCTACGCGTGACGTCACACACACACATGTGACTTCATCAGGGGATAAAGGGGAGACACAAAGGTGTCCTTAAATAGTCTGGACATTGTTTCCAATGAGCGGCCATTTGTAGTTCAATCCAATGATGAGAATAGCATCGCGGCCATTTCCCAAAGGATCGCGGGCGCGGCCATTTTGTTGGTTATCACCTAATGCAAAGCACAGCCAAGGCTGCAACAGGCGGCTGCATTGATATGAACTCAGCCAGGACGTAGGGGATATCAACGAGCTGTCAGCAAAGATGACAGAGTAAAAAGGGAATGTCATCATGGGCTGAGGGTAAAGTACTACAAAGAATTAAGAATAAGGAAGAGGTCACTAAAGATAAAAACAATTATACTATTGTAAAAAGGAATAGGTGAAACCTTTAAAACAGCTAGCAACGGGCCGATCGGATCGGATAGACCTCAACACTGACGTAAACATAAAAATAAAATTGATTGAAAAATGAAAATAAAAATAAAATATAGAAGCATTAAACATTATATACAATAAATAAAATAGCCATTAAACATATATAAATGCAAGAGTAACAAGCAGAAAAGGGGGAAATAAAAAGGCAGACTATCTGTACATGGATCCCAATGGGGCACCGAGGAATACGCAAAGTATAAAATGTATAAAATATGAAAAATTTATTGAAGATATTAAGACCATTATGGAAGGCTAATCAGATATTAAAATAAGATATTAAAAATCACTGAGGAAACAATTGAGGTCGAATTCAATATTCGGGCCTCTAGGGGAGAATGTATCTAACGTAAATATCCATTTGGATTCCAACTGACTGAGGGTCCTGGCCTTATGTCCCCCCCGCCAGTGTCTAATGTATGGTTCTATTCCCCAAAATTTCAGATGAGTCGGATCCTTATTATGACATAAGAGGAAAGGTTTAGATACGCTGTTTATCATATCCATTTAAAATATTTTTAACATGCTCCTTAATCCGCACTTTAAGTGGCCTTTTAGTACGGCCTATGTACTGTAGGCCGCAACTGCACTCGAGAGCATAAACAGCCCCCTCTGTGTTACAGCAAATAAAATCTTTAACCTCATACATATCTCCCGTGCTTGTGGATGTAAAATGAAATTTCTTTTCATTCGGGAGTCTGGTCCTTAGGCATGCGAAGCATCTCCTACAGGGATAAAAGCCTATCCCAGTAAAAAAAGTAAAGGTCTTCTTAGGTGGGTCTTTCACATTCTTCACGACTTTATCTTGGATAGTTGGTGCTCTTTTATATATAAATCTGGGTTCATCGGTAAAGTATTATATAATTGTTTATCTGCCAGAAGTAAATGCCAATGTTGTCTAATAATCCTTTCTATTTTCTTATGCTGTGCATTAAAATCCAGGATTATGGGTGCTGTTGCCAATGTTGGTTCCTGTTTGATCTGATCTTTAATCAATTCTTTATGATTCATTTCAGTCACCTCTATAATCTTCTTTTCGATAAACAGATGGTTGTAGCCTTTCGTGGTGAATCTGTGTCCCATCATCTCTGCCTGGTCTAGGAAAGTATTTAAGTTAGTACAGTTGCGTCTTAGCCGCATCAGTTGTCCTTTAGGGACATTAAAAAGACAGTTTTTGTGATGACAACTCTCGATTGGGAGATAGCTATTCCTGTCGACATTTTTAAAGTGCGTCTGTGTCAGGAGTTCGGAGTCTTCTTGTCTGACCTCTAAATCCAGGAAAGTTACATTTTTCTCGCTAATGTCCCAGGACAATTTTATGTTCCTATCATTCATATTCAGTCTTTCCAAAAATTGGGTCAACCGATCGAGATCTCCTTTCCAAACATCATCGATATATCTTTTCTATACCGTCAATTCACCAGGTCTATTATTAAAAACATTATCTTCCTCCCACTGGGCCATGAACAGGCCGGCTACACTCGGGGCAAATTTGGCTCCCATTGCTACTCCAGTCTGTTGATGATAATAGTTTCCATTGTACCAAAAGTACCGTATTTATCGGCGTACAACACGCGCCGGCGTATAACACGCACCCCAAGTTTAGGAGGGAATTTTAAGGACAAAAACTTTTAGGAGTAAAGTTTAAGGAAAAAAAACTTACATTAAAATGCCCATCAATGCAGCGTTATCGGTGTTCATCTGCAGCCTTGTCAGTGTCAGTGCAGCCTTGCCCCAGTGTCCATTGCAGCCTTTTCAGTGCAGCTTTGCCCCAGTGCAGCCTTTTCAGTGCAGCTTTGCCCCCATGCAGCCTTTTCAGTGCAGCTTTGCCCCAGTGCAGCCTTTTCAGTGCAGCTTTGCCCCAGTGCAGCCTTTTCAGTGCAGCTTTGCCCCAGTGCAGCCTTGTCAGTGCAGTCATGTCAGTGCAGCTTTGCCCCAGTGCAGCCTTGCCCCAGTGCAGCCTTGCCCCAGTGCTCGCCGCGATCCCTGCCGACATACACAGCCGTGTGTAAATTCAAATATGGCGCCGAGACTGCAGTGACTTGGCGGAGCAGAGATACGCATACCCGAGTTTCCTCGGCTTTTTTCGGCACCACTCACAGTCACGCCCAGTCCCGCCCTCTGATGGACATAACACAGGTCCAATGGCGGGACTGGGCGGGACTGTGAGCGGCGCCGAGAAAAGCCGAGGACTCTCGGGTATGCGTATCTCCGCTCCGCCGAGTCCCTGCAGTCTCTGCGCCATATTTGAATTTACACACGGCTGTGTATATCGGCGGCGATCGCGGCAAAAGCCGCGATCGCTCCGATCCAAACAAAAAGTGACAGGGATCGGCCTATAACACGCACCCACGATTTTCCCCTGATTTTCAGGGGAAAAAAGTGGGTGTTATATGCCGATAAATATGGTAATTATTCTTGGGCCAATACATAGATTTTTTTTTTTTCTTGAAACCAGTTGTTCAAAGTACAAAAGCCTACCTCAGGGATACGAAACAAATGTTACAGATTATAGAAGACACCCCCAGGGAAGAAGGACCGTGGATCATGGCTACTGCAGATGTTGCTTACTTATACACAATAATACTCCACCATCAAGCGTGCAAAGCTGCCAAATGGTGTTTGAGGGCGTATACTAAGCTGCCGTGTATGCAGAGAAAGTTTTTAATTAAATGTATTGACTTTTGTCTCAAGAATAATTACTTTTGGTACAATGGAAACTATTATCAACAGACTGGAGTAGCAATGGGAGCCAAATTTGCCCCGAGTGTAGCAGGCCTGTTCATGGCCCAGTGGGAGGAAGATAATGTTTTTAATAGTAGACCTGGTGAATTGACGGTATAGAAAAGATATATCGATGATGTTTTTATATTATGGAAAGGGGATCTCGATCGGTTGACCCAATTTTTCGAAAGACTGATAATGAATGATAGGATCATAAAATTGTCCTGGGACATTAGCAAGAAAAATGTAACTTTCCTGGATGTAGAGATCAGACAAGAAGACTCCGAACTCCTGACACAGACGCACTTTAAAAATGTCGACAGGAATAGCTATCTCCCAATCGAGAGTTGTCATCACAAAAACTGGCTTTTTAATGTCCCTTAAGGACAACTGATGCGGCTAAGACGCAACTGTACTAACTTAAATACTTTCCTAGACCAGGCAGAGATGATGGGACACAGATTCACCACGAAAGGCTACAACCATCTGTTTATTGAAAAGAAGATTATAGAGGTGACTGAAATGAATCATAAAGAATTGATTAAAGACCAGATCAAACAGGAACCAACATTGGCAACAGCACCCATAATCCTGGATTTTAATGCACAGCATAAGAGAATAGAAAGGATTATTAGACGATATTGGCATTTACTTCTGGCAGATAAACAATTATATAATACTTTACCGATGAACCCAGATTTATATATAAAAGAGCACCAACTATCCAAGATAAAGTCGTGAAGAATGTGAAAGACCCACCTAAGAAGACCTTTACTTTTTTTACTGGGAAAGGCTTTTATCCCTGTAGGAGATGCTTCGCATGCCTAAGGACCAGACTCCCGAATGAAAAGAAATTTCATTTTACATCCACAAGCACGGGAGATATGTATGAGGTTAAAGATTTTATTTGCTGTAACACAGAGGGGGCTGTTTATGCTCTCGAGTGCAGTTGCGGCCTACAGTACATAGGCCGTACTAAAAGGCCACTTAAAGTGCGGATTAAGGAGCATGTTAAAAATATTTTAAATGGATATGATAAACACAGCGTATCTAAACATTTCCTCTTATGTCATAATAAGGATCCGACTCATCTGAAATTTTGGGGAATAGAACAATACATTAGACACTGGCAGGGGGGACATAAGGCCAGGACCCTCAGTCAGTTGGAATCCAAATGGATATTTACGTTAGATACATTCTCCCCTAGAGGCCTGAATATTTGATTAGCCTGCCTTCCATAATAGTCTTAATATCTGCAATAAATTTTTCATATTTTATACATTTTATACTTTGCGTATGACACCCCTCGGTGACCCATTGGGATCCATGTACAGATAGCCCATTATCAGAGTACCTCTTCCTCAGCCTTTTTGTTTCCCCTTTTTCTGCTTGTTACTCTTGCATTTATATATGCTTAATGGCTATTTTATTTATTGTATATAATGTTTAATGCTTCTATATTTTATTTTTATTTTCATTTTTCATTCAATTTTATTTTTATGTTTACGTCAGTGTTGAGGGCTATCCGATCCGATCGGCCCGTTGCTAGCTGTTTTAAAGGTTTCACCTATTCCTTTTTACAATAGTATAATTGTTTTTATCTTTAGTGACCTCTTCCTTATTCTTAATTCTTTGTAGTACTTTACCCTCAGCCCATGATGACATTCCCTTTTTACTCTGTCATCCTTGCTGACAGCTCGTTGATATCCCCTACGTCCTGGCTGCGTTCATATCAATGCAGCCGCCTGTTGCAGCCTTGGCTGTGCTTCGCATTAGGTGATAACCAACAAAATGGCCGCGCCCGCGATCCTTTGGGAAATGGCCATGATGCTATTATCATCATTGGATTGAACTACAAGAAAATGGCTGCTCATTGGAAACAATGTCCAGACTATTTAAGGACACCTTTGTGTCTCCCCTTTATCCTCTGATGAAGTCACGTGTGTGTGTGTGACGTCACGCGTAGGGACGGGATAGGCACTCTTCTCTGACGTAGACTTACGCTCTTATCTCGCCGCTTGTCGGAAATCAATGCTGTTTGCTCTGATATCAATATGAGTACCTTGATGCTGTTTTTTCAGTAAAGGCTATTAGTGTTTAAACAATATCACACTATCCGGTACCCTCTTTTGTTTTACCTCTTCTACACCCATCGAGGGACCAAGACCTGTAGGGAATACACCTCGGTCCAGGACTACAAGGAGAGGTAGCCTCCATTGGCATCTACCCTATGCTATTACCTCATTACCGTAAGGTAAGGGGCCACTGCTTACAATTGTGTGATTTGTACATGAAGAGGAGTCACTATCTTTTTTCCATTCCAGCACTTCACTTAGATACCGGCACATTGGGACTTTTATTCACTTTGAGAAAGAATATTGTCATCTTGACCTTATTCACCACAGTTTTGCTATTTTGCACATTTGGGCTGTTTTGTACTTTCATATTTATAGTTTTATTTAATATTCTGTTGCACTTTACACCGCAGTCTCCATTCATTGCAGAGTTTTGCACATCATTTTCACCACAGAGTGATTTCAGTGCTATATGTGTTACACTGTTTTGGTGACATCTTTTGGATTGGATGCTTGCACGTTGCACTTTATTAGTTAATATTTATATTAGGTCACAGCAATGACCATACATTTGTATTAGTTTTGTTATCTTGGCAGTGGTCATCATTTTTTTCTGGGGTTGTTCCCATTTATTGCAGAAGTTTGCACTTTTCCTTTTATGATATAGGTTCTTTTCATGTTTTTTATGTTGCTTATCTTCACTATTTAATACCTCAGTGATCATGTGAGTGGATGTTTGCACGCTGCACTCTATATTTAATTCACCATTTGTATAATATGCCATAGTATTTATTGTTCACCTTTAGTAGGTTCTGCTACCCGGATTGGGATCATACATTGTTGTTTTCTCCCTTAGAGTGATATATATTTTTATATTTTTTTTACTCTATTTATCTCATTACCTTTTCGGTTATGTAGGAATGTAGCCACCCTGCCTTGGTCCCACTGTATGTAGGAATGTAGCCCCCCTGCCTTGGTCCCACTGCATGTAGGAATGTGGCCCCCCTGCTTTGGTCTCACTGTATGTAGAAATATAGCCCCGCCTTGGTCTCACTGTATGTAGGAATGTAGCCCCCCTGCCTTGGTCCCCCTGTATGTAGGAATGTAGCCCCCCTGCCTTGGTCCCCCTGTATGTAGGAATGTAGCCACCCTGCCTTGGTCTCACTGTATATAGGAATGTAGCCACCCGCCTTGGTCTCACTGTATATAGGAATGTAGCCACCTGCCTTGGTCCCCCTGTATGTAGGAATGTAGCTCCCCTGCTTTGGTCTCACTGTATGTAGGAATGTAGCCCCCCTGCTTTGGTCTCACTGTATGTAGGAATGTAGCCCCCCTGCCTTGGTCCCCCTGTATGTAGGAATGTAGCGACCCTGCCTTGGTCTCACTGTATGTCTGAATGTAGCCACCCTGCCTTGCTCCCACTGTATGTAGAAATGTAGCCCCCCTGCCTTGGTCCCCTGTATGTAGAAATGTAGTCACCTGCCTTGGTCCCCCTGTATGTAGGAATGTAGCCACCTGCCTTGGTCCCCCTGTATGTAGAAATGTAGCCCCCCTGCCTTGGTCCCCCTGTATGTAGTAATATAGCCCCCCTGCCTTGGTCCCACAGTATGTAGGAATGTAGCCACCCTGCCTTGGTCCCCCTGTATGTAGAAATGTAGCCACCTGCCTTGGTCCCCCTGTATGTAGAAATGTAGCCACCTGCCTTGGTCCCACTGTATGCAGGAATGTAGCCCCCTGCTTTGGTCCCCCTGTATGCAGGAATGTAGCCCCCCTGCCTTGGTCCCTCTGTATGTAGGAATGTAGCCACCTGCCTTGGTCCCACTATATGCAGAAATGTAGCCCCCCTGCTTTGGTCCCCCTGTATGTAGGAATGTAGCCCCCCTGCCTTGGTCCCTCTGTATGTAGGAATGTAGCCACCCTGCCTTGGTCTCACTGTATGTAGGAATGTAGACCCCTGCCCTGGTCCCCCTGTATGCAGGAATGTAGCCCCCCTGCCTTAGTCCCTCTGTATGTAGGAATGTAGCCACCTGCCTTGGTCCCACTATATGCAGAAATGTAGCCCCCCTGCTTTGGTCCCTCTGTATGTAGGAATGTAGCCACCCTGCCTTGGTCTCACTGTATGTAGGAATGTAGACCCCTGCCCTGGTCCCCCTGTATGCAGGAATGTAGCCCCCCTGCCTTGGTCCCTCTGTATGTAGGAATGTAGCCACCTGCCTTGGTCCCACTATATGCAGAAATGTAGCCCCCCTGCTTTGGTCCCTCTGTATGTAGGAATGTAGCCACCCTGCCCTGGTCCCTCTGTATATAGGAATGTAGCCCCCCTGCTTTGGTCTCACTGTATGTAGGAACGTAGCCACCCTGCCTTGGTCCCCCTGTATGTAGGAATGTAGCCACCCTGCCTTGGTCCCACTATATGCAGAAATGTAGCCCCCCTGCTTTGGTCCCTCTGTATGTAGGAATGTAGCCACCCTGCCTTGGTCTCACTGTATGTAGGAATGTAGACCCCTGCCCTGGTCCCCCTGTATGCAGGAATGTAGCCCCCCTGCCTTGGTCCCTCTGTATGTAGGAATGTAGCCACCTGCCTTGGTCCCACTATATGCAGAAATGTAGCCCCCCTGCTTTGGTCCCTCTGTATGTAGGAATGTAGCCACCCTGCCCTGGTCCCTCTGTATATAGGAATGTAGCCCCCCTGCTTTGGTCTCACTGTATATAGGAATGTAGCCACCCTGCCTTGGTCCCCCTGTATGTAGGAATGTAGCCCCCCTGTTTTGCTCAATCTTGAGAGGGGCGGGTACGTTCACTGCTTGTTCCAAACAAATGGAAAAGGAGAGGTCTGAAAGCTCATCGAACGAAAAATAGATTACAGGGCCAATAAGAAGCGGATATGTATGGATTATTTTAAACCTTGCTGTTTCTTGGAAGTCTATTGGCCGCTCAGCGGGAGGAGAAAACCTCTTGTGTTTTTAATGTTAAGAAATGTAAGCCCGGTATTTGAGGAGTTAACAAGACGCTCCAAAATCCCCTGATCTGCGATGGTCAGGTTGGGTGGTCTGGATGGGGAAGATGCTTGGCCACAATGTAGACATTTTTTCAGCTGCTCTATAATACAATGTATCCGTGTATCTGTGGATGTGATTGGAGGAAATGTCTGTGAGCTTTTTAGAAGACAAAACAAACAGAAGAGGAAACTTAAACACAAAGGCTCTTTATGTACAGTTGTGTGAAAAAGTATTTGCTCCCTTTCTGATTTGTTTTATTTTTATTTTTTGCACATTTGTCACACCTAAATGACTCAGATCATCAAACAAACTTTATCATTGCACAAAGATAACCTGAATAAATACAAAATGCAGTTTTGTTTTGTTTTTTTTGTTTTTTTCATTTATTAATCACTTCCACCCCAGAAGATTTTACCCCCTTCCTGACCAGAGCACTTTTTTTTACAATTTGGCGCTGCGTCGCTTTAACTGGTAATTGCGCGGTCATGCGATGCTGTACCCAAACGAAATTTACGTCCTTTTTTTCCCCACAAATAGAGCTTTCTTTTGGTGGTATTTGATCACCTCTGCGTTTTTTTATTTTATAAACAAAAAAAAGAGCGACAAGTTTGAAAAAATCTGGGGAACAATTTTGACCCACTCTTCTTTGCAGAATTATTTTTTTAATTCAGCCACATTGGAGGGTTTTCCAACATGAATGGCCTGTGTAAGGTCACGATACAGCTTCTCAATTGGATTTAAGTTAGATTACTGGGAGGGGCTGGGGAAGACCCGGCTGTCATGGTGCACGTTGGCACCAATGACAAAGTCAGAGGCAGATGGAGTGTCCTAAAGAACGATTTTAGGGACTTAGGAGCTAAATTGAGGAAAAGGACCTCCAAGGTAGTGTTCTCAGGAATACTACCGGTACATTGAGCCACACCAGAGAGGCAGAGGGAGATTAGGGAAGTAAACAAGTGGCTGAAGAGCTGGTGTAGTAAGGAGGGGTTTGGGTTCCTGGAGGACTGGGCCGACTTCTCAGTCGGTAACCGGTACTATAGAAGGGAAGGACTGCACCTAAATGAGGAGGGTGCAGATCTGCTGGGAATGAAGATGGCCAAAAAGTTAGAGGGGTTTTTAAACTAGGCGATGGGGGGGGGAGGGTCCAGAGACAGTGATAGCCAGCGCGGAAGATATTCCAGAGGGTAGTATTGGGGGCATTAGTGGTAGGTTAACCAAAGCACAAAAACACAAGGTGAGTATAGTAGCAAGTCCTAGTTGCAATCTTGAAACACCCAATACGAGGACAATATGCGACCGGTCTAAACTATGTGGCATGTTCACCAATGCCAGGAGCCTGGCGGACAAGATGGGTGAACTAGAGATACTGTTGTACAAGGAGGATTTGGATTTTGTGGGAATTTCAGAGACCCGGTTCAACAGCTCTCATGATTGGCTGGCAAACATTCAAGGGTATACCCTATACCGCAAGGATAGAGAGGGTAAAAAAGGGGGAGGGGTATGCCTATATATCAAGAATAATGTACAAGTGAATGTGAGAGATTACATCACTGAGGGGGCTAGGGAGGAGGTGGAATCTTTATGGGTAGAGCTCCAAAGGGATGAAGCTAAGGGGACAATAATACTGGGAGTATGCTATAGGCCCCCTAACCTGAGGGAGGAAGTGGAGACGGATCTCCTATCACAAATTGGATTAGCAGCAAGGATGGGAAGTGTTATCATAATGGGGGGTTTTAATTATCCAGACATAGACTGGGCGGAGGGAACCGCGCATTCATTTAAGGCTCGCCAGTTCCTTAGTGTCTTGCAGGACAATTTTATGGGTCAGATGGTAGACTCACCAACTAGAAATAAAACCTTACTAGATCTACTGATTACCAACAATACAGACCTGATAACAGATGTGGAAATACGGGGCAATTTAGGTAACAGCGATCACAGGTCAATTAGTTTCAGTATAAATCACACAAATAGGAAACATGAAGGGAACACAAAGACACTGAATTTCAAAAGAGCCAACTTCCCTAAACTACAAACCTTGCTAAAAGGCATACATTGGGATAAAATATTAGGAACAAAGAATACGGAGGAGAGATGGGTTTGCTTTAAGAGCATATTAAATAAGGGCATTAGCCAATGTATCCCATTGGGTAATAAATTTAAAAGAGCGAACAAACATCCTGGATGGCTTAACTCCAATGTAAAAATGCATATAAAAGCAAAGGAGAAGGCCTTCAAAAAATACAAGGTTGAGGGATCATCCACAGCATTCAGAATTTATAAAGAATGCAATAAGAAATGTAAGGGTGCAATTAGGATGGCTAAGATAGAACATGAAAGACACATAGCGGAGGAGAGCAAAAAAAATCCCAAGAAATTCTTTAAGTATGTAAACAGTAAAAAAGGGAGGACAGACCATATTGGCCCCATAAAGAATGAGGAAGGACATCTGGTTACAAAGGATGGGGAGATGGCAAAGGTATTGAATTTATTCTTCTCCTCAGTCTTCACGAGTGAATCAGGGGGCTTCAGTAACCAAAACTGCAGTGTTTATCCTCATGACACAACACAGGAAGCACCTACATGGTTAACAGAGGACGGAATTAAAATTAGACTTGAGAAACTTAACATTAATAAATCACCGGGACCAGATGGCTTGCATCCGAGGGTACTTAGGGAACTCAGTCAGGTGATTGCCAGACCGTTGTTCCTAATTTTTACAGACAGTCTATTGACTGGAATGGTACCAGCTGATTGGAGAAAAGCCAATGTAGCACCAATATTTAAAAAGGGCCCAAAAAACATCCCTGGGAATTACAGACCAGTTAGCCTAACATCAATAGTATGTAAACTCTTGGAGGGGATGATAAGGGACTATATACAAGATTTTAGTAATAAGAATGATATCATTAGCAGTAATCAGCATGGATTCATGAAGAATCGTTCTTGCTAAACCAATCTATTAACCTTCTATGAGGAGGTGAGTTGCCATCTAGATAAAGGAAGGCCCGTAGACGTGGTGTATCTGGATTTTGCAAAAGCATTTGACACAGTTCCCCATAAACGTTTACTGTACAAAATAAGGTGCATTGGCATGGACCATAGGGTGAGTACATGGATTGAAAACTGGCTACAAGGGCGTGTTCAGAGGGTGGTGATAAATGGGGAGTACTCAGAATGGTCAGGGGTGGGTAGTGGGGTTCCCCAAGGTTCTGTGCTGGGACCAATCCTATTTAATTTGTTCATAAACGACCTGGAGGATGGGATAAACAGTTCAATCTCTGTATTTGCAGACGATACTAAGCTAAGCAGGGCATTAACTTCTCCGCAGGATGTGGAAATCTTGCAAAAAGACCTGAACAAATTAATGGGGTGGGCGACTACATGGCAAATGAGGTTCAATGTAGAAAAATGTAAAATAATGCATTTGGGTGGCAAAAATATGAATGCAATCTATACACTGGGGGGAGAACCTCTGGGGGAATCTAGGATGGAAAAGGACCTGGGGGTCCTAGTGGATGATAGGCTCAGCAATGGCATGCAATGCCAAGCTGCTGCTAATAAAGCAAACAAAATATTGGCATTAAAAGGGGGATCAACTGCAGAGATAAAACGATAATTCTCCCGCTCTACAAGACTCTGGTCCGCCCGCACCTGGAGTATGCTGTCCAGTTCTGGGCACCAGTCCTCAGGAGGGACGTACTGGAAATGGAGCGAGTACAAAGAAGGGCAACAAAGCTAATAAAGGGTCTGGAGGATCTTAGTTATGAGGAAAGGTTGCGAGCACTGAACTTATTCTCTCTGGAGAAGAGACGCTTGAGAGGGGATATGATTTCAATTTACAAATACTGTACTGGTGACCCCACAATAGGGATAAAACTTTTTCGCAGAAGAGAGTTTAATAAGACTCGTGGCCACTCATTACAATTAGAAGAAAAGAGGTTTAACCTTAAACTACGTAGAGGGTTCTTTACTGTAAGAGCGGCAAGGATGTGGAATTCCCTTCCACAGGCGGTGGTCTCAGCGGGGAGCATTGTTAGCTTCAAGAAACTATTAGATAATCACCTGAATGACCGCAATATACAGGGATATGAAATGTAATACTGACACATAATCACACACATAGGTTGGACTTGATGGACTTGTGTCTTTTTTCAACCTCACCTACTATGTAACTATGTAAGTCCGGGCTTTGACTAGGCCACTCAAAAACCTAAATTTTGCTTTGTTTAAACTATTTGGAGGTGGACTTGCTGTTGTGTTTCAGATCATTGTCCTGCTGCATAACCCAAGTGCCCTTGAGCTTGAGTTCACAAACTCATGGGCGGACATTCTCCTTTAGGATTTCCTGGTAGAGCTCAGGTTCCATCAATTATGGTAGGTCATCCAGGTCCTGAAGCTGCAAAGCAGCCCCAGACCATCACGCTACCACCACCATGTCTGACTGTTGGTATGAAGTTCTTGTTATGAAATGCTGTATTCGTTTTATGCCAGATGTAACGGGACACACACCATCCCAAAAAGTTAAATTTTTGTCTCGTAAGGTCCACAGAATAGTTGCCTAAAAAATTCTTGGGGATAATCAAGATGTTTTTTGGCAAATGTGAGATAAGCCTTTGTGTTCTTTTTGGTCAGCAGTGGCTTTGACCTTGGAACTCTGCCATGAATGCCATTTCGGCCCAGTCTCTTTCTTATTATTGAATCATGAACAATCTTACCTGAGACCTGCAGTTCCTTAGATGATGTTCTGGGTTCTTTTATGACCTCCTGGGTGAGTTGTCGTCATGCTCTTGGAGTAACTTTTTGTTGGCCGGCCACTCCTGGGAAGGTTCACCACTGTTCCAAGTTATCTCCATTTGTGGATAATGGCTCTCCCCGTGGTTCACTGGAGTTCCAAAGCCTTAGAAATGGCCTTGAAACTCTTCCTAGACCGATACATGTACATTACTTTGTTTCTAATCTGTTCTTGAATTTTTTTAGATTGTGGCATGATGTGTGGCTTTTTGTTATCTGTTAGAGCCGGTTCACACGGGGGCGACTTGTCAGGCGACCAAACATCCTGTCAGGCGACCTAGCCGCCTGACAAGTCGCCTCCCGTTCTGTACAATGGAACCGTTCTAATCGGAGCGACGCAAGTCGCTCCGACTTAGAAGAAAGGTTCCTGTACTACTTTGGGGGCGACTTGCATAGACTTCTATACAGAAGTCGTCTTGCAAGTCGCCCCGGCAGTCGTGTGCAGGTCACCTCGGTGAGGCGACCTGCAAGTCGTGCCGCCTCTGGTGTGAACCGAGGCTTAGCGCGCTTCACTTTGTCAGACAGCTTCTATTTATGTGATTTCTTGATTCAACAGGTCTGGCAGTAATCAGGCCTGGGTGTGGCAAGTGAAATTGAATTCAGCTTTCCAAAAAATTGTGATTAATCGCAGTTCGTTCGGGATTCAGCATGGGAGGGGGCAATTACTTTTTCACATAGGGCCAGGCAGGTTTGAACTGCTTAAAAAAAATACATATATATTATACATATATACGTATTATACATACATACATTCACACACACACACACACACACACACACACACATATATATTACTTTTTCACATAGGGCCAGGCAGGTTTGAACTGCTTTTAAAATATATATATATATATATATATATATATATATATATATATATATATATATATATTTATATATATATAAAATGTGTGTGTGTGTGTGTGTATGTATGTATGTATGTATATATATATATATATATATATATATAATTAATATAAAAAAATAAAAATAAAATTATTTCAAAACTGCATCTTGGATTTACTCAGGTTATCTTTGTGTACATTAAAATTTGTTTGATGATCTGAATCATTTAAGTGTGAGAAATATGCAAAAAAAATAATCAGGAAGGGGGCAAATACTTTTTCACATATTGTTTCGATTAATCGGTTAATAACCTTAAAAAAAAAAAGTGTGGTGTATAATTTAGTTAATATGTAAAGTTTAAAAAAAAGGCAATTTAATATTAAATATCTCTATATGCAGTGGTAAATATAAATAACCAACTATATGGTTAGGGAGTAAAATCTTTAATCCACTCTGAGAATAATGGACAGAAGAGATATAAATGTATATACTATTAGAGGAGAGATATACTGTATATACTATTAGAGGAGAGATATACTGTATATACTATTAGAGGAGAGATATACTGTATATACTATTAGTGGTTGAATCTAGTAAAAATCAGATTCTTATATAAAAGAAAAAATAGTTAAAGACTGTTTTGCAGATCTTCAAACAGAACTGTAATATATTATATGTTGGCCATACAAAAACAATGTCTTCCTTCAAAAAAAATTTCATTTTAAGACCATTATGGAAGGCTAATCAGATATTAAAATAAGATATTAAAAATCACTGAGGAAACAATTGAGGTCGAATTCAATATTCGGGCCTCTAGGGGAGAATGTATCTAACGTAAATATCCATTCGGATTCCAACTGACTGAGGGTCCTGGCCTTATGTCCCCCCCGCCAGTGTCTAATGTATGGTTCTATTCCCCAAAATTTCAGATGAGTCGGATCCTTATTATGACATAAGAGGAAAGGTTTAGATACGCTGTTTATCATATCCATTTAAAATATTTTTAACATGCTCCTTAATCCGCACTTTAAGTGGCCTTTTAGTACGGCCTATGTACTGTAGGCCGCAACTGCACTCGAGAGCATAAACAGCCCCCTCTGTGTTACAGCAAATAAAATCTTTAACCTCATACATATCTCCCGTGCTTGTGGATGTAAAATGAAATTTCTTTTCATTCGGGAGTCTGGTCCTTAGGCATGCGAAGCATCTCCTACAGGGATAAAAGCCTATCCCAGTAAAAAAAGTAAAGGTCTTCTTAGGTGGGTCTTTCACATTCTTCACGACTTTATCTTGGATAGTTGGTGCTCTTTTATATATAAATCTGGGTTCATCGGTAAAGTATTATATAATTGTTTATCTGCCAGAAGTAAATGCCAATGTTGTCTAATAATCCTTTCTATTTTCTTATGCTGTGCATTAAAATCCAGGATTATGGGTGCTGTTGCCAATGTTGGTTCCTGTTTGATCTGGTCTTTAATCAATTCTTTATGATTCATTTCAGTCACCTCTATAATCTTCTTTTCGATAAACAGATGGTTGTAGCCTTTCGTGGTGAATCTGTGTCCCATCATCTCTGCCTGGTCTAGGAAAGTATTTAAGTTAGTACAGTTGCGTCTTAGCCGCATCAGTTGTCCTTTAGGGACATTAAAAAGACAGTTTTTGTGATGACAACTCTCGATTGGGAGATAGCTATTCCTGTCGACATTTTTAAAGTGCGTCTGTGTCAGGAGTTCGGAGTCTTCTTGTCTGACCTCTAAATCCAGGAAAGTTACATTTTTCTCGCTAATGTCCCAGGACAATTTTATGTTCCTATCATTCATATTCAGTCTTTCCAAAAATTGGGTCAACCGATCGAGATCTCCTTTCCAAACATCATCGATATATCTTTTCTATACCGTCAATTCACCAGGTCTATTATTAAAAACATTATCTTCCTCCCACTGGGCCATGAACAGGCCGGCTACACTCGGGGCAAATTTGGCTCCCATTGCTACTCCAGTCTGTTGATGATAATAGTTTCCATTGTACCAAAAGTACCGTATTTATCGGCGTACAACACGCGCCGGCGTATAACACGCACCCCAAGTTTAGGAGGGAATTTTAAGGACAAAAACTTTTAGGAGTAAAGTTTAAGGAAAAAAAACTTACATTAAAATGCCCATCAATGCAGCGTTATCGGTGTTCATCTGCAGCCTTGTCAGTGTCAGTGCAGCCTTGCCCCAGTGTCCATTGCAGCCTTTTCAGTGCAGCTTTGCCCCAGTGCAGCCTTTTCAGTGCAGCTTTGCCCCCATGCAGCCTTTTCAGTGCAGCTTTGCCCCAGTGCAGCCTTTTCAGTGCAGCTTTGCCCCAGTGCAGCCTTTTCAGTGCAGCTTTGCCCCAGTGCAGCCTTGTCAGTGCAGCCATGTCAGTGCAGCTTTGCCCCAGTGCAGCCTTGCCCCAGTGCAGCCTTGCCCCAGTGCTCGCCGCGATCCCTGCCGACATACACAGCCGTGTGTAAATTCAAATATGGCGCCGAGACTGCAGTGACTTGGCGGAGCAGAGATACGCATACCCGAGTGTCCTCGGCTTTTTTCGGCACCACTCACAGTCACGCCCAGTCCCGCCCTCTGATGGACATAACACAGGTCCAATGGCGGGACTGGGCGGGACTGTGAGCGGCGCCGAGAAAAGCCGAGGACTCTCGGGTATGCGTATCTCCGCTCCGCCGAGTCCCTGCAGTCTCTGCGCCATATTTGAATTTACACACGGCTGTGTATATCGGCGGCGATCGCGGCAAAAGCCGCGATCGCTCCGATCCAAACAAAAAGTGACAGGGATCGGCCTATAACACGCACCCACGATTTTCCCCTGATTTTCAGGGGAAAAAAGTGGGTGTTATATGCCGATAAATATGGTAATTATTCTTGGGCCAATACATAGATTTTTTTTTTTCTTGAAACCAGTTGTTCAAAGTACAAAAGCCTACCTCAGGGATACGAAACAAATGTTACAGATTATAGAAGACACCCCCAGGGAAGAAGGACCGTGGATCATGGCTACTGCAGATGTTGCTTACTTATACACAATAATACTCCACCATCAAGCGTGCAAAGCTGCCAAATGGTGTTTGAGGGCGTATACTAAGCTGCCGTGTATGCAGAGAAAGTTTTTAATTAAATGTATTGACTTTTGTCTCAAGAATAATTACTTTTGGTACAATGGAAACTATTATCAACAGACTGGAGTAGCAATGGGAGCCAAATTTGCCCCGAGTGTAGCAGGCCTGTTCATGGCCCAGTGGGAGGAAGATAATGTTTTTAATAGTAGACCTGGTGAATTGACGGTATAGAAAAGATATATCGATGATGTTTTTATATTATGGAAAGGGGATCTCGATCGGTTGACCCAATTTTTCGAAAGACTGATAATGAATGATAGGATCATAAAATTGTCCTGGGACATTAGCAAGAAAAATGTAACTTTCCTGGATGTAGAGATCAGACAAGAAGACTCCGAACTCCTGACACAGACGCACTTTAAAAATGTCGACAGGAATAGCTATCTCCCAATCGAGAGTTGTCATCACAAAAACTGGCTTTTTAATGTCCCTTAAGGACAACTGATGCGGCTAAGACGCAACTGTACTAACTTAAATACTTTCCTAGACCAGGCAGAGATGATGGGACACAGATTCACCACGAAAGGCTACAACCATCTGTTTATTGAAAAGAAGATTATAGAGGTGACTGAAATGAATCATAAAGAATTGATTAAAGACCAGATCAAACAGGAACCAACATTGGCAACAGCACCCATAATCCTGGATTTTAATGCACAGCATAAGAGAATAGAAAGGATTATTAGACGATATTGGCATTTACTTCTGGCAGATAAACAATTATATAATACTTTACCGATGAACCCGGATTTATATATAAAAGAGCACCAACTATCCAAGATAAAGTCGTGAAGAATGTGAAAGACCCACCTAAGAAGACCTTTACTTTTTTTACTGGGAAAGGCTTTTATCCCTGTAGGAGATGCTTCGCATGCCTAAGGACCAGACTCCCGAATGAAAAGAAATTTCATTTTACATCCACAAGCACGGGAGATATGTATGAGGTTAAAGATTTTATTTGCTGTAACACAGAGGGGGCTGTTTATGCTCTCGAGTGCAGTTGCGGCCTACAGTACATAGGCCGTACTAAAAGGCCACTTAAAGTGCGGATTAAGGAGCATGTTAAAAATATTTTAAATGGATATGATAAACACAGCGTATCTAAACATTTCCTCTTATGTCATAATAAGGATCCGACTCATCTGAAATTTTGGGGAATAGAACAATACATTAGACACTGGCAGGGGGGACATAAGGCCAGGACCCTCAGTCAGTTGGAATCCAAATGGATATTTACGTTAGATACATTCTCCCCTAGAGGCCTGAATATTTGATTAGCCTGCCTTCCATAATAGTCTTAATATCTGCAATAAATTTTTCATATTTTATACATTTTATACTTTGCGTATGACACCCCTCGGTGACCCATTGGGATCCATGTACAGATAGCCCATTATCAGAGTACCTCTTCCTCTGCCTTTTTGTTTCCCCTTTTTCTGCTTGTTACTCTTGCATTTATATATGCTTAATGGCTATTTTATTTATTGTATATAATGTTTAATGCTTCTATATTTTATTTTTATTTTCATTTTTCATTCAATTTTATTTTTATGTTTACGTCAGTGTTGAGGTCTATCCGATCCGATCGGCCCGTTGCTAGCTGTTTTAAAGGTTTCACCTATTCCTTTTTACAATAGTATAATTGTTTTTATCTTTAGTGACCTCTTCCTTATTCTTAATTCTTTGTAGTACTTTACCCTCAGCCCATGATGACATTCCCTTTTTACTCTGTCATCCTTGCTGACAGCTCGTTGATATCCCCTACGTCCTGGCTGCGTTCATATCAATGCAGCCGCCTGTTGCAGCCTTGGCTGTGCTTCGCATTAGGTGATAACCAACAAAATGGCCGCGCCCGCGATCCTTTGGGAAATGGCCGTGATGCTATTATCATCATTGGATTGAACTACAAGAAAATGGCTGCTCATTGGAAACAATGTCCAGACTATTTAAGGACACCTTTGTGTCTCCCCTTTATCCTCTGATGAAGTCACGTGTGTGTGTGTGACGTCACGCGTAGGGACGGGATAGGCACTCTTCTCTGACGTAGACTTACGCTCTTATCTCGCCGCTTGTCGGAAATCAATGCTGTTTGCTCTGATATCAATATGAGTACCTTGATGCTGTTTTTTCAGTAAAGGCTATTAGTGTTTAAACAATATCACACTATCCGGTACCCTCTTTTGTTTTACCTCTTCTACACCCATCGAGGGACCAAGACCTGTAGGGAATACACCTCGGTCCAGGACTACAAGGAGAGGTAGCCTCCATTGGCATCTACCCTATGCTATTACCTCATTACCGTAAGGTAAGGGGCCACTGCTTACAATTGTGTGATTTGTACATGAAGAGGAGTCACTATCTTTTTTCCATTCCAGCACTTCACTTAGATACCGGCACATTGGGACTTTTATTCACTTTGAGAAAGAATATTGTCATCTTGACCTTATTCACCACAGTTTTGCTATTTTGCACATTTGGGCTGTTTTGTACTTTCATATTTATAGTTTTATTTAATATTCTGTTGCACTTTACACCGCAGTCTCCATTCATTGCAGAGTTTTGCACATCATTTTCACCACAGAGTGATTTCAGTGCTATATGTGTTACACTGTTTTGGTGACATCTTTTGGATTGGATGCTTGCACGTTGCACTTTATTAGTTAATATTTATATTAGGTCACAGCAATGACCATACATTTGTATTAGTTTTGTTATCTTGGCAGTGGTCATCATTTTTTTCTGGGGTTGTTCCCATTTATTGCAGAAGTTTGCACTTTTCCTTTTATGATATAGGTTCTTTTCATGTTTTTTATGTTGCTTATCTTCACTATTTAATACCTCAGTGATCATGTGAGTGGATGTTTGCACGCTGCACTCTATATTTAATTCACCATTTGTATAATATGCCATAGTATTTATTGTTCACCTTTAGTAGGTTCTGCTACCCGGATTGGGATCATACATTGTTGTTTTCTCCCTTAGAGTGATATATATTTTTATATTTTTTTTACTCTATTTATCTCATTACCTTTTCGGTTATGTAGGAATGTAGCCACCCTGCCTTGGTCCCACTGTATGTAGGAATGTAGCCCCCCTGCCTTGGTCCCACTGCATGTAGGAATGTGGCCCCCCTGCTTTGGTCTCACTGTATGTAGAAATATAGCCCCGCCTTGGTCTCACTGTATGTAGGAATGTAGCCCCCCTGCCTTGGTCCCCCTGTATGTAGGAATGTAGCCCCCCTGCCTTGGTCCCCCTGTATGTAGGAATGTAGCCACCCTGCCTTGGTCTCACTGTATATAGGAATGTAGCCACCCGCCTTGGTCTCACTGTATATAGGAATGTAGCCACCTGCCTTGGTCCCCCTGTATGTAGGAATGTAGCTCCCCTGCTTTGGTCTCACTGTATGTAGGAATGTAGCCCCCCTGCTTTGGTCTCACTGTATGTAGGAATGTAGCCCCCCTGCCTTGGTCCCCCTGTATGTAGGAATGTAGCGACCCTGCCTTGGTCTCACTGTATGTCTGAATGTAGCCACCCTGCCTTGGTCCCACTGTATGTAGAAATGTAGCCCCCCTGCCTTGGTCCCCTGTATGTAGAAATGTAGTCACCTGCCTTGGTCCCCCTGTATGTAGGAATGTAGCCACCTGCCTTGGTCCCCCTGTATGTAGAAATGTAGCCCCCCTGCCTTGGTCCCCCTGTATGTAGTAATATAGCCCCCCTGCCTTGGTCCCACAGTATGTAGGAATGTAGCCACCCTGCCTTGGTCCCCCTGTATGTAGAAATGTAGCCACCTGCCTTGGTCCCCCTGTATGTAGAAATGTAGCCACCTGCCTTGGTCCCACTGTATGCAGGAATGTAGCCCCCTGCTTTGGTCCCCCTGTATGCAGGAATGTAGCCCCCCTGCCTTGGTCCCTCTGTATGTAGGAATGTAGCCACCTGCCTTGGTCCCACTATATGCAGAAATGTAGCCCCCCTGCTTTGGTCCCCCTGTATGTAGGAATGTAGCCCCCCTGCCTTGGTCCCTCTGTATGTAGGAATGTAGCCACCCTGCCTTGGTCTCACTGTATGTAGGAATGTAGACCCCTGCCCTGGTCCCCCTGTATGCAGGAATGTAGCCCCCCTGCCTTAGTCCCTCTGTATGTAGGAATGTAGCCACCTGCCTTGGTCCCACTATATGCAGAAATGTAGCCCCCCTGCTTTGGTCCCTCTGTATGTAGGAATGTAGCCACCCTGCCTTGGTCTCACTGTATGTAGGAATGTAGACCCCTGCCCTGGTCCCCCTGTATGCAGGAATGTAGCCCCCCTGCCTTGGTCCCTCTGTATGTAGGAATGTAGCCACCTGCCTTGGTCCCACTATATGCAGAAATGTAGCCCCCCTGCTTTGGTCCCTCTGTATGTAGGAATGTAGCCACCCTGCCCTGGTCCCTCTGTATATAGGAATGTAGCCCCCCTGCTTTGGTCTCACTGTATGTAGGAACGTAGCCACCCTGCCTTGGTCCCCCTGTATGTAGGAATGTAGCCACCCTGCCTTGGTCCCCCTGTATGTAGGAATGTAGCCCCCCTGCTTTGGTCCCTCTGTATGTAGGAATGTAGCCACCCTGCCCTGGTCCCTCTGTATATAGGAATGTAGCCCCCCTGCTTTGGTCTCACTGTATATAGGAATGTAGCCACCCTGCCTTGGTCCCCCTGTATGTAGGAATGTAGCCCCCCTGTTTTGCTCAATCTTGAGAGGGGCGGGTACGTTCACTGCTTGTTCCAAACAAATGGAAAAGGAGAGGTCTGAAAGCTCATCGAACGAAAAATAGATTACAGGGCCAATAAGAAGCGGATATGTATGGATTATTTTAAACCTTGCTGTTTCTTGGAAGTCTATTGGCCGCTCAGCGGGAGGAGAAAACCTCTTGTGTTTTTAATGTTAAGAAATGTAAGCCCGGTATTTGAGGAGTTAACAAGACGCTCCAAAATCCCCTGATCTGCGATGGTCAGGTTGGGTGGTCTGGATGGGGAAGATGCTTGGCCACAATGTAGACATTTTTTTCAGCTGCTCTATAATACAATGTATCCGTGTATCTGTGGATGTGATTGGAGGAAATGTCTGTGAGCTTTTTAGAAGACAAAACAAACAGAAGAGGAAACTTAAACACAAAGGCTCTTTATGTACAGTTGTGTGAAAAAGTATTTGCTCCCTTTCTGATTTGTTTTATTTTTATTTTTTGCACATTTGTCACACCTAAATGACTCAGATCATCAAACAAACTTTATCATTGCACAAAGATAACCTGAATAAATACAAAATGCAGTTTTGTTTTGTTTTTTTTGTTTTTTTCATTTATTAACCACTTCCACCCCAGAAGATTTTACCCCCTTCCTGACCAGAGCACTTTTTTTTACAATTTGGCGCTGCGTCGCTTTAACTGGTAATTGCGCGGTCATGCGATGCTGTACCCAAACGAAATTTACGTCCTTTTTTTCCCCACAAATAGAGCTTTCTTTTGGTGGTATTTGATCACCTCTGCGTTTTTTTATTTTATAAACAAAAAAAAGAGCGACAAGTTTGAAAAAATCTGGGGAACAATTTTGACCCACTCTTCTTTGCAGAATTATTTTTTTAATTCAGCCACATTGGAGGGTTTTCCAACATGAATGGCCTGTGTAAGGTCACGATACAGCTTCTCAATTGGATTTAAGTTAGATTACTGGGAGGGGCTGGGGAAGACCCGGCTGTCATGGTGCACGTTGGCACCAATGACAAAGTCAGAGGCAGATGGAGTGTCCTAAAGAACGATTTTAGGGACTTAGGAGCTAAATTGAGGAAAAGGACCTCCAAGGTAGTGTTCTCAGGAATACTACCGGTACATTGAGCCACACCAGAGAGGCAGAGGGAGATTAGGGAAGTAAACAAGTGGCTGAAGAGCTGGTGTAGTAAGGAGGGGTTTGGGTTCCTGGAGGACTGGGCCGACTTCTCAGTCGGTAACCGGTACTATAGAAGGGAAGGACTGCACCTAAATGAGGAGGGTGCAGATCTGCTGGGAATGAAGATGGCCAAAAAGTTAGAGGGGTTTTTAAACTAGGCGATGGGGGGGGAGGGTCCAGAGACAGTGATAGCCAGCGCGGAAGATATTCCAGAGGGTAGTATTGGGGGCATTAGTGGTAGGTTAACCAAAGCACAAAAACACAAGGTGAGTATAGTAGCAAGTCCTAGTTGCAATCTTGAAACACCCAATACGAGGACAATATGCGACCGGTCTAAACTATGTGGCATGTTCACCAATGCCAGGAGCCTGGCGGACAAGATGGGTGAACTAGAGATACTGTTGTACAAGGAGGATTTGGATTTTGTGGGAATTTCAGAGACCCGGTTCAACAGCTCTCATGATTGGCTGGCAAACATTCAAGGGTATACCCTATACCGCAAGGATAGAGAGGGTAAAAAAGGGGGAGGGGTATGCCTATATATCAAGAATAATGTACAAGTGAATGTGAGAGATTACATCACTGAGGGGGCTAGGGAGGAGGTGGAATCTTTATGGGTAGAGCTCCAAAGGGATGAAGCTAAGGGGACAATAATACTGGGAGTATGCTATAGGCCCCCTAACCTGAGGGAGGAAGTGGAGACGGATCTCCTATCACAAATTGGATTAGCAGCAAGGATGGGAAGTGTTATCATAATGGGGGGTTTTAATTATCCAGACATAGACTGGGCGGAGGGAACCGCGCATTCATTTAAGGCTCGCCAGTTCCTTAGTGTCTTGCAGGACAATTTTATGGGTCAGATGGTAGACTCACCAACTAGAAATAAAACCTTACTAGATCTACTGATTACCAACAATACAGACCTGATAACAGATGTGGAAATACGGGGCAATTTAGGTAACAGCGATCACAGGTCAATTAGTTTCAGTATAAATCACACAAATAGGAAACATGAAGGGAACACAAAGACACTGAATTTCAAAAGAGCCAACTTCCCTAAACTACAAACCTTGCTAAAAGGCATACATTGGGATAAAATATTAGGAACAAAGAATACGGAGGAGAGATGGGTTTGCTTTAAGAGCATATTAAATAAGGGCATTAGCCAATGTATCCCATTGGGTAATAAATTTAAAAGAGCGAACAAACATCCTGGATGGCTTAACTCCAATGTAAAAATGCATATAAAAGCAAAGGAGAAGGCCTTCAAAAAATACAAGGTTGAGGGATCATCCACAGCATTCAGAATTTATAAAGAATGCAATAAGAAATGTAAGGGTGCAATTAGGATGGCTAAGATAGAACATGAAAGACACATAGCGGAGGAGAGCAAAAAAAATCCCAAGAAATTCTTTAAGTATGTAAACAGTAAAAAAGGGAGGACAGACCATATTGGCCCCATAAAGAATGAGGAAGGACATCTGGTTACAAAGGATGGGGAGATGGCAAAGGTATTGAATTTATTCTTCTCCTCAGTCTTCACGAGTGAATCAGGGGGCTTCAGTAACCAAAACTGCAGTGTTTATCCTCATGACACAACACAGGAAGCACCTACATGGTTAACAGAGGACGGAATTAAAATTAGACTTGAGAAACTTAACATTAATAAATCACCGGGACCAGATGGCTTGCATCCGAGGGTACTTAGGGAACTCAGTCAGGTGATTGCCAGACCGTTGTTCCTAATTTTTACAGACAGTCTATTGACTGGAATGGTACCAGCTGATTGGAGAAAAGCCAATGTAGCACCAATATTTAAAAAGGGCCCAAAAAACATCCCTGGGAATTACAGACCAGTTAGCCTAACATCAATAGTATGTAAACTCTTGGAGGGGATGATAAGGGACTATATACAAGATTTTAGTAATAAGAATGATATCATTAGCAGTAATCAGCATGGATTCATGAAGAATCGTTCTTGCTAAACCAATCTATTAACCTTCTATGAGGAGGTGAGTTGCCATCTAGATAAAGGAAGGCCCGTAGACGTGGTGTATCTGGATTTTGCAAAAGCATTTGACACAGTTCCCCATAAACGTTTACTGTACAAAATAAGGTGCATTGGCATGGACCATAGGGTGAGTACATGGATTGAAAACTGGCTACAAGGGCGTGTTCAGAGGGTGGTGATAAATGGGGAGTACTCAGAATGGTCAGGGGTGGGTAGTGGGGTTCCCCAAGGTTCTGTGCTGGGACCAATCCTATTTAATTTGTTCATAAACGACCTGGAGGATGGGATAAACAGTTCAATCTCTGTATTTGCAGACGATACTAAGCTAAGCAGGGCATTAACTTCTCCGCAGGATGTGGAAATCTTGCAAAAAGACCTGAACAAATTAATGGGGTGGGCGACTACATGGCAAATGAGGTTCAATGTAGAAAAATGTAAAATAATGCATTTGGGTGGCAAAAATATGAATGCAATCTATACACTGGGGGGAGAACCTCTGGGGGAATCTAGGATGGAAAAGGACCTGGGGGTCCTAGTGGATGATAGGCTCAGCAATGGCATGCAATGCCAAGCTGCTGCTAATAAAGCAAACAAAATATTGGCATTAAAAGGGGGATCAACTGCAGAGATAAAACGATAATTCTCCCGCTCTACAAGACTCTGGTCCGCCCGCACCTGGAGTATGCTGTCCAGTTCTGGGCACCAGTCCTCAGGAGGGACGTACTGGAAATGGAGCGAGTACAAAGAAGGGCAACAAAGCTAATAAAGGGTCTGGAGGATCTTAGTTATGAGGAAAGGTTGCGAGCACTGAACTTATTCTCTCTGGAGAAGAGACGCTTGAGAGGGGATATGATTTCAATTTACAAATACTGTACTGGTGACCCCACAATAGGGATAAAACTTTTTCGCAGAAGAGAGTTTAATAAGACTCGTGGCCACTCATTACAATTAGAAGAAAAGAGGTTTAACCTTAAACTACGTAGAGGGTTCTTTACTGTAAGAGCGGCAAGGATGTGGAATTCCCTTCCACAGGCGGTGGTCTCAGCGGGGAGCATTGTTAGCTTCAAGAAACTATTAGATAATCACCTGAATGACCGCAATATACAGGGATATGAAATGTAATACTGACACATAATCACACACATAGGTTGGACTTGATGGACTTGTGTCTTTTTTCAACCTCACCTACTATGTAACTATGTAAGTCCGGGCTTTGACTAGGCCACTCAAAAACCTAAATTTTGCTTTGTTTAAACTATTTGGAGGTGGACTTGCTGTTGTGTTTCAGATCATTGTCCTGCTGCATAACCCAAGTGCCCTTGAGCTTGAGTTCACAAACTCATGGGCGGACATTCTCCTTTAGGATTTCCTGGTAGAGCTCAGGTTCCATCAATTATGGTAGGTCATCCAGGTCCTGAAGCTGCAAAGCAGCCCCAGACCATCACGCTACCACCACCATGTCTGACTGTTGGTATGAAGTTCTTGTTATGAAATGCTGTATTCGTTTTATGCCAGATGTAACGGGACACACACCATCCCAAAAAGTTAAATTTTTGTCTCGTAAGGTCCACAGAATAGTTGCCTAAAAAATTCTTGGGGATAATCAAGATGTTTTTTGGCAAATGTGAGATAAGCCTTTGTGTTCTTTTTGGTCAGCAGTGGCTTTGACCTTGGAACTCTGCCATGAATGCCATTTCGGCCCAGTCTCTTTCTTATTATTGAATCATGAACAATCTTACCTGAGACCTGCAGTTCCTTAGATGATGTTCTGGGTTCTTTTATGACCTCCTGGGTGAGTTGTCGTCATGCTCTTGGAGTAACTTTTTGTTGGCCGGCCACTCCTGGGAAGGTTCACCACTGTTCCAAGTTATCTCCATTTGTGGATAATGGCTCTCCCCGTGGTTCACTGGAGTTCCAAAGCCTTAGAAATGGCCTTGAAACTCTTCCTAGACCGATACATGTACATTACTTTGTTTCTAATCTGTTCTTGAATTTTTTTAGATTGTGGCATGATGTGTGGCTTTTTGTTATCTGTTAGAGCCGGTTCACACGGGGGCGACTTGTCAGGCGACCAAACATCCTGTCAGGCGACCTAGCCGCCTGACAAGTCGCCTCCCGTTCTGTACAATGGAACCGTTCTAATCGGAGCGACGCAAGTCGCTCCGACTTAGAAGAAAGGTTCCTGTACTACTTTGGGGGCGACTTGCATAGACTTCTATACAGAAGTCGTCTTGCAAGTCGCCCCGGCAGTCGTGTGCAGGTCACCTCGGTGAGGCGACCTGCAAGTCGTGCCGCCTCTGGTGTGAACCGAGGCTTAGCGCGCTTCACTTTGTCAGACAGCTTCTATTTATGTGATTTCTTGATTCAACAGGTCTGGCAGTAATCAGGCCTGGGTGTGGCAAGTGAAATTGAATTCAGCTTTCCAAAAAATTGTGATTAATCGCAGTTCGTTCGGGATTCAGCATGGGAGGGGGCAATTACTTTTTCACATAGGGCCAGGCAGGTTTGAACTGCTTAAAAAAAATACATATATATTATACATATATACGTATTATACATACATACATTCACACACACACACACACACACACACACACACACACACATATATATTACTTTTTCACATAGGGCCAGGCAGGTTTGAACTGCTTTTAAAAAAAAAAAATATATATATATATATATATACATATATATATATATATATATATATATATATATATATATATATATATATATATATATATATATATTTATATATATATAAAATGTGTGTGTGTGTGTGTATGTATGTATGTATATATATATATATATATATATATATATATATATATATATATATAATTAATATAAAAAAATAAAAATAAAATTATTTCAAAACTGCATCTTGGATTTACTCAGGTTATCTTTGTGTACATTAAAATTTGTTTGATGATCTGAATCATTTAAGTGTGAGAAATATGCAAAAAAAATAATCAGGAAGGGGGCAAATACTTTTTCACATATTGTTTCGATTAATCGGTTAATAACCTTAAAAAAAAAAAGTGTGGTGTATAATTTAGTTAATATGTAAAGTTTAAAAAAAAGGCAATTTAATATTAAATATCTCTATATGCAGTGGTAAATATAAATAACCAACTATATGGTTAGGGAGTAAAATCTTTAATCCACTCTGAGAATAATGGACAGAAGAGATATAAATGTATATACTATTAGAGGAGAGATATACTGTATATACTATTAGAGGAGAGATATACTGTATATACTATTAGAGGAGAGATATACTGTTTATACTATTAGTGGTTGAATCTAGTAAAAATCAGATTCTTATATAAAAGAAAAAATAGTTAAAGACTGTTTTGCAGATCTTCAAACAGAACTGTAATATATTATATGTTGGCCATACAAAAACAATGTCTTCCTTCAAAAAAAATTTCATTTTAAGACCATTATGGAAGGCTAATCAGATATTAAAATAAGATATTAAAAATCACTGAGGAAACAATTGAGGTCGAATTCAATATTCGGGCCTCTAGGGGAGAATGTATCTAACGTAAATATCCATTTGGATTCCAACTGACTGAGGGTCCTGGCCTTATGTCCCCCCCGCCAGTGTCTAATGTATGGTTCTATTCCCCAAAATTTCAGATGAGTCGGATCCTTATTATGACATAAGAGGAAAGGTTTAGATACGCTGTTAATCATATCCATTTAAAATATTTTTAACATGCTCCTTAATCCGCACTTTAAGTGGCCTTTTAGTACGGCCTATGTACTGTAGGCCGCAACTGCACTCGAGAGCATAAACAGCCCCCTCTGTGTTACAGCAAATAAAATCTTTAACCTCATACATATCTCCCGTGCTTGTGGATGTAAAATGAAATTTCTTTTCATTCGGGAGTCTGGTCCTTAGGCATGCGAAGCATCTCCTACAGGGATAAAAGCCTATCCCAGTAAAAAAAGTAAAGGTCTTCTTAGGTGGGTCTTTCACATTCTTCACGACTTTATCTTGGATAGTTGGTGCTCTTTTATATATAAATCTGGGTTCATCGGTAAAGTATTATATAATTGTTTATCTGCCAGAAGTAAATGCCAATGTTGTCTAATAATCCTTTCTATTTTCTTATGCTGTGCATTAAAATCCAGGATTATGGGTGCTGTTGCCAATGTTGGTTCCTGTTTGATCTGGTCTTTAATCAATTCTTTATGATTCATTTCAGTCACCTCTATAATCTTCTTTTCGATAAACAGATGGTTGTAGCCTTTCGTGGTGAATCTGTGTCCCATCATCTCTGCCTGGTCTAGGAAAGTATTTAAGTTAGTACAGTTGCGTCTTAGCCGCATCAGTTGTCCTTTAGGGACATTAAAAAGACAGTTTTTGTGATGACAACTCTCGATTGGGAGATAGCTATTCCTGTCGACATTTTTAAAGTGCGTCTGTGTCAGGAGTTCGGAGTCTTCTTGTCTGACCTCTAAATCCAGGAAAGTTACATTTTTCTCGCTAATGTCCCAGGACAATTTTATGTTCCTATCATTCATATTCAGTCTTTCCAAAAATTGGGTCAACCGATCGAGATCTCCTTTCCAAACATCATCGATATATCTTTTCTATACCGTCAATTCACCAGGTCTATTATTAAAAACATTATCTTCCTCCCACTGGGCCATGAACAGGCCGGCTACACTCGGGGCAAATTTGGCTCCCATTGCTACTCCAGTCTGTTGATGATAATAGTTTCCATTGTACCAAAAGTACCGTATTTATCGGCGTACAACACGCGCCGGCGTATAACACGCACCCCAAGTTTAGGAGGGAATTTTAAGGACAAAAACTTTTAGGAGTAAAGTTTAAGGAAAAAAAACTTACATTAAAATGCCCATCAATGCAGCGTTATCGGTGTTCATCTGCAGCCTTGTCAGTGTCAGTGCAGCCTTGCCCCAGTGTCCATTGCAGCCTTTTCAGTGCAGCTTTGCCCCAGTGCAGCCTTTTCAGTGCAGCTTTGCCCCCATGCAGCCTTTTCAGTGCAGCTTTGCCCCAGTGCAGCCTTTTCAGTGCAGCTTTGCCCCAGTGCAGCCTTTTCAGTGCAGCTTTGCCCCAGTGCAGCCTTGTCAGTGCAGCCATGTCAGTGCAGCTTTGCCCCAGTGCAGCCTTGCCCCAGTGCAGCCTTGCCCTAGTGCTCGCCGCGATCCCTGCCGACATACACAGCCGTGTGTAAATTCAAATATGGCGCCGAGACTGCAGTGACTTGGCGGAGCAGAGTTACGCATACCCGAGTGTCCTCGGCTTTTTTCGGCACCACTCACAGTCACGCCCAGTCCCGCCCTCTGATGGACATAACACAGGTCCAATGGCGGGACTGGGCGGGACTGTGAGCGGCGCCGAGAAAAGCCGAGGACTCTCGGGTATGCGTATCTCCGCTCCGCCGAGTCCCTGCAGTCTCTGCGCCATATTTGAATTTACACACGGCTGTGTATATCGGCGGCGATCGCGGCAAAAGCCGCGATCGCTCCGATCCAAACAAAAAGTGACAGGGATCGGCCTATAACACGCACCCACGATTTTCCCCTGATTTTCAGGGGAAAAAAGTGGGTGTTATATGCCGATAAATATGGTAATTATTCTTGGGCCAATACATAGATTTTTTTTTTTCTTGAAACCAGTTGTTCAAAGTACAAAAGCCTACCTCAGGGATACGAAACAAATGTTACAGATTATAGAAGACACCCCCAGGGAAGAAGGACCGTGGATCATGGCTACTGCAGATGTTGCTTACTTATACACAATAATACTCCACCATCAAGCGTGCAAAGCTGCCAAATGGTGTTTGAGGGCGTATACTAAGCTGCCGTGTATGCAGAGAAAGTTTTTAATTAAATGTATTGACTTTTGTCTCAAGAATAATTACTTTTGGTACAATGGAAACTATTATCAACAGACTGGAGTAGCAATGGGAGCCAAATTTGCCCCGAGTGTAGCAGGCCTGTTCATGGCCCAGTGGGAGGAAGATAATGTTTTTAATAGTAGACCTGGTGAATTGACGGTATAGAAAAGATATATCGATGATGTTTTTATATTATGGAAAGGGGATCTCGATCGGTTGACCCAATTTTTCGAAAGACTGATAATGAATGATAGGATCATAAAATTGTCCTGGGACATTAGCAAGAAAAATGTAACTTTCCTGGATGTAGAGATCAGACAAGAAGACTCCGAACTCCTGACACAGACGCACTTTAAAAATGTCGACAGGAATAGCTATCTCCCAATCGAGAGTTGTCATCACAAAAACTGGCTTTTTAATGTCCCTTAAGGACAACTGATGCGGCTAAGACGCAACTGTACTAACTTAAATACTTTCCTAGACCAGGCAGAGATGATGGGACACAGATTCACCACGAAAGGCTACAACCATCTGTTTATTGAAAAGAAGATTATAGAGGTGACTGAAATGAATCATAAAGAATTGATTAAAGACCAGATCAAACAGGAACCAACATTGGCAACAGCACCCATAATCCTGGATTTTAATGCACAGCATAAGAGAATAGAAAGGATTATTAGACGATATTGGCATTTACTTCTGGCAGATAAACAATTATATAATACTTTACCGATGAACCCGGATTTATATATAAAAGAGCACCAACTATCCAAGATAAAGTCGTGAAGAATGTGAAAGACCCACCTAAGAAGACCTTTACTTTTTTTACTGGGAAAGGCTTTTATCCCTGTAGGAGATGCTTCGCATGCCTAAGGACCAGACTCCCGAATGAAAAGAAATTTCATTTTACATCCACAAGCACGGGAGATATGTATGAGGTTAAAGATTTTATTTGCTGTAACACAGAGGGGGCTGTTTATGCTCTCGAGTGCAGTTGCGGCCTACAGTACATAGGCCGTACTAAAAGGCCACTTAAAGTGCGGATTAAGGAGCATGTTAAAAATATTTTAAATGGATATGATAAACACAGCGTATCTAAACATTTCCTCTTATGTCATAATAAGGATCCGACTCATCTGAAATTTTGGGGAATAGAACAATACATTAGACACTGGCAGGGGGGACATAAGGCCAGGACCCTCAGTCAGTTGGAATCCAAATGGATATTTACGTTAGATACATTCTCCCCTAGAGGCCTGAATATTTGATTAGCCTGCCTTCCATAATAGTCTTAATATCTGCAATAAATTTTTCATATTTTATACATTTTATACTTTGCGTATGACACCCCTCGGTGACCCATTGGGATCCATGTACAGATAGCCCATTATCAGAGTACCTCTTCCTCTGCCTTTTTGTTTCCCCTTTTTCTGCTTGTTACTCTTGCATTTATATATGCTTAATGGCTATTTTATTTATTGTATATAATGTTTAATGCTTCTATATTTTATTTTTATTTTCATTTTTCATTCAATTTTATTTTTATGTTTACATCAGTGTTGAGGTCTATCCGATCCGATCGGCCCGTTGCTAGCTGTTTTAAAGGTTTCACCTATTCCTTTTTACAATAGTATAATTGTTTTTATCTTTAGTGACCTCTTCCTTATTCTTAATTCTTTGTAGTACTTTACCCTCAGCCCATGATGACATTCCCTTTTTACTCTGTCATCCTTGCTGACAGCTCGTTGATATCCCCTACGTCCTGGCTGCGTTCATATCAATGCAGCCGCCTGTTGCAGCCTTGGCTGTGCTTCGCATTAGGTGATAACCAACAAAATGGCCGCGCCCGCGATCCTTTGGGAAATGGCCGTGATGCTATTATCATCATTGGATTGAACTACAAGAAAATGGCTGCTCATTGGAAACAATGTCCAGACTATTTAAGGACACCTTTGTGTCTCCCCTTTATCCTCTGATGAAGTCACGTGTGTGTGTGTGACGTCACGCGTAGGGACGGGATAGGCACTCTTCTCTGACGTAGACTTACGCTCTTATCTCGCCGCTTGTCGGAAATCAATGCTGTTTGCTCTGATATCAATATGAGTACCTTGATGCTGTTTTTTCAGTAAAGGCTATTAGTGTTTAAACAATATCACACTATCCGGTACCCTCTTTTGTTTTACCTCTTCTACACCCATCGAGGGACCAAGACCTGTAGGGAATACACCTCGGTCCAGGACTACAAGGAGAGGTAGCCTCCATTGGCATCTACCCTATGCTATTACCTCATTACCGTAAGGTAAGGGGCCACTGCTTACAATTGTGTGATTTGTACATGAAGAGGAGTCACTATCTTTTTTCCATTCCAGCACTTCACTTAGATACCGGCACATTGGGACTTTTATTCACTTTGAGAAAGAATATTGTCATCTTGACCTTATTCACCACAGTTTTGCTATTTTGCACATTTGGGCTGTTTTGTACTTTCATATTTATAGTTTTATTTAATATTCTGTTGCACTTTACACCGCAGTCTCCATTCATTGCAGAGTTTTGCACATCATTTTCACCACAGAGTGATTTCAGTGCTATATGTGTTACACTGTTTTGGTGACATCTTTTGGATTGGATGCTTGCACGTTGCACTTTATTAGTTAATATTTATATTAGGTCACAGCAATGACCATACATTTGTATTAGTTTTGTTATCTTGGCAGTGGTCATCATTTTTTTCTGGGGTTGTTCCCATTTATTGCAGAAGTTTGCACTTTTCCTTTTATGATATAGGTTCTTTTCATGTTTTTTATGTTGCTTATCTTCACTATTTAATACCTCAGTGATCATGTGAGTGGATGTTTGCACGCTGCACTCTATATTTAATTCACCATTTGTATAATATGCCATAGTATTTATTGTTCACCTTTAGTAGGTTCTGCTACCCGGATTGGGATCATACATTGTTGTTTTCTCCCTTAGAGTGATATATATTTTTATATTTTTTTTACTCTATTTATCTCATTACCTTTTCGGTTATGTAGGAATGTAGCCACCCTGCCTTGGTCCCACTGTATGTAGGAATGTAGCCCCCCTGCCTTGGTCCCACTGCATGTAGGAATGTGGCCCCCCTGCTTTGGTCTCACTGTATGTAGAAATATAGCCCCGCCTTGGTCTCACTGTATGTAGGAATGTAGCCCCCCTACCTTGGTCCCCCTGTATGTAGGAATGTAGCCCCCCTGCCTTGGTCCCCCTGTATGTAGGAATGTAGCCACCCTGCCTTGGTCTCACTGTATATAGGAATGTAGCCACCCGCCTTGGTCTCACTGTATATAGGAATGTAGCCACCTGCCTTGGTCCCCCTGTATGTAGGAATGTAGCTCCCCTGCTTTGGTCTCACTGTATGTAGGAATGTAGCCCCCCTGCTTTGGTCTCACTGTATGTAGGAATGTAGCCCCCCTGCCTTGGTCCCCCTGTATGTAGGAATGTAGCGACCCTGCCTTGGTCTCACTGTATGTCTGAATGTAGCCACCCTGTCTTGGTCCCACTGTATGTAGAAATGTAGCCCCCCTGCCTTGGTCCCCTGTATGTAGAAATGTAGTCACCTGCCTTGGTCCCCCTGTATGTAGGAATGTAGCCACCTGCCTTGGTCCCCCTGTATGTAGAAATGTAGCCCCCCTGCCTTGGTCCCCCTGTATGTAGTAATATAGCCCCCCTGCCTTGGTCCCACAGTATGTAGGAATGTAGCCACCCTGCCTTGGTCCCCCTGTATGTAGAAATGTAGCCACCTGCCTTGGTCCCCCTGTATGTAGAAATGTAGCCACCTGCCTTGGTCCCACTGTATGCAGGAATGTAGCCCCCTGCTTTGGTCCCCCTGTATGCAGGAATGTAGCCCCCCTGCCTTGGTCCCTCTGTATGTAGGAATGTAGCCACCTGCCTTGGTCCCACTATATGCAGAAATGTAGCCCCCCTGCTTTGGTCCCCCTGTATGTAGGAATGTAGCCCCCCTGCCTTGGTCCCTCTGTATGTAGGAATGTAGCCACCCTGCCTTGGTCTCACTGTATGTAGGAATGTAGACCCCTGCCCTGGTCCCCCTGTATGCAGGAATGTAGCCCCCCTGCCTTGGTCCCTCTGTATGTAGGAATGTAGCCACCTGCCTTGGTCCCACTATATGCAGAAATGTAGCCCCCCTGCTTTGGTCCCTCTGTATGTAGGAATGTAGCCACCCTGCCCTGGTCCCTCTGTATATAGGAATGTAGCCCCCCTGCTTTGGTCTCACTGTATGTAGGAACGTAGCCACCCTGCCTTGGTCCCCCTGTATGTAGGAATGTAGCCACCCTGCCTTGGTCCCCCTGTATGTAGGAATGTAGCCCCCCTGCTTTGGTCCCTCTGTATGTAGGAATGTAGCCACCCTGCCCTGGTCCCTCTGTATATAGGAATGTAGCCCCCCTGCTTTGGTCTCACTGTATATAGGAATGTAGCCACCCTGCCTTGGTCCCCCTGTATGTAGGAATGTAGCCCCCCTGTTTTGCTCAATCTTGAGAGGGGCGGGTACGTTCACTGCTTGTTCCAAACAAATGGAAAAGGAGAGGTCTGAAAGCTCATCGAACGAAAAATAGATTACAGGGCCAATAAGAAGCGGATATGTATGGATTATTTTAAACCTTGCTGTTTCTTGGAAGTCTATTGGCCGCTCAGCGGGAGGAGAAAACCTCTTGTGTTTTTAATGTTAAGAAATGTAAGCCCGGTATTTGAGGAGTTAACAAGACGCTCCAAAATCCCCTGATCTGCGATGGTCAGGTTGGGTGGTCTGGATGGGGAAGATGCTTGGCCACAATGTAGACATTTTTTCAGCTGCTCTATAATACAATGTATCCGTGTATCTGTGGATGTGATTGGAGGAAATGTCTGTGAGCTTTTTAGAAGACAAAACAAACAGAAGAGGAAACTTAAATACAAAGGCTCTTTATGTACAGTTGTGTGAAAAAGTATTTGCTCCCTTTCTGATTTGTTTTATTTTTATTTTTTGCACATTTGTCACACCTAAATGACTCAGATCATCAAACAAACTTTATCATTGCACAAAGATAACCTGAATAAATACAAAATGCAGTTTTTAAATTTCATTTATTAACCACTTCCACCCCAGAAGATTTTACCCCCTTCCTGACCAGAGCACTTTTTTTTACAATTTGGTGCTGCGTCGCTTTAACTGGTAATTGCGCGGTCATGCGATGCTGTACCCAAACGAAATTTACGTCCTTTTTTTCCCCACAAATAGAGCTTTCTTTTGGTGGTATTTGATCACCTCTGCGTTTTTTTATTTTATAAACAAAAAAAAGAGCGACAAGTTTGAAAAAAAAAAAAAACAATATTTTTTTACTTTTTGCTATAATAAATAATGTTTAAATGTTAAATAATAATTAAATAATAATTTAAATGTTTTTTTTTTTTCAATTCTAATCAGTTTAGGCCAATATACATATTCTTCTACATATTTCTGGTAAAAAAAAAAAACGAAAAAAAAACAAAAAACGCAATAAGCATTACTAGTAATGGCACCGTGATCTGCTTTTTTTTTTTAACGGTACTGCGATATTGCAGCAGACAGATCGGACACTTAACACATTTTTGGGACCATTGACATTTATACAGTGATCAGTGCTATAAAAATGCACTGATTACTGTGTAAATGTCACTGGTAGGGAAGGAGTTAACACTAGGGGGCGATCAAGGGGTTAAATGTGTTCCCTAGTTAGTGCTTCTTACTGTATGGGGATGGGACTGACTGGGGGAGGAGACATATCGCTGTTCCTACTTACTAGGAACAAACGATCTGTGTCCTCTCCCCTAAAAGAACAGGGATTTGTGCGTTTACACACACAAATCCCCATTCTGGCTCTCGTGCCCGCGATTGCGGGTGGCAGGCGGTGATTGCGCCCGCTGGCCACGAGCATTGGTCCCAGCCGTGCAGCGGGCCTGTGCACCTGCGGCGGCTTTCAAAGGAGACCACTTACCCATTCATTGTTTTGCGCACCCGTGCCATTTAGCCGACGTATATCGGCGTAAGCCGGTCGGCAAGTGGTTAAGGCAAAAAAAGCTGTCCAAACCTGCCTGGATTTATGTGAAAAAGTAATTGCTCCCTAAACCTAATAACTGGTTACGCCACCCTTGGCGGCAACAACTGCAATCAAGCGTTTGCGATAACTGGCAATGAGTCTTTCACATTTCTGGGGAACAATTTTGACCCACTCTTCTTTGCAGAATTATTTTTTTAATTCAGCCACATTGGAGGGTTTTCCAACATGAATGGCCTGTGTAAGGTCACGATACAGCTTCTCAATTGGATTTAAGTTAGATTACTGGGAGGGGCTGGGGAAGACCCGGCTGTCATGGTGCACGTTGGCACCAATGACAAAGTCAGAGGCAGATGGAGTGTCCTAAAGAAGGATTTTAGGGACTTAGGAGCTAAATTGAGGAAAAGGACCTCCAAGGTAGTGTTCTCAGGAATACTACCGGTACATTGAGCCACACCAGAAAGGCAGAGGGAGATTAGGGAAGTAAACAAGTGGCTGAAGAGCTGGTGTAGTAAGGAGGGGTTTGGGTTCCTGGAGGACTGGGCCGACTTCTCAGTCGGTAACCGGTACTATAGAAGGGAAGGACTGCACCTAAATGAGGAGGGTGCAGATCTGCTGGGAATGAAGATGGCCAAAAAGTTAGAGGGGTTTTTAAACTAGGCGATGGGGGGGAGGGTCCAGAGACAGTGATAGCCAGCGCGGAAGATATTCCAGAGGGTAGTATTGGGGGCATTAGTGGTAGGTTAACCAAAGCACAAAAACACAAGGTGAGTATAGTAGCAAGTCCTAGTTGCAATCTTGAAACACCCAATACGAGGACAATATGCGACCGGTCTAAACTATGTGGCATGTTCACCAATGCCAGGAGCCTGGCGGACAAGATGGGTGAACTAGAGATACTGTTGTACAAGGAGGATTTGGATTTTGTGGGAATTTCAGAGACCCGGTTCAACAGCTCTCATGATTGGCTGGCAAACATTCAAGGGTATACCCTATACCGCAAGGATAGAGAGGGTAAAAAAGGGGGAGGGGTATGCCTATATATCAAGAATAATGTACAAGTGAATGTGAGAGATTACATCACTGAGGGGGCTAGGGAGGAGGTGGAATCTTTATGGGTAGAGCTCCAAAGGGATGAAGCTAAGGGGACAATAATACTGGGAGTATGCTATAGGCCCCCTAACCTGAGGGAGGAAGTGGAGACGGATCTCCTATCACAAATTGGATTAGCAGCAAGGATGGGAAGTGTTATCATAATGGGGGGTTTTAATTATCCAGACATAGACTGGGCGGAGGGAACCGCGCATTCATTTAAGGCTCGCCAGTTCCTTAGTGTCTTGCAGGACAATTTTATGGGTCAGATGGTAGACTCACCAACTAGAAATAAAACCTTACTAGATCTACTGATTACCAACAATACAGACCTGATAACAGATGTGGAAATACGGGGCAATTTAGGTAACAGCGATCACAGGTCAATTAGTTTCAGTATAAATCACACAAATAGGAAACATGAAGGGAACACAAAGACACTGAATTTCAAAAGAGCCAACTTCCCTAAACTACAAACCTTGCTAAAAGGCATACATTGGGATAAAATATTAGGAACAAAGAATACGGAGGAGAGATGGGTTTGCTTTAAGAGCATATTAAATAAGGGCATTAGCCAATGTATCCCATTGGGTAATAAATTTAAAAGAGCGAACAAACATCCTGGATGGCTTAACTCCAATGTAAAAATGCATATAAAAGCAAAGGAGAAGGCCTTCAAAAAATACAAGGTTGAGGGATCATCCACAGCATTCAGAATTTATAAAGAATGCAATAAGAAATGTAAGGGTGCAATTAGGATGGCTAAGATAGAACATGAAAGACACATAGCGGAGGAGAGCAAAAAAAATCCCAAGAAATTCTTTAAGTATGTAAACAGTAAAAAAGGGAGGACAGACCATATTGGCCCCATAAAGAATGAGGAAGGACATCTGGTTACAAAGGATGGGGAGATGGCAAAGGTATTGAATTTATTCTTCTCCTCAGTCTTCACGAGTGAATCAGGGGGCTTCAGTAACCAAAACTGCAGTGTTTATCCTCATGACACAACACAGGAAGCACCTACATGGTTAACAGAGGACGGAATTAAAATTAGACTTGAGAAACTTAACATTAATAAATCACCGGGACCAGATGGCTTGCATCCGAGGGTACTTAGGGAACTCAGTCAGGTGATTGCCAGACCGTTGTTCCTAATTTTTACAGACAGTCTATTGACTGGAATGGTACCAGCTGATTGGAGAAAAGCCAATGTAGCACCAATATTTAAAAAGGGCCCAAAAAACATCCCTGGGAATTACAGACCAGTTAGCCTAACATCAATAGTATGTAAACTCTTGGAGGGGATGATAAGGGACTATATACAAGATTTTAGTAATAAGAATGATATCATTAGCAGTAATCAGCATGGATTCATGAAGAATTGTTCTTGCTAAACCAATCTATTAACCTTCTATGAGGAGGTGAGTTGCCATCTAGATAAAGGAAGGCCCGTAGACGTGGTGTATCTGGATTTTGCAAAAGCATTTGACACAGTTCCCCATAAACGTTTACTGTACAAAATAAGGTGCATTGGCATGGACCATAGGGTGAGTACATGGATTGAAAACTGGCTACAAGGGCGAGTTCAGAGGGTGGTGATAAATGGGGAGTACTCAGAATGGTCAGGGGTGGGTAGTGGGGTTCCCCAAGGTTCTGTGCTGGGACCAATCCTATTTAATTTGTTCATAAACGACCTGGAGGATGGGATAAACAGTTCAATCTCTGTATTTGCAGACGATACTAAGCTAAGCAGGGCATTAACTTCTCCGCAGGATGTGGAAATCTTGCAAAAAGACCTGAACAAATTAATGGGGTGGGCGACTACATGGCAAATGAGGTTCAATGTAGAAAAATGTAAAATAATGCATTTGGGTGGCAAAAATATGAATGCAATCTATACACTGGGGGGAGAACCTCTGGGGGAATCTAGGATGGAAAAGGACCTGGGGGTCCTAGTGGATGATAGGCTCAGCAATGGCATGCAATGCCAAGCTGCTGCTAATAAAGCAAACAAAATATTGGCATTAAAAGGGGGATCAACTGCAGAGATAAAACGATAATTCTCCCGCTCTACAAGACTCTGGTCCGCCCGCACCTGGAGTATGCTGTCCAGTTCTGGGCACCAGTCCTCAGGAGGGACGTACTGGAAATGGAGCGAGTACAAAGAAGGGCAACAAAGCTAATAAAGGGTCTGGAGGATCTTAGTTATGAGGAAAGGTTGCGAGCACTGAACTTATTCTCTCTGGAGAAGAGACGCTTGAGAGGGGATATGATTTCAATTTACAAATACTGTACTGGTGACCCCACAATAGGGATAAAACTTTTTCGCAGAAGAGAGTTTAATAAGACTCGTGGCCACTCATTACAATTAGAAGAAAAGAGGTTTAACCTTAAACTACGTAGAGGGTTCTTTACTGTAAGAGCGGCAAGGATGTGGAATTCCCTTCCACAGGCGGTGGTCTCAGCGGGGAGCATTGTTAGCTTCAAGAAACTATTAGATAATCACCTGAATGACCGCAATATACAGGGATATGAAATGTAATACTGACACATAATCACACACATAGGTTGGACTTGATGGACTTGTGTCTTTTTTCAACCTCACCTACTATGTAACTATGTAAGTCCGGGCTTTGACTAGGCCACTCAAAAACCTAAATTTTGCTTTGTTTAAACTATTTGGAGGTGGACTTGCTGTTGTGTTTCAGATCATTGTCCTGCTGCATAACCCAAGTGCCCTTGAGCTTGAGTTCACAAACTCATGGGCGGACATTCTCCTTTAGGATTTCCTGGTAGAGCTCAGGTTCCATCAATTATGGTAGGTCATCCAGGTCCTGAAGCTGCAAAGCAGCCCCAGACCATCACGCTACCACCACCATGTCTGACTGTTGGTATGAAGTTCTTGTTATGAAATGCTGTATTCGTTTTATGCCAGATGTAACGGGACACACACCATCCCAAAAAGTTAAATTTTTGTCTCGTAAGGTCCACAGAATAGTTACCTAAAAAATTCTTGGGGATAATCAAGATGTTTTTTGGCAAATGTGAGATAAGCCTTTGTGTTCTTTTTGGTCAGCAGTGGCTTTGACCTTGGAACTCTGCCATGAATGCCATTTCGGCCCAGTCTCTTTCTTATTATTGAATCATGAACAATCTTACCTGAGACCTGCAGTTCCTTAGATGATGTTCTGGGTTCTTTTATGACCTCCTGGGTGAGTTGTCGTCATGCTCTTGGAGTAACTTTTTGTTGGCCGGCCACTCCTGGGAAGGTTCACCACTGTTCCAAGTTATCTCCATTTGTGGATAATGGCTCTCCCCGTGGTTCACTGGAGTTCCAAAGCCTTAGAAATGGCCTTGAAACTCTTCCTAGACCGATACATGTACATTACTTTGTTTCTAATCTGTTCTTGAATTTTTTTAGATTGTGGCATGATGTGTGGCTTTTTGTTATCTGTTAGAGCCGGTTCACACGGGGGCGACTTGTCAGGCGACCAAACATCCTGTCAGGCGACCTAGCCGCCTGACAAGTCGCCTCCCGTTCTGTACAATGGAACCGTTCTAATCGGAGCGACGCAAGTCGCTCCGACTTAGAAGAAAGGTTCCTGTACTACTTTGGGGGCGACTTGCATAGACTTCTATACAGAAGTCGTCTTGCAAGTCGCCCCGGCAGTCGTGTGAAGGTCACCTCGGTGAGGCGACCTGCAAGTCGTGCCGCCTCTGGTGTGAACCGAGGCTTAGCGCGCTTCACTTTGTCAGACAGCTTCTATTTATGTGATTTCTTGATTCAACAGGTCTGGCAGTAATCAGGCCTGGGTGTGGCAAGTGAAATTGAATTCAGCTTTCCAAAAAATTGTGATTAATCGCAGTTCGTTCGGGATTCAGCATGGGAGGGGGCAATTACTTTTTCACATAGGGCCAGGCAGGTTTGAACTGCTTAAAAAAAATACATATATATTATACATATATACGTATTATACATACATACATTCACACACACACACACACACACACACACACACACACACACATATATATTACTTTTTCACATAGGGCCAGGCAGGTTTGAACTGCTTTTAAAAAAAAAAAAAAAAAAATATATATATATATATATATATATATATATATATATATATATATATAAAATGTGTGTGTGTGTGTGTATGTATGTATGTATGTATGTATGTATGTATGTATGTATGTATATATATATATATATATATATATATATATATATATATATATAATTAATATAAAAAAATAAAAATAAAATTATTTCAAAACTGCATCTTGGATTTACTCAGGTTATCTTTGTGTACATTAAAATTTGTTTGATGATCTGAATCATTTAAGTGTGAGAAATATGCAAAAAAAATAATCAGGAAGGGGGCAAATACTTTTTCACATATTGTTTCGATTAATCGGTTAATAACCTTAAAAAAAAAAAGTGTGGTGTATAATTTAGTTAATATGTAAAGTTTAAAAAAAAGGCAATTTAATATTAAATATCTCTATATGCAGTGGTAAATATAAATAACCAACTATATGGTTAGGGAGTAAAATCTTTAATCCACTCTGAGAATAATGGACAGAAGAGATATAAATGTATATACTATTAGAGGAGAGATATACTGTATATACTATTAGAGGAGAGATATACTGTATATACTATTAGAGGAGAGATATACTGTATATACTATTAGTGGTTGAATCTAGTAAAAATCATCAGATTCTTATATAAAAGAAAAAATAGTTAAAGACTGTTTTGCAGATCTTCAAACAGAACTGTAATATATTATATGTTGGCCATACAAAAACAATGTCTTCCTTCAAAAAAAATTTCATTTTAAGAACGTTCGTTCGATTTTCTGGGGTCAAACCGACGTTTGTTTTCAACCACAGTGACGGTAAAATTGAGAAATTATAGAAAACTTCTTGGTTAAAGGAATTTTCAGACAGTGTATGCGGTTTTCTTTTCATTCTTTTTAAAATAGAATGTTAAAAGCAAGTGAAAACTTCAAACATTCTTTCATTCAGGGAATGTACAAAGATTTTTCATCTGAACATTCTCATCTGAAGATTGATCAGTGTGGCCAGCATAAGGCTCGGTACACACCTATGCAAGTTTGCTTTTGATCTGTTTCTGCAGTGCTTTTTGCTGTGCGTTTTTGATTTTTTGCGCACGTGATTTTGCCGCGATTTGCGTTTTTGCATTCTTGTATGTCTTTTTAGCCAATTTGTTGTTGGGCAGATTAAAAAAAAAAAAAAAAAAAACACAAATTGCTGCAAAAACGCATTACATGCTTTTCTGCAGCTTGTCCATTGAAATATATTGAACCAAAAAGCACCGTTTTTGCATTGAAAAAAGTCCTTGACACTTTTCAAATACGCAGCAGCTGAAAAAAAGCATAGATGTGAACGTTAAATGAACTGTAGTGCGTTTCTGCAAAAAGCACCAAAAAATACATGGGGGGGGGGGGGGGGGGGACCAGGCCTAAGATGTTTAGTAACATAATGGGGTTAAAAAAAAAATTAGCCCTTAAGAGCCGGTTCACACAGGGGCGACTTGTCAGGCGACCTAGTCGCCTGACAAGTCGCCTCCCGTTCTGTACAATGGAACCGTTCTAATAGGAGCGACGCAAGTCGCTCCGACTTAGAAAAAGGTTCCTGTACTACTTTGGGGGCGACTTGGGGCAACTTGCATAGACTTCTATACAGAAGTCGTTTTGCAAGTCGCCGTGGCAGTCGTGTGCAGGTCGCCTCGGTGAGGCGACCTGCGAGTCGTGCCGCCCCTAGTGTGAACCGAGCCTTAGAGTACAAAAAGAGCAAATAATCGCTACTGTAAGGGGTTCTTTTGTTTACTGTGCAACAATGGAAGTAATATTTACAGTAGCGATTATTTGCTCTTTTTGTACTCTAAAGGGCTAATTCTAGTTTTTTTAACCCCATTATGTTACTGGCCGATTAATCGATTATGAAAATAGTAATCGATTCATTAAATAATCGATTAGTTGTCAATTAATCGATTAGTTGTTTCAGCCCTAAAAAAGTGTAACTTTCGCTTATCGAATTCCCCCTCCAGTCCTCCAGTGTCACATTTGGCACCTTTTGGGGGGGGGGGAGTGGATACCTGTTGTTTCTTTACAGGTACCCTGTCCCCACTTCCGAGAGACCGAGCCGTGGCGAATTAAGTCAGCAGCCCAGTCCCCCTCCTCCTCCCTCCCCTTCAGCGGGGCCAATGGGAGAACGCAGCGCGCTTCGCGCATGCACGGTAGGGACCCGGTTGTGAAGCCGAAAGGCTACAATGGCAGCGGCAACACCCAACCAGCTGATGGAAACATCAGCTGAGGTGACGACATCGCTGGACTACAGGACAGGTAAGTGTCCTAATGTTAAAAACCAGCAGCTACGGTATGTGTAGCTGCTGACTTTTAATTTTTTTAACTCCCCCTTTAAGGGCTCATTGACGCTTGCTTCGGCTTCAACACACATTAACGGCTAGTTTACACTTGCTTCAAAACAAGGCTTCGGACACGCTTTGTTAAAGCTCTCTGAATGCCAGTCAAAGCTCCTGTCACTAAATAAAATGGTTAGCTTACATTCCTGTTTACACCTTGCTTTTGCTTTGCTTTGACTTTGCTTCAAAAATTATACCCCATGTCGCTTTAGAGGTGCTTCAAAGCATGTTCAAAGCCTCCGTAGAAGTCTATGACAAAGCTCGCTTGAAGCCTCATCGAAGCCCCACCAAAGGCTCATCGAAGCCAGGGCTGTCTTTTCGCATGGGCACGCTGGGCAGTTGCCCGGGGGCCCCGCTTGCCTGGGGGGGCCCCACCTGCCCAGTGACCCCAGCCAAGCATCCTTCACAGCCCTCAAAAAAAGAATGTGGGCTGCCTGGGGGCGAGCACCGCCGGCAGCCTGGGTTTGTCTGAGCGATCGTAGGAGAAGGAAGAGGAGAGGAGAGCCACTGCTTGGTTGATCAGAGCACGGGGAACATAACTGCTTGCATTTCAACAGCTGTGTATTCCCCGCCGCGCGCTGTCATATACAGCCCCTCCCCCTTGTCCGGGCACTTTGATAGACAGATCACCTGTGTCCCCAATGCAGCTATGTGTCCCCAGTGCAGCTATGTGTCCCCAGTGCAGCCTGTGCCCGCCAATGCAGGCACTTGAGGCCTGGCTAGTAGCTCAGGGCTTGAAATTCTGAGCCCTGATCATTCAGATGTCACATGGCTGCATTAGGGACACAGAGCTGCATTGGGGACACAGCCTGCACAGGCTGCACTGGCGGGCACATAGCTGCATTGGGGACACGGGCTTCAATGGGGACACATGGCTGCACTGGCGGGCACAGGTTGCATTGGTGACACAGGCTGCACTGGCGGGCACAGGTTGTACTGGCAGACACAGGCTGCACTGGGGACACATAGCTGCAATGGGGACACAGATAAAGTTGTTAATATCTATTTTCCCACCATTCCTGTTCCCGGGTCTGTACACCTGCTGTGCCCATTATGAGGGGTTCCCACCATCCCTGTGCTGAGTTCCTGGGTCTGTACACCTGCTGTGCCCATTATGAGGGGCTGCCACCATCCCTGTGCTGAGTTCCTGGGTCTGTACACCTGCTGTGCCCATTATGAGGGGTTCTCACCATCCCTGTGCTGAGTTCCTGGGTCTGTACACCTGCTGTGCCCATTATGAGGGGTTCTCACCATCCCTGTGCTGAGTTCCTGGGTCTGTACACCTGCTGTGCCCATTATGAGGGGTTCTCACCATCCTTGTGCTGAGTTCCCGGGTCTGTACACCCGCTGTGCCCATTATGAGGGGTACCCACCATCCCTGTGCTGAGTTCCTGGGTCTGTACACCTGCTGTGCCCATTATGAGGGGCTGCCACCATCCCTGTGCTGAGTTCCTGGGTCTGTACACCTGCTGTGCCCATTATGAGGGGTTCTCACCATCCCTGTGCTGAGTTCCTGGGTCTGTACACCTGCTGTGCCCATTATGAGGGGTTCCCACCATCCCTGTGCTGAGTTCCCAGGTCTGTACACCCGCTGTGCCCATTATGAGGGGTACCCACCATCCCTGTGCTGAGTTCCTGGGTCTGTACACCCGCTGTGCCCATTATGAGGGGTTTCCACCATCCCTGTGCTAAGTTCCCGGGTCTGTACACCCGCTGTGCCCATTATGAGGGGTACCCACCATCCCTGAGCTGAGTTCCTGGGTCTGTACACCTGCTGTGCCCATTATGAGGGGTCCCCACCATCCCTGGGCTGAGTTCCCGGGTCTGTACACCTGCTGTGCCCATTATGAGGGGTTCCCACCATCCCTGTGCTGAGTTCCCAGGTCTGTACACCCGCTGTGCCCATTATGAGGGGTACCCACCATCCCTGTGCTGAGTTCCTGGGTCTGTACACCCGCTGTGCCCATTATGAGGGGTTTCCACCATCCCTGTGCTAAGTTCCCGGGTCTGTACACCTGCTGTGCCCATTATGAGGGGTCCCCACCATCCCTGGGCTGAGTTCCCGGGTCTGTACACCTGCTGTGCCCATTATGAGGGGTTCCCACCATCCCTGTGCTGAGTTCCCGGGTCTGTACACCCGCTGTGCTCATTATGAGGGGTTCCCACCATCCCTGTGCTGAGTTCCCGGGTCTGTACACCCGCTGTGCCCATTATGAGGGGTACCCACCATTCCTGTGCTGAGTTCCCGGGTCTGTACACCCGCTGTGCCCATTATGAGGGGTTCTCACCATCCCTGCTGGATGTTTTAATTTTTTTTTTTTACTACAGAGAATATTATGGAGTTGGGAAATGTAAAGGTGGGCAGGATCACCAAAAACTCCTGGGGGGGAAGGACAGAAACAATGCTGGGAATTCTAGCAGGGAGATATCATTGTTGGAGCATCCAAGATCTGTAAGAAGCCAGAACTGGGCAGGTGACCGGTCCTCTTTATGGAGACATCGGTGTTTTATTCATACGTTGTTGGCGCTATATATATGTATCTGAAATAAATAATTGCCGTTCGATTTACGGGGAGAAAAATACGATAGAAAGTTTAAAAAAATTGTTTGCTGCTCAATACACTTCACAGTCATATCGATCTATCTACTTTTCTAAGATCGATTTTTCTGTTCAGAGCGATCACAATAATTTGGATGAAATCAGTTTTGCTCAGAATTGATGGATGAAGAATGGATCTTTTTGATAATTCATACATTCCATCAGCGAGGAATCATCAGAAAGATCAGATTGTTACATGTATGGCCAACGTTACGATTGATGCATGCAGATATTCATTCACACTGGATGCAGTGCGGGAACTGCATGTGATTTAAGCAGGAATCGCACCGCATTCAAGTTCAAATCGCATGCAGCAGTGCGATTTGAGGCATTCATTCTGTATGGCTCCGATCGCATCGCATCCGCACCAAAATCGCGCAGGACCCTTTTTTTTTTTTTTCTTTACCGCACCCGAATCGGAACGCATGTCCGTTCACATCCATGCAATCCATGCAATCCGATTCTGCAAATCGCACTGCGTTTTGCCAACCGATTTTGGGGCGTCATTAACGCAACATGAACAGGATGCAATTTTTAATGCGGTGCGGAAACCGCACTGTGACTTCCACATCGCAACGTGAACAGGGCCTTGTCACCCCGAAAATTGATTGTTTGCTCCCTAAATCGATCGCGGAGGGTCTGCGCTATATGAATCTTGTTTAATCGAATCGCTTAGATTGATACGATTGTTCAATCGACCATTCCATGAAACTGCTCAAATCGAGAGAATTGCAGATTTAGCGATCTCTTAATCTGGTGGAATTTTATCCATGGCTTCTGATTGGTCGAACAAATATCTGTAGAACGGATTCGGGTAAACATGGGAAAATGGACAATCAGTTTAATTGATTAGCAGCTCTGTGATTGTTTGTTCATGAAGTAAATCGTATTCCGATCAATCGGATTGCGTCTCTGTGTTCACCATGTAATCTAACAATCGATAACTTAACTATTGATCCCCGTTGATTGATTAGGTAGTCAACTATAGATTGATTATTTCTATTGGAAGAGATCGATCAGAAAAGGAATTGATCATTTATTAAAGTGTGTATGGCCACCGTAACACCAAAAACATATCGATCTCTGGACTAGAAATCTCCCCGCGTCTGCGCCCCCCCCCCCCCCCCCCCCCCCGCGCCCGATCTTACCTCCTCTCCTCTGATTGGCTGGGATAGACCCCGGAGATGATTCTGTTCTTGTGAGTGACCAGCAGCCCGACCAGCGACACCACGCAGAGCAGCAGCAGAACCTGCCGGAAAGTCCTGGAGCGCATTTGGCAGGACAGCCGGGCGAAGAGCATTGCGGCCGAGAGCTCCACGTTCAGCGGAGATGCGGACTGCACATCGCCTGATCAGATTCAGAATACTTTATTAAGTATATTAAAAGGAAATGATCAGAGTCCTTGGCGGGACGCTTCACTCCGGAGAAGAGGAACTCCTCCCCCGCCGATCGTTCCCCAGACGAGTCCCGACTTGAAGTCTCAGCGTCCCGTCACAGCGAATGGCACATTTCTCGGACGGCGAGCGAGTGTCAGTCACTTTAAAGAAGGCGGGTCGCAGGACGAGGTTTGTATTTTAGAGACGCCTCATATATCCTGCAGGCGAAGGAATAACTACAGAGTCATTAACCCCTTCCTGTGCCTCTGCCGGGGGGGGGGGGGGGTGGAGAGTCCCAGGAAGAAGGCGTTGTAGATGACAATGACCGAACGCTATTGCCTCGCTTATCAGCGCCGTGAAATCAGCTGTCCTGGCAGAATCCACGCAGGGCGGCTCAAAGACCAGCGACTCCAGATAAGCAACACATTGTAACCGTCTCATCCCGAGTTTCCTCTTTACATCAGGGTCCCCACCAGAGTCCTCCCTTACATCAGGGTCCCCATCAGAGCCCCCCTTACATCAGGGTCCCCCCATACATCAGAGTCTTCATTAGAGCCCCTCCCCACCTTACATCAGGATCTCCATCAGAGTCCCCCATACATCGGACTCCCCATTGGAGTCCCCCTTATATCACAGTCTCCAGCAGGGTCCCTCTTACATTGCCATCCCTATCTAAGTCCCCCTTATATCAGAGTCTCTATCAGAGTCCCCATTACATCAGTTCCCCCTTACATTAGGGTCCCCATCAGAGCTCCCTATACATCAGGTTCCCCCATCAGAGCCCCCTTATAACTTGTATCAGGGTCCCCATCAAAGCCCCCCCTATCTTGAGGTTTCCATTCGAGCCCCCCCTTTCATCAGAGTCCCCATAAGAGCCCCCCCCCTTACATCGGGGTCCCCATCAGAGCCCCCTTACATAGGGGTTCCCATCTGAGCCCCCCTTATATCACAGTCTCCAGCAGTGTCCCTGCTTACAGCAGGGTCCCTCTTACATCGGCATCCCCATCCAAGTCCCCCTTATATCAGAGTCGCTATCAGAGTCCCAATTACATCAGTTCCCCCCTTACATCAGGGTCCCCATCAGAGCCCCCTATACATCAGGGTCCCCCATCAGAGCCCCCCTTATATCAGGGTCCCCCATCAAAGCCCCCCTATCTTGAGGTTTCCATCCAAGCCCCCCTCTTACATCAGAATCTCCATAAGAGCCCCCCTTACATCAGGGTCCCCATCAGAGCCCCCTTACATCAGGGTCCCCATCAGAGCCCCCTTGCATCAGGGTCCCCATCAGAGCCCCCTTACATCAGGGTCCCCATCAGAGCCCCCTTACATCAGGGTGCCCATCAGAGCCCCCCTTACATCGGGGTCCCCATCAGAGCCCCCCTTATATCGGGGATCCAATCTGGGCCCCCCTTATATCACCGTCTCCATCAGGGTCCCTCCTTACAGCAGGGTCCCTCTTACATCGGCATCCCCATCTAAGTCCCCCTTATATCAGAGTCGCTATCAAAGTCCCAATTACATCAGTTCCCCCTTACATCGGGGTCCCCATCAGAGCCCCCCTTACATCAGGGTCCCCATCAGAGCCCCCCTTATATCAGGGTCCCCATCAAAGCCCCCCCCATCTTGATGTTTCCATCCGAGCCCCCCTTACATCAGGGTCCCCATCAGAGCCCCCCTCATATCGGGGTTCCCAGCAGCACCCCCTTACATCATGGTCCCATCAGAGCCCCCCTTACATCAGAGCCCCCCCTTACATCAGGGCCCCATCAGAGCCTCCCTTACATCAGGGTCCCCAACAGAGCCCCCCTTATATCGGGGTTCCCAGCATCGCCCCCCCCCTTACATGAGGGTCCCTATCAGAGCCCCCCTTTCATCAGAGTCCCCATCAGAGCCCCTCCTTATATCGGGGTTCCCAGCATCGCCCCCCCTTACATGAGAGTCCCTATCAGAGCCCCCCTTTCATCAGAGTCCCCATCAGAGCCCCTCCTTATATCAGGGTCCCCAACAGAGCCCCCTCAGAGGAATGTAATCGGGCAGTTCTTGTCATTTTTCACATGTGTAAAAATCTGCGTTTTTTTTGGCTAGAAAATTACTTGGAACCCCCAAACAGTTCTACATTATGTGTCTAAAAGGTGTGTATACTTTGCGCTAACCAAATAAATAAAAAAAATACAAAAAAAAAGGATAAGGATAGTTCTACATTATGGGAAAGATTTAAGGCATTTTTATTATTATTATTATTTTTTTTTTGGCGGTGATCTGTTATTTTTTTAGCTGTACTTGGATATTGCAGCGGACAGATCGGACACTTTTGACACATTTTTGGGACCAGTGAAATTTATACAGCGATCAGTGCTATAAAAATGCAAGGTTTTAATAGAAATGATTTGAATAGAATCGAAAATACTAGAAAAGAATAGCATAGAAAAACAATAGCACAGAACAGAAAAAAAGATGCTATATATGTGTGTTTGTGCGTATATATATATATATATATATATATATATATATATATATATATAATATAAAACACATCTTCTGAAATTTGAATTTTGTATAGAATGAAATTGAATTCCAATAGAAAAGAATAGAATAGAAAATATTATAAAATAATAGCATAGAAAAACAATAGAAACAAATATAACATATTCTATTCTAATCTTTTCTATTCAAATTCATTCTGTACCAAATTCCAATTTCGGAAGATGGTTTTATATATATAAAATTAGACATGTGCGATTAGTTTCGTACAAATCGAAAATTTGTACGAATTTCTGCAAATTCGTACATTCGTGAGGTTTCCAAAATACGAATTTTTATGCATACGAATTTTGTACGAAATCTCGTTTACGAACTTCGGATAATTTTATTATAACGAACTTTCATTATTGTTACGACAGGTTCACGAAACTAAAAGTTAAATACCCAGGAAGTCAGCACAGGGATGATGGTGGGAGCCCCTCATAATGATAAATTTATCATAACGACATTTCGTTATTGTTACGAAAAGTTTACGAACCTAGCAAAAATTTGTATTCCGTACGAATCTGAATTGAATTTGGGACACGAATTGCGAATTAATTTTAATACGAAATGGAACGGAAGGAAACAAATTTATTGACGGTGCACATGTCTTATATATATATATATAGAATGAAATCGAATTCTAATAGAAAAGACTAGAACAGAAAAAACAATAGAACAGAATAGAAAAGATTAGAATAAAATAGAAAATAGAAAAGAATAGCATAGAAAAACAATAGAACAGAATAAAAAAAATAATATATATATATATTTTGCTTTATTATTTTTTATTCTATTTTATGGTATTTTTTTTAGAAAATCGGTTTCTATTTTTTTTCTAATTCGATTCAAATTTTTTTTGAGGGTGCCAAACACCCTCGCTGTGAAAGGGGTCTTAGTGGGCTTAGCACTATATGACCATATAGTGGGACCAAACCCCCATATTTTTTTTTAATATGTTCAGGTGTTTTTAACTAGCCCTGCAGGAAATGTCATTCTTGAATGTGTGCGCTGTAATCTGTTTTGTACTGTTTGTAGGTCTTATAGCAGCGCCATCTTGAATTTAAACGCATTGTAGGGTGTGCCCCCCAAATATGTTTTTGTATATGTGATAGTCAATCGTGCAAAAACCATACAATTATTGTCCAATTAGAGCTGTGTATATCAAAACAGTCCAAAAAAAACCCTGTATTCGTAAATCCAATGAAATATACAGGAGCTCAGTCCACAAATGACATCTGCTGTAAGGCTGCTTTCACGCTGGGGCGGCGTCGGCAGTAAAGCGCCACTATTTTTAGCGGCACTTTACCGTACATTTGTCGTCTTATAACAGTTAGCTATTAATATTTTATTATTTATGTTCGAAGGCAGGGGCGTCGCTAGGGGGTGGCTTTTGGGGCTATAGCCCTGAATCTGGGGCCCATAGCCCTGAGTCTCTGCAGGGGTCCCCAAGGGGAGGGGAGGCTCTCTGGGGACCCTGATTTTAAGGGGGGCTCTCTGGGGAACCTGATTTAAGGGGGGGCTCTCTGGGGACTCTAATGTAAGGGGGGGCTCTCTGGGGACCCTAATGTAAGAGGGGGCTCTCTGGGGACACTGATGCAAGGAGGAGGCTCTCTGGGGACCCTGCTGTAAGTGGGGGGCTCTCTGGGGACTCTGATGTAAGGGGGGGGCTCTCTGGGGACCCTGATGTAAGTGGGGGCTCTCTGGGGACCCTGATGTAAGTGGATGGGCCCTATGGGGACCCTGATGTAAGGGGGGGCTCTCTGGGGACCCTGATGTAAGTGGGGGGCTCTCTGGGGACCCTGATGTAAGGGGGGGGCTCTCTGGGGACTCTGATGTAAGTGGGGGGCTCTCTGGGGACCCTGATGTAAGGGGGGGCTCTCTGGGGACCCTGATGTAAGTGGGGGACCCTCTGGGGACCCTGATGTAAGGGGGGGCTCTCTGGGGACCCTGATGTAAGTGGGGGGCTCTCTGGGGACCCTGATGTAAGGGCGGGCTCTCTGGGGACTCTGATGTAAGGGGGGGGCTCTCTGGGGACCCTAATGTAAGGGGGGCTCTCTGGGGACCCTGATGTAAGTGGGGGGCTCTCTGGGGATATATACACACACACTTATATTACTGTATATACATGTGTATGCCTCTACAAGCGCACAAATTTCTTTACTCTGCTGCTATGGGCTCTAGCCCCAGATCTTTTGTAGACCTAGCAACGCCCCTGTTCGAAGGTATCTTACGTGTTCTTACCATGCAATCTTTTACTGTTCTGAATTGTTAATTTATTGTTCATTGTTATTGTTGAACCAAAATTCTTTGGCAACAATAAAATACAAAATATGCATTGAAAAGTTTTATCTCCATCTTATCTTCTTAACATTTGGTAGTCGTATCCCAAAAAAATTCTGAGAATTTTTTTTTTTTTTTTATCTCATGGACGAAATGTGAGAAATAACGTATATATATATATATCATATAATCCTTCCATAAACATATACCACATACACTGCATATATAATTTGAGGAATATATGCTTATAAAATTGTTTACCATTTGCCAAAAAAAAAATTTCATTTTGAAAATCTGGTCACCTTAATATAAAGCCTACACTATCATTACAGTCAGCCGGGTCACATTCTCCCCAAGTGTCCAAATAAATCAAGACAAACAATTGCAGCGGCCGGTCAAAGAGAATTGTTCACACCTAGAGAACACCTGGCCATTACACACCAATTTGTCTTCCGTAACACCGTGAGATCGTCTGTCATCACCCGCATTTTATTTTAAGCATCGCACTTAAAGAGAAAGACCGATTATTCGCCACCTCAGCAATGCTGGATTCGGTAACTTTATGGATTTGAAGTTTGCTGAAGAAAATTGCATCACCCAAATACCTATACCCTCCTTGGGAACATATTTAGACAGTGGATGGCTCTCTACTCACCTCTGGATAAATCAATCATGAGACTGTTCCTCTGTGGTTAAATAAAATAACAATTAAGAATCATTACCCACTTTTTAGCGCATTTTTAGCGCCGCTTTACCGTCGTTTTAGCTATTCGGCCGCTAGCTGGGCGCTTTTAACCCCCCGCTAGCGGCCGAAAAGGGGTTAAATCCGCCCGCAAAACGCCACTGGAGCAACGTTTTGCTGGCGGTATCGCAACGCTGCCCCATTGATTTCAATAGGGAGCAGCGGTGGAGGAGCGGTGAGTTCACACCTCCTTCACCGCTCCAAAGAAGCTGCTGGCAGGACTTTTTCTTTTTTTTTTTAAATTTAAATTTTTTTTTTTTTAATTCTTTATTTGCAAAGAGGCAGGAAAACAGCAATATACAAACATCAATAGAACGGGCACATCAACTTTCCACATTTTACGTACAGTTCTACTGATTAATCCTTACTGACTAGCAATACAACCTGATAACGTGTATAATCCTATACAGTTTTACCCTAGTTAACCGGTCTACAATTCAAGGAGGCCTGCTGTGCCAGGTTTACTATTATGTATTACCTCTTGTTGTATTTTCTTTTCTTAATTTTCTGTGTTCTCCCTCCTCTTCCCTTATCTGTATGGCAGGACTTTTTCTGACGCCCTGCCAGCGCACCGCTCCAGTGTGAAAGCCCTCGGGCTTTCACACTGGAGTGAATGGAGCAACTGTTTTAGGGCGGTTTGCGGGCGCTATTTTTAACGCTATAGCGCCTGCAAAACGCGCCAGTGTGAACGGGGTCTAAGTTGGAAAAATTTGATTTTTGAACAGACCGGTCGTTTTTAGGTTACATCATCTCTCCTGAAGGGCTGAACATGGATCCCAGCAAGATCCAGGCCATCCTAGACTTGCCTACCCCTAAAAACATAAAAGATGTGCAATGTTTCTTATACCCCGTACACACGGTCGGATTTTCCGACGGAAAATGTGTGATAGGACCTTGTTGTCGGAAATTCCGACCGTGTGTGGGCTCCATCACACATTTTCCATCGGATTTTCCGACACACAAAGTTTGAGAGCAGGCTATAAAATTTTCCGACAACAAAATCCGTTGTCGGAAATTCCGATCGTGTGTACACAAATCCGACGCACAAAGTGCCACGCATGCTCAGAATAAATAAAGAGATGAAAGCTATTGGCCACTGCCCCGTTTATAGTCCCGACGTACGTGTTTTACGTCACCGCGTTCAGAACGATCGGATTTTCCGACAACTTTGTGTGACCGTGTGTATGCAAGACAAGTCTGAGCCAACATCCGTCGGAAAAAATCCTAGGATTTTGTTGTCGGAATGTCCGAACAAAGTCCGACCGTGTGTACGGGGCATAAGGATTCGCAAACTTTTATTAGAGATTTTTTTAAACATTTTCAAAAAATGTGCCCCACTATTACTCATGCGATGAAGAAGGAGGCATGCTTTCAGTGGCCCACAGAGACAGAAATGGCCCTTTTAAGGCCTTTCAGAATCCTTTTTTCTGGACGTACACATCCTCCGCCAGACCCAGTCCAAGTGCAAGGGGAGGAAGAATTCATGGTGGATAAGGTTCTTGACTCTCGTGGTAAACTACAGTACCTGTTAAGAATGAAAGGCTATGGGCCACAGGAAGATTCTTGGAAGCCTGAGGAGAATGTTCATGCCCCTAGATTAACAAGAGAATTCCACCAGAGATTTCCTTAAAAACCTGACCCTGAGATGTCCAGGGGACGTCCTGTGAGGAGGGGAGTACTGTTAGAGCCTAGATTTGAACCTGGGACCTCTTCTGTGTCTGGCAATGACTCTTCCCGCTGAGCTACCGGAGATGCTGGACAGCACCCTGCCTGATCCATTAGACCAGTGGTCATCAACCCTGTCTTCAGGGCCCACTAACGGGCCAGGTTTTATGTATTACCTTGGGGAGATGCAGACTAGAATACTGCAATCACTGAGCAGCAAATGATATCACATGTAATGTATTTCAGTTATCTTGCAAACCTGGCCTGTTAGTGGACCCTGAGGACAGGGTTGATGACCACTGCATTAGACAACCCTGCCTTGTGTCTTGATTTCTGTTGAACCTTGAACTCTTTGCTCCTCCCATGAACTTCCTGATATAAGCCATGTCTCTGCACTTTCTGTTGCCAGATTGTTGTGGTTCATATCCTGCTTGCTGCCTCGACCTACCTCCTATTGCAGGGGTCTTCAAACTATGGCCCTCCAGTTGTTCAGCTGGAGGGCCATAGTTTGAGGATCCCTGTCCTATTAGTACTTGGAATCGACCTTGGCTTGTGATCCCAACTACGAAACTCTTCTCCTGCATGGACCTTGGCTTGGGACCCAACAACTACGAAACTCTTCTCCTGCATCCACCTTTGCTTGTGGCCCAAACTACAAAACCCTTCTCCTGCACTGACCTTGGCTTGTGACCCCGACACTGATCATCGGTCTAACGGTTCAGACAGTTTAAACTCTTACAGAACTGAGAACTGGGCTTAGCCTGGCATTAACTGCCATTGGTCTTCACTCACTACAGCAGTGATGGCGAACCTTGGCACCCCAGATGTTTTGGAACTACATTTCCCATGATGCTCAGCTACACTGCAGAGTGCATGAGCATCATGGGAAATGTAGTTCCAAATCATCTGGGATGCCAAGGTTTGCCATCGCTGCACTACAGGTATTCTTCTAACACCCCATGCACAAGGAAAGAGAAGAGCAGTGAGCAGTCTATTACAGAAAGCTCCTGCAAAGAATCAATGTGCACCCCTGTGTGGTCAGTGTGCAAAGGGGAAACCACTCAGCACAGGACCTGACGACTATTCAGTTTATGGGTAGCTTTAGATCATAGCTGGAGTTCATCTTTCAGGTATGTGGCATCAGTAAAGCTCTCAGTGTTATTTTTGGGAAGTATAACACGTTCAAGGAAACCTTTCTTTCTGAACAATGGATTCCATTATACTCCCATGTTGCTAATTGCAATGACCGTTCTCACCTCCTGCTTACTCCTACTCTCCAGTTCAGCCAACGACCATGTCAGAGGAGCGGGTGCAGGTGAGCTGTGCTTTGTATAGGAACAGAAGAGGAGAGCAGGCACACAGGGTGAGTCCATGTTACTACTTGCTCTAACACTACTCCTGTAGCAGAAGTTCACCCCCCAGTCCTCCTACTTTCTCCTGGGCAACAATTTCCAGACCAGCAGTGCAAGTTTCAGGTCCCAGCCTTGGGCCTGCCCTTCTCAGACACACGTGTCCTTCCCAGGCAGTAGGCCTACGAGGTCAGAACCGGCACACACGTCCTCCCCAGAAAAATCCTGAGAGGCAAGAGAGTCTTCCCGAAGGTTCCCCCACCCATATATATCTATATATATATATACCCTCCCCCAGCATGCACCAGAGGCAATTAACCTAGTGGTTAGCCAGGAAGCTATAAGTTTTCATAACCCTGGATCTGCCCATACCATTGCCAGGGACACTGCCCAGCAGCAGGTAGAAATAAACGATAACCAGAACTTAGAGGAAACTTTTAGAAAGCAGAACAGTCAATTCCATCTGAGGTGGACTACAGCCCAGTACCTCTTAATTTGGAAAAGGGACACTACTCTGTGCGGTGGGGGTCACTACTTTGCAACACTACACAACGATTGTGCTTTACTGCTCCCACTAAAATCTCAACTCTAAGAAGCTGATTTACTAAAGAAGTTGAGTCTTTACTGAAATAATTGTGGGAATATACAATGAAGTGAGAAGCAAATTCCTCTTCTTCTTGAATACCCTTCTTTCCTAATTGTTAACTGTTCATCGGGGAGCAGATTGTCCTCTCAGCCAATACGCTGTTGTAGGTGCCGCTGGATCCTGTCTTTTGTCCTCAATACACCTCCACTGATTGGTGGCAATATTCCTGGCCATGTCTCTGGTCTCCCAATGGTTTCTTTGGTGCCACTTCTTGAACCAGAGGACAGGTTGCTCTTGCTGTGGGAATTTATATGGCAGCCGACTGGTGTTCATTCTGCAGTGTAAATGTGGCCAAATCATAGCAGTCTGCATTTTTGGGGTTTGCTCTTCGACTGTCTAGTTCCAATCTTCATTCAGGCAAGCTGTAACCATCAACTTTGAATATGGAACCATGTGTAGATGTTCCTCACATGATTGGATAATTGGGTATATTCAGTTATTTGAGTGAAGATTCTCAGCTAACCGACTGAGACCCCCCGAGCCTGGGTCTTATACTGGTCATGCACCACCTTCTCCACTTTCAGATTGGCGACCCTAATAAAGCGGCCTCCACTTTAGAGATCTGCAGCTTGAGTTTATTTTTGCTTCTTTCAACGTTAATGAAACCAATGGAGTCCCCAAACTTTGACAGCAAATTTTGACTGCCTCTCTTCATCTGTCCCTTGAGGGACTCCAAGAACCATTTTTCCTCATACATGAAAGAGAGAAATGTGATTTGCACGACAGGAACTCATTGAAAGACGAGCCCGCAGATCATTGCTCACAGTTGCCGTTATTTGAAAGGAGCGCGCTAAAGTTCTACCTTCTGGCAGATGTCTGCAATCTGTGTGTAGCATCCCTCTGACACCCCAAAGACAGGAGATGGCACCTTCAGAGGCCATGGGCAGGCTAGCATTTCCATGGCTAAAATGAGAGGAGAGAGGAAGGATATTGGGGCAACTGTCTCTTTTTTTTTTTTGCAGAATGGTGAAGGAGGTGAGAGTTAGGGACCACGGCAGATCACTTAGACCTCCCGATCAATGTCCAGCTTCACGGTGTCAGAACATGTAAGCCCACCTGGCAACACCGTAAGCACATTCCCAAATTTCAATGCGTCACCAGGCCCTTCTGAGAGACCAGCCTCTCCAGCAAGGGGCAACCCTCCTTTCTACATCAGCTCCTCAGCCACCTGTTAATCTCCCGCTGCCTCTCCGGTGTGACTCGAGGTACCGGTTGTATTTATGAGAATGCACGGGCCCTAGGGGGGGGAGGGGGGCTTCCCCAGTGACCCAGGAATCCATAGAGCAGTGGTTCTCAACTCCAGTCCTCAGGACCCACCAACAGGCCAGATTTTAAGTATTACCTTGCGGAGATGCAGACAAGAATACTGCAATCACTGAGCAGCAAATGATATCACCTGTGATGTATTTTAGTTATCTTGCAAACCTGGCCTGTTGGTGGGTCCTGAGGACCGGAGTTGAGAACCACTGCCATAGAGGAACCATGTTCCTCTTGACTTCCTCTCTAACTCCAGTGCTGCTGTGGAGGAGCGCCCCCTGCAGAGGAGAACGTAGACTGCACCTGCGTACATGCCTAAGCGCTAGGCATAATTTAGCCCTTGAGCATCCATTCATTTCAATAGCCAGAATAAATTAATATTAATATTCCGGCCAATTAAAAAAAAATTTATGAATGACCATACACTTGACACGCCTAAATACGCCTAATTGCATTTGCAGAAAGCCGGCTCTGGCATGTTTCTGAAGCTGCTTTTCTCCTGCCAGGAAAAAAGCATTTAGAAGAGCCCCGGTGTGCTTGAGGTCTTAATGGGAATAAGAATTAAAGTCTGTGCTCTGATGATCTTGAGGGGGAATTCCACTCAAAATTTTAAATGAAAAACCGGCATGGGTTCCTCCTCCAAGAGAATACCAGACCCATGGGTCTGGTATGGATTTTAAGGGAAACCCCCTACGCCGAAAAACGGCGTGGGGGCCCCGAAAATCCATACCAGACCCTTATCCGAGCACGCAGCCCGGCCGGTCAGGAAAGGGGGTGGGGACAAGCGAGCGCCCCCCCTCCTGAACCATACCAGGCCGCATGCCCTCAACATGAGGGGTGGGTGCTTTGGGGCGGGGGGGCGTCCTGCGCCCCCCCCCACCCCAAAGCACCTTGTCCCCATGTTGATGAGAACAAGGGCCTCTTCCCGACATCCCCTGGCCGTTGGTTGTCGGGGTCTGCAGGCAGGGGACTTATCGGAATCCGGGAGCCCCCTTTAATAAGGGGGCCCCCAGATCCCGGCCCCCCACCCTATGTGAATGAGTATGGGGTACATCGTACCCCTTCCCATTCACCTGGGGGAAAAAAAGCGTCAATAAAAAAAACACACTAGACAGGTTTTTAAAGTAATTTATTAGGCAGCTCCGGGGGTCTCTTCTGACTTCTCCACTCTCTCTGGCCTCTTTTCCCACTCTCCGGTATCTTCTGCCAGGCTCCTCCGCTATCTTCTGCTCTTTTGCCCGCTCTTTTGCTAGTGGTGGCCCAGTCTTCTTCATCGTCTTCTTCCCTCTTCTCTTTTTCCGATGTTGACACGACGCTCTCTCCCGCGGTAATGCTGTGTGCACGGTGCGCAACGACTTATATAGGCATGGAGCGTGGTCACCGGGTGATGTCATCCGGTGACCCCGTCCCTTATGACATCACCGCCCCATCATGCCCTGGGCGGTGACATCATAAGTACAGCTCCGGGGTCTCTTCTGATTTCTTCTCCCTTCTTCGGCTCTTCTGCCTCCTCCACTGACGTCTTCTGCCTCTGCCGGTTCTTCTCCCCTCTCCGGGTTTTCTCCGCTGATGTCTTCTAGCCCTCTCCAGTTCTTCTCCCTCTGCCCGCTGTTCAGGTCTTCTCCGCTATCTTCTCGCTCTTTTGCTGGGTCTTCTCCGCTGCCTTCTCCCTTTGTTCTTCTTCCGATGTTGACTCAATGCTCTCTCCCGCTCTAATGCTAGGTGCGCGGTGTGCCACCACTTATATTGCAATGGGGCGGGGTCACCGGGTGATGTCATCCAGAGGCCCCGCCCCTTATGACGTCACCGCCCGGGGCATGATGGGGCGGTGACATAAAGGGCAGGCCTCCAGTGACCCCGCCCCATGCCTATATAAGAAGTGGCACACCGCGCACCCAGCATTATAGCGGGAGAGAGCGTACAGTCAACATCTGAAGAAGAACAGAGGGAGAAGGCAGCGGAAAAGACCCAGCAAAAGAGCGAGAAGATAGCGGGAAAGAAATGGACAGCAGAGAAGACAGCGGACAGGGGGAGAAGAACCGGAGAGGGCTAGAAGACATCAACTGAGAAGACCCGGAGAGGGGAGAAGAACCGGCAGAGGCAGAAGATGTCAGTGGAGGAGGCAGAAGAGCCGAAGAGCAGAGAAGAAGTCAGAAGAGACCCCGGAGCTGCCTAATAAATTACTTTAAACACATGTGTAATGTTTATTTTTGACACTTTTTTAGGGGAATGGGTAGGGGTACAATGTACCCGATACTCATTCACATAGGGTGGGGGGCAGGGATCTGGGGGCCCCTTTGTTTCCAGATTCTGATAAGCCCCCCGCCTGCAGATCCCGACAACCAACGGCAGGGTTGTCGGGAAGAGGCCCTTGTCCTCATCAACATGGGGACAAGGTGTTTTGGGGTGGGGGGGTGCAGGGCCCCCAAAGCACCCACTTCCCATGTTGAGGGCATGTGGCCTGGTATAGTTCAGGAGGGGAGGAGGGAGGGGGCGCTAGCTCATCCCCACTCCCTTTCCTGACCTGCCAGGCTCTGTGCTCGGATAAGGGTCTGGTATGGATTTTGGGGGGGGGACCCCACACCGTTTTTTTGGCGTGGGGGTTCCCCTCTTTAAAATCCATACCAGACTGAAGGGCCTGGTATGCTCTTGAAAGGGGGAACCCATGCCATTTTTTTTTTTTTATTTGGAGTGGAGTTCCCCTTCAAGATCATCAGAGCACAAGTTGCATGCCAAAGTCGGATCACTCGACCCGACTTTGATCCGACTTCAGTGATATTCAATGGGCTGAAGTAGGATTAAAGTTGTACCAAAGTAGTCCAGGGAGCATTTTCAAAGTCAGACCAACTTGTGTTGGACCAGTTAAGACGGCTCCCATAGGGAAACATTGATTTTCATGCGTCATGCGACATGAGCTCCCAATTTTGGAGCGTTTGTCGTACTAGTGTGAACCCGGCCATATACATACACACTAATTACAAGCAAACAGATCACAGGGGAGGATGGTTACCTTTAATAGCCATTCAAACCCCTTTGTGTCAACTTGTGTGCATGTCATCAGGCCAAAATCACCAGGGTATGTAAACTTTTGATCAGGGTCATTTGGGTAGTTTCTGTTGTGATTATGATTTAAAAAGAGTAAACACAGTTGATTTATAATAAATGGCTTCAGCCAAACACTAACCATGAGTGAAAGAAAAGTTTTTGTGTTATCATTCATATTCTCTTAAAAATGGCCAAGAAATCATAAATTCTGCCAGGGTATGTAAACTTATGAGCACAACTGTATGTCTTTTGTTCCTTTGTGAGCTATGGAGTGAACAGCGATCGAGACAATTACAATTCCTAAACTGATTTAATGACAAGGTTGTAATCGGTGGGGGGGTTGTTATCGCTCAGTTTTTAGACATTGAACCTGTGTGGAAATAACGTGATGTAAACTTTATTAGCACAACTGTAAAACGAATCCTGCAGGTTATAGCAACTGTGTAGTTGCTGTCGTTTAAAGTTAATTCCTATGTAACCTTTGATCTCCGTGATATACAGTGCCTTGCAAAAGTATTCACCCCCTTGGCTTTTTACCTATTTTGTTACATTACAGCCTTTAGTTCAATGTTTTTTTTAATCTGAATTATATGTGATGGATCAGAACACAATAGTCTAAGTTGGTGAAGTAAAATTAGAAAAATATATACATAAAACTATTTTTTCAGAAATAAAAAAAATGATAACTGGCATGTGCGTATGTATTTACCCCCTTTGTTATGAAGCCCATAAAAAGCTCCGGTGCCACCAATTACCTTCAGAAGTCACATAATTAGTGAAATGATGTCCACCTGTGTGCAATCTAAGTGTCACATGACATAGACACACCTTTTTGAAAGGCACCAGAGGCTGCAACACCTAAGCAAGAGGCACCACTAACCAAACACTGCCATGAAGACCAAGGAACTCTCCAAACAAGTAAGGGACAATGTTGTTGAGAAGTACAAGTCAGGGTTAGATTATAAAAGAATATCCAAATCTTTAATGATCCTTAGGAGTATCATCAAATCTATCATAACCAAATGGAAAGAACATGGCACAACAGCAAACCTGCCAAGAGACGGCCGCACACCAAAACTCACGGACCGGGCAAGGAGGACATTAATCAGAGAGGCAGCACAGAGACCTAAGGTAACCCTGGAGGAGCTGCAGAGTTCCACAGCAGAGACTGGAGTATCTGTACATAGGATGACAATAAGTCGTACGCTCCATAGAGTTGGGCTTTATGGCAGAGTGGTCAGAAGAAAGCCGTTACTTTCAGCAAAAAACAAAATGGCACGTTTTGAGTTTGGGAAAAGGCATGTTGGAGACTCCCAAAATGTATGGAGGAAGGTGCTCTGGTCTGATGAGACTAAAATTTAACTTTTTGGCCATCAAAGAAAATGCTATGTCTGGCGCAAACCCAACACATCACATCACCCAAAGAACACCATCCCCACTGTGAAACATGGTGGTGGCAGCATCATGCTGTGGGCATGTTTTTCAGCAGTCGGGAAACTGGTCAGAGTTGAGGGAAAGATGGATGATGCTAAATACAGGGATATTCTTGAGCAAAACCTGTACCACTCTATGTGTGATTTGAGGCTAGGACGGAGGTTCACCTTCCAGCAGGACAATGACCCCAAACACACTGCTAAAGCAACACTTGAGTGGTTAAAGGGGAAACATGTAAATGTGTTGGAATGGCCTAGTCAAAGCCCAGACCTCAATCCAATAGAAAATCTGTGGTCAGACTTAAGATTGCTGTTCACAAGCGCAAACCATCCAACTTGAAGGAGCTGGAGCAGTTTTGCAAGGAGGAATGGGCAAAATTCCCAGTGGTAAGATGTGGCAAGCTCATAGAGACATATCCAAAGCGACTTGGAGCTGTGATAGCCGCAAAAGGTGGCTCTACAAAGTATTGACTTTAGGGGGGTGAATAGTTATGCACATTGACTTTTTCTGTTATTTTGTCCTATTTGTTGTTTGCTTCACAATAAAAAAAAAAAAACATGTTCAAAGTTGTGGGCTTGTTCTCCCCCTCTCTCTTTCTCCCCCTCCCTCTTTCGCCATTCTCTCCCTTTCTCTCTCTCACTCTTCTTTCTCTCCCTCTTGCTCTCCCTTTCTCTCTCTCTCCCCCTTCTTTTCTTTTTCCTTCTCTCTCTCTCCTCTCCCCCCTCTATCACTCTCTCCCCCTCTCTCTTTCTCTCCTTCTCTCTGTCTCTTTTTTTTCCTCTTGTATTTTTTCTCTTATATAATGTGTGTGTATATATATATAATTATTGTCTTGTATCTTTTTTTTTCTCTTATATAATGCATTTCACTCTCTCTCTCTGTCTGGTGTTCATTTTATTGCCCTGGGAGCAATTCCACCCTTCCTGTAGGAGGATCACCCTTGTTGTTCTATAAAAGAGTACAAAGTTTTCTTCCACCTGTCATCATATATCTGCATAAATTTATCAGGAAGAGGGTCTGGTAAGGAGGAAGGATGTCCTCACCACCAAACCACAGAGAACTTCTTACAGAAGTTTGCACAACTAGACAAATCTTTCTAGCTGTGCAAACATTTTTAGGTAAAGCAAAGGAGGAAAAAAAGTATCTTCTATATTCATTGGTAGGTAATTAAAGATGACATGTCTCCTATACTAAGAACAAGCAATCAGTCGGCGCAGTATAAACAATGTGAATAATTAATAATAAAGTAGCTGCTGTCACTTTAAGGTGATTTCACTTCCACCTGCAAAAAATATATGCCAATAAAAAAAACAGTGCTGCGCTACTACAGTAAGTGACTCAAAGCATATATAAGTGACTCAATGCATACTTGACATGATGCGTGAATAATAATAATAAATCCACTGGCTGTGAAAAAATGCAATATATACATCAAAAGTTCATGAAATAATAGTGAGGCTACGGCTGGATTTCCTTCAATCAGTCACTATTATTTGCATGAACTTTTGATGCATATATTGCATTTTTTCACAGCCAGTGGATTTATTATTATTATTCACGCATCATGTCAAGTATGCATTGAGTCTCTTGGTAGCGCAGAACTGTTTTTTGGTATATGTCTCCTATACTGCCTGACCATCACCATACCTCCCAACATTTTGAGATGGTAATGAGGGACGCCTACTAGCAAAGGACACGCCCCACCCTGCCACACCCCCCTAAAGGAGAATTAACAAAAAAAAGGTTAATTAAATCCACAAGAGCATTTTTTTTTTTTTTACCACTACTATTCCTTTATATTGGCTTTAAAAACTTACAAATGCAGCAATTTAGAATTTGGATGAAAGGTTTAGCGCTGGGAAACACTTTTTGAAAGATAAAAAGTGCATTTTATATACAACGATGAGGATCAGACCAAAATGAGGGACAAATGAGGGGGAAAGAGGGACAGAGGAATATTGCTTCAAATCCGGGACAGTCCCTCGAAATCCGGGACAGTTGGGAGGAGCACTCCAACACTCCTCAATAAACCTAAACAGCCAACACAAAGGCGCTATGCGGTTATTAGCAACCCTTTATTACTAAAACACATAAATCACAGAATTCAATGCGCCACACTTGGTGGACATGCCCAAAAGTCAGGCAATTTTGGATTTGCATCTATAATTTTTTTTTTTTTTTTTTTTTTCACTAACCCCCTAACTAATTGATTTGCATTTTAATGAGTGAAATAATTATTTGACCCCTTCGCAAAACATGACTTAGTACTTGGTGACAAAACTATAGGAAAGTATTTGACTGTCCATAGGCTGGCTACACTTGACCTCCAGAAGATTTTCCCCCCTTCCCTTCATGACCAGGCCATTTGCTGCTATATGGCACTGCGCTATTTTAACTGACAATTGCGCGGTCGTGCGAGGCTGTACCCAAATACAATCGATGTCTTTTTATTCCCCACAAATAGAGCTTTCTTTTGGTGGGATTTGATCACCTCTGCGTTTTTTGGGGTTTTTTTGCGCTAAAAACAAAAAAGGCCGACAATTTTGATAAAAAACAAAAAACGTGTTTATTACTTTCTGGTATAAAACATCCAATAAATAAAAATGTAAAAAAATCTAATTTCTTCATCAATTTAGGCCAATATGTATTCTGCTACATATTTTTGGTAAAAAAAAATCCCAATAAGGGTATATTGATTGGTTTACGCAAACCTTATAGTGTCTACAAACTATGGCATCTATTCTGGAATTTTTATTTACCAGTAATGGCGGCGATCAGCGAGTTATAGTGGGACTAGGATATTGTGGCGAACAATGGGACACTAACCGACACTTTGTGGTAACCGGTGACACAAATTTTAATAATTTTTTTCTCTTTCATTGGTTGAACTAGATGTCTTTTTTCAACCTATGTAATACAGTGATCCGTGCTAAAAATATACACAGCACTGTACTAATGACACTGGCTGGGCAGTGGTTTAGACATTAATGACTGTGTGTTGAGTTATTTTGGGGGGACAGCAAATTTACACTGTTATACAAGCTGTACACTCACTACTTTACATTGTAGCAACGTGTCATTTATTCAGTGTTGTCACATGAAAAGATAATAAAATATTTTATATATATACACTACCGTTCAAAAGTTTGGGGTCACCCAAACAATTTTGTGTTTTCCATGAAAAGTCACACTTATTCACCACCATACGTTGTGAAATGAATAGAAAATAGAGTCAAGACATTGACAAGGTTAGAAATAATGATTTGTATTTGAAATAACATTGTTTTTACATCAAACTTTGCTTTCATCAAAGAATCCTCCTTTTGCAGCAATTACAGCATTGCACACCTTTGGCATTCTAGCTGTTAATTTATTGAGGTAAGCTGGAGAAATTGCACCCCACGCTTCTAGAAGCAGCTCCCACAAGTTGGATTGGTTGGATGGGCACTTCTGGCGTACCATACGGTCAAGCTGCTCCCACAACAGCTCAATGGGGTTCAGATCTGGTGACTGTGCTGGCCACTCCATTACCGATAGAATACCAGCTGCCTGCTTCTGCTGTAAATAGTTCTTGCACAATTTGGAGGTGTGTTTAGGGTCATTGTCCTGTTGTAGGATGAAATTGGCTCCAATCAAGCGCTGTCCACTGGGTATGGCATGGCGTTGCAAAATGGAGTGATAGCCTTCCTTATTCACAATCCCTTTTACCCTGTACAAAGCTCCCACCTTACCAGCACCAAAGCAACCCCAGACCATCACATTACCTCCACCATGCTTAACAGATGGCGTCAGGCATTCTTCCAGCATCTTTTCATTTGTTCTGCGTCTCACAAACGTTCTTCTTTGTGATCCAAACACCTCAAACTTGGATTCATCCGTCCACAACACTTTTTTCCAGTCTTCCTCTGTCCAATGTCTGTGTTCTTTTGCCCATCTTAATCTTTTTCTTTTATTGGCCAGTCTCAGATATGGCTTTTTCTTTGCCACTCTGCCCTGAAGCCCAAAATCCCGCAGCCGCCTCTTCACTGTAGATGTTGACACTGGTGTTTTGCGGGTACTATTTAATGAAGATGCCAGTTGGGGACCTGTGAGGCGTCTGTTTCTCAAACTAGAGACTCTAATGTGCTTATCTTCTTGCTTAGTTGTGCAACGCGGCCTCCCACTTCTTTTTCTACTCTGGTTAGAGCCTGTTTGTGCTGTCCTCTGAAGGGAGTAGTACACACCGTTGTAGGAAATCTTCAATTTCTTTGCAATTTCTCGCATGGAATAGCCTTCATTTCTAAGAACAAGAATAGACTGTCGAGTTTCAGATGAAAGTTCTCTTTTTCTGGCCATTTTGAGCGTTTAATTGACCCCACAAATGTGATGCTCCAGAAACTCAATCTGCTCACAGGAAGGTCAGTTTTGTAGCTTCTGGAAGGAGCTAGACTGTTTTTAGATGTGTGAACATGATTGCACAAGGGTTTGCTAATCATCAATTAGCCTTCTGAGCCAATGAGCAAACACATTGTACCATTAGAACACTGGAGTGATAGTTGCTGGAAATGGGCCTCTATACACCTATGTAGATATTGCACCAAAAACTAGACATTTGCAGTTAGAATAGTCATTTACCACATTAGCAATGTATAGAGTATATTTGTTTAAAGTTAGGACTAGTTTAAAGTTAGCTTCATTTAAAAGTACAGTGCTTTTCCTTCAAAAATAAGGACATTTCAATGTGACCCCAAACTTTTGAACGGTAGTGTATATATATATATATATATATATATATATATAAAATAATATAAAAAAATAAAATATTTACAAAAGATGAGAGGGGTATACTCACTTTTGTGAGATACTGTGTGTATATATGTGTGTGTGTATATGTGTATATATATATATATATATATATATATATATATATATACACATTACATACATACATGATCTGGGTTGAGTGTCATCAACCCCAGTAGTCAATGGGCACCCCCTGCTTGTAGCATCGCCGCACTTTGTACAGTTATACACATGCGTGAGATCGGGAGGTGAATGCTGGGTAGCCAGCACCGCCATATCCTGGAAGGAGATACCAGTGGGCTTTAGGTACCCACACTGAAGATGGCAGCGTGCTCGGGGGAGACTGCAAAGTAATATTAAAAAAAAAATTACAAAACCAACATTAACTACTAACGCTGTTTGATCTAGGATTAGGTGCAAACAACACAGGGTTGTTTAACCGCTTCCCGACCAGCCGCTGCAGTTACACTGCGGCAGGTTGGCTCCCCTGCGCGAGCCGTCGTAGCTACATGTCGGCTCATGGGGTCGGGATAGCAGGCGTGCGCTGCACAGCGGAGGTGCCGATGCTCGTGGACGACGGTCGCGATGACCGCCGGCCACGAGCGATCATGAACAGGAGACAGACAGGGACGAGAGTGCGTGAACACACACGTCCCTGTTCTGTTCTGAGAGGAGTGATAGGTCGTGTGTTCCTATTAGCTAGGAACCACGATCCGCCACTTCCTGCAGTCAGTCCCCTCCCCCTTCAGTTAGAATCACCTCCCAGGGAACACATTTAACCCTTTGATCGCCCCCTAGTGGTAAACCCTTAACTGCCAGTGACATTTTTACAGTAATCAATGCATTTTTATAGCATTGATCGCTGTATTAATGCCAATGGTCCCAAAAATGTGTAAAAAGTGTCCGATGTGTCCGCCATAATGTTGCAGTCCTGATAAAAATCGCAGATCGCTGCCATTACTAGTAAAAAAAAAATAAAATAATAATAATAAAAATGCTATAAATCTATGCCATGTTTTGTAGACGCTATAAACTTAGCGCAAACCAATCAATATACGCTTATTGTGATTTTTTTTTTTTTTTTTTTGTAGAAGAATACATATCGGCCTAAACTGAGAAAAAATTAGCATTTTTTTAAAAAAAAATGGGGATATTTATTATAGCAAAAAGTACAAAATATTGTGGTTTTTTTTTTCAAAATTGTCGCTCCTTTTTTGTTTATAGCGCAAAAAATAAAAACCGCAGAGGTGATCAAATACCACCAAAAGAAAGCTCTATTTGTGGGGAAAAAAAGTACATACATTTTATTTGGGTACAGCATCGGAGGACCGCACAATGGTCAGTAAAAATAACGCAGTGCCGTATCGCAAAAAATGGCCTGGTCATAAGAGGGGGTAAATCTTCCGGGGCTGAAGTGGTTAACGAAGGCCAATGCTTCGGTCCTACTAGCCAGAGGGCATAATAAGTGATAAAACATCCCTGAAACCTCTTTCCCAGAAGCCGGCTTGTCATTTGTCCTTTCATCCTGTCTGAATGTTTTCTGAGCGCGTGATGCGTTTACGATCTTTCTTGTGTGGATTTTTGCAGTGTGGCCGACCTTTACCCTTCCCGATATACTCCAAATCTTATCACAGCAGCATGACAGCTCCCTTTACAGGATGAACAACGATGTCCTCTGTTTACCTTTAATAAACAAATTTCCGCTATTACTGTGAATGCGCTGTGGACTCTGCCCCTGTGCGAACTCCATAAAACGGCCGCGTTAGGATGCTGATTTTTTTTTTTTGTATTGTACTTGCTGACCACCTAACTGTAAATAAACGTCATAATTTTGACACTAAATACCGGGGTTATAGGTGTGTGCAGCCTATTGCATTAAGGTGTGCACCCCAGAGCAAAAATATACAAGCGTGTACGTCAGCAGAGCAGAGGACAGTGTCAGAAGGGAAGAGGACGGTGTCAGTAGGGCAGTAGACGGTGTCAGTAGGGCAGTAGACGGTGTCAGTAGAGCAGAGGACGGTGTCAGTAGGGCAGAGGACGGTGTCAGTAGAGCAGAGGACGGTGTCAGTAGAGCAGTGAACGGTGTCAGTAGGGCAGAGGACGGTGTCAGTAGAGCAGAGGACGGTGTCAATAGGGCAGAGGACGGTGTCAGTAGAGCAGTGGACGATGTCAGTAGGGCAGAGGACGGTGTCAGTAGGGCAGTGGACGGTGTCAGTAGGGCAGTGGACGGTGTCAGTAGGGCAGTGGACGGTGTCAGTAGGGCAGTAGACGGTGTCAGTAGGGCAGTAGACGGTGTCAGTAGGGCAGTGGACGGTGTCAGTAGAGCAGTGGACGGTGTCAGTAGGGCAGTGGACGGTGTCAGTAGGGCAGTGGACGGTGTCAGTAGGGCAGAGGACGGTGTCAGTAGGGCAGAGGACGGTGTCAGTAGGGCAGAGGACGGTGTCAGTTGGGCAGAGGACGGTGTCAGTAGGGCAGAGGACGTTGTCAGTAGGGCAGAGGACGTTGTCAGTAGGGCAGAGGACGGTGTCAGTAGGGCAGAGGACGGTGTCAGTAGGGCAGAGGACGGTGTCAGTAGGGCAGAGGACGGCGTCAGTAGGGCAGTGGACGGTGTCAGTAGAGAGGTGGATGGTGTCAGTAGGGCAGTGGATGGTGTCAGTAGAGCAGTGGACAGTGTTAGTAGAGCAGTGGACAGTGTTAGTAGAGCAGTGAATGGTGTCAGTAGGGCAATGGACGATGTCACTAGAGCAGTGGACGATGTCAGTACGCCAGAGGACGGTGTCAGTAGGGCAGTGGACGGTGTCAGTAAAGCAGAGGACGATGTCAGTAAAGCAGAGGACGATGTCAGTAAAGCAGAGGACGATGTCAGTAGGGCAGTGGACGGTGTCAGTAGGGCAGTGGACGGTGTTAGTAGAGCAGTGAATGGTGTCAGTAGGGCAATGGAAGATGTCACTAGAGCAGTGGGCGATGTCAGTACGCCAGAGGACGGTGTCAGTAGGGCAGTGGACGGTGTCAGTAAAGCAGAGGACGATGTCAGTAGAGCAGTGGACGGTGTCAGTAGAGCAGAGGACGATTTCAGTAGGGCAGTGGACGGTGTCAGTAGGGCAGAGGATGGTGTCAGTAGGGCAGAGGAGGGTGTCAGTAGGGCAGTGGATGGTGTCAGTAGAGCAGAGGACGGTGTCAGTAGAGCAGTGGACGGTGTCAGTAGAGCAGTGGACGGTGTCAGTAGAGCAGTGGACGTTGTCAGTAGAGCAGTGGACGGCGTCAGCAGGGCAGTTGACGGTGTCAGTAGAGCAGTGGACGGTGTCAGTAGAGCAGTGGACGGTGTCAGTAGAGCAGTGGACGGTGTCAGTAAAGCAGAGGACGGTGTCAGTAGAGCAGTGGACGGTGTCAGTAGGGCAGTGGACGGTGTCAGTAGGGCAGTGGACGGTGTCAGTAGGGCAGTGGACGGTGTCAGTGGGGCAGTGGAAGGTGTCAGTGGGGCAGTGGACGGTGTCAGTAGGGCAGTGGACGGTGTCAGTAGGGCAGTGGACGGTGTCAGTAGGGCAGTGGACGGTGTCAGTAGGGGGTTGGCGGTGTCAGTAGGGCAGTGGACGGTGTCAGTAGGGGGTTGGCGGTGTCAGTAGGGCAGTGGATGGTGTCAGTAGGGCAGTGGATGGTGTCAGTAGAGCAGTGGACGGTGTCAGTAGGGCAGTGGACGGTGTCAGTAGGGCAGTGGACGGTGTCAGTAGGGCAGTGGACGGTGTCAGTAGAGAGGTGGATGATGTCAGTAGGGCAGTGGATGGTGTCAGTAGAGCAGTGGACAGTGTTAGTAGAGCAGTGGACAGTGTTAGTAGAGCAGTGAATGGTGTCAGTAGGGCAATGGACGATGTCACTAGAGCAGTGGACGATGTCAGTACGCCAGAGGACGGTGTCAGTAGGGCAGTGGACGGTGTCAGTAAAGCAGAGGACGATGTCAGTAGGGCAGTGGACGGTGTCAGTAGAGCAGTGGACGGTGTCAGTAAAGCAGAGGACGGTGTCAGTAGAGCAGTGGACGGTGTCAGTAGGGCAGTGGACGGTGTCAGTAGGGCAGTGGACGGTGTCAGTAGGGCAGTGGACGGTGTCAGTAGGGCAGTGGACGGTGTCAGTAGGGGGTTGGCGGTGTCAGTAGGGCAGTGGATGGTGTCAGTAGGGCAGTGGACGGTGTCAGTAGAGCAGTGGACGGTGTCAGTAGGGCAGTGGACGGTGTCAGTAGGGCAGTGGACGGTGTCAGTAGGGCAGTGGACGGTGTCAGTAGGGCAGTGGACGGTGTCAGTAGAGAGGTGGATGATGTCAGTAGGGCAGTGGATGGTGTCAGTAGAGCAGTGGACAGTGTTAGTAGAGCAGTGGACAGTGTTAGTAGAGCAGTGAATGGTGTCAGTAGGGCAATGGACGATGTCACTAGAGCAGTGGACGATGTCAGTACGCCAGAGGACAGTGTCAGTAGGGCAGTGGACGGTGTCAGTAAAGCAGAGGACGATGTCAGTAAAGCAGAGGACGATGTCAGTAGGGCAGTGGACGGTGTCAGTAGGGCAGTGGACGGTGTTAGTAGAGCAGTGAATGGTGTCAGTAGGGCAATGGAAGATGTCACTAGAGCAGTGGGCGATGTCAGTAAAGCAGAGGACGATGTCAGTAAAGCAGAGGACGATGTCAGTAGGGCAGTGGACGGTGTCAGTAGGGCAGTGGATGGTGTTAGTAGAGCAGTGAATGGTGTCAGTAGGGCAATGGAAGATGTCACTAGAGCAGTGGGCGATGTCAGTAAAGCAGAGGACGATGTCAGTAAAGCAGAGGACGATGTCAGTAGGGCAGTGGACGGTGTCAGTAGGGCAGTGGACGGTGTTAGTAGAGCAGTGAATGGTGTCAGTAGGGCAATGGAAGATGTCACTAGAGCAGTGGACGGTGTCAGTAAAGCAGAGGACGATGTCAGTAAAGCAGAGGACGATGTCAGTAGGGCAGTGGACGGTGTCAGTAGGGCAGTGGATGGTGTCAGTAGAGCAGTGGACGGTGTCAGTAAAGCAGAGGACGATGTCAGTAAAGCAGAGGACGATGTCAGTAGGGCAGTGGACGGTGTCAGTAGGGCAGTGGACGGTGTTAGTAGAGCAGTGAATGGTGTCAGTAGGGCAATGGAAGATGTCACTAGAGCAGTGGGCGATGTCAGTACGCCAGAGGACGGTGTCAGTACGCCAGAGGACGGTGTCAGTAGGGCAGTGGACGGTGTCAGTAGGGCAGTGGACGATGTCAGTAGAGCAGTGGACGGTGTCAGTAGAGCAGAGGACGATTTCAGTAGGGCAGTGGACGGTGTCAGTAGGGCAGAGGATGGTGTCAGTAGGGCAGAGGAGGGTGTCAGTAGGGCAGTGGATGGTGTCAGTAGAGCAGAGGACGGTGTCAGTAGAGCAGTGGACGGTGTCAGTAGAGCAGTGGACGTTGTCAGTAGAGCAGTGGACGGCGTCAGCAGGGCAGTTGACGGTGTCAGTAGAGCAGTGGACGGTGTCAGTAGAGCAGTGGACGGTGTCAGTAGAGCAGTGGACGGTGTCAGTAAAGCAGAGGACGGTGTCAGTAGAGCAGTGGACGGTGTCAGTAGGGCAGTGGACGGTGTCAGTAGGGCAGTGGACGGTGTCAGTAGGGCAGTGGACGGTGTCAGTAGGGCAGTGGACGGTGTCAGTAGGGCAGTGGACGGTGTCAGTAGGGGGTTGGCGGTGTCAGTAGGGCAGTGGATGGTGTCAGTAGGGCAGTGGATGGTGTCAGTAGAGCAGTGGACGGTGTCAGTAGGGCAGTGGATGGTGTCAGACTCAGTAGGGCAGTGGACGGTGTCAGTAGGGCAGTGGACGGTGTCAGTAGGGCAGTGGACGGTGTCAGTAGGGCAGTAGACGGTGTCAGTAGGGCAGTGGACGGTGTCAGTACGGCAGTGGATGGTGTCAGTAGAGAGGAGGACGATGTCAGTAGGGCAGTGGATGGTGTCAGTAGAGCAGTGGACAGTATCAGTAGAGCAGTGAATGGTGTCAGTAGAGCAGTGGACGGTGTCAGTAGGGCAGTGGACGGTGTCAGTAGGGCAGTGGACGGTGTCAGTAGGGAAGAGGACGGTGTCAGTAGGGAAGAGGACGGTGTCAGTAGGGAAGAGGACGGTGTCAGTAGGGAAGAGGACGGTGTCAGTAGGGAAGAGGACGGTGTCAGTAGGGAAGTGGACGGTGTCAGTAGGGAAGAGGACGGTGTCAGTAGGGCAGTGGATGGTGTCAGTAGGGCGGTGGATGGTGTCAGTAGGGCGGTGGATGGTGTCAGTAGGGCAGTGGATGGTGTCAGTAGGGCAGTGGATGGTGTCAGTAGGGAAGAGGACGGTGTCAGTAGGGAAGTGGATGGTGTCAGTAGGGAAGAGGACGGTGTCAGTAGGGCGGTGGATGGTGTCAGTAGGGCGGTGGATGGTGTCAGTAGGGCGGTGGATGGTGTCAGTAGGGCAGTGGATGGTGTCAGTAGGGCAGTGGATGGTGTCAGTAGGGCAGTGGATGGTGTCAGTAGGGCAGTGGATGGTGTCAGTAGGGCAGTGGATGGTGTCTGTAGGGCAGTGGATGGTGTCAGTAGGGCAGTGGATGGTGTCAGTAGGGCAGTGGATGGTGTCAGTAGGGCAGTGGACGGTGTCAGTACGGCAGTGGACGGTGTCAGTACGGCAGTGGACGGTGTCAGTACGGCAGTGGATGGTGTCAGTAGAGAGGAGGACGATGTCAGTAGGGCAGTGGATGGTGTCAGTAGAGCAGTGGACAGTGTCAGTAGAGCAGTGAATGGTGTCAGTAGAGCAGTGGACGGTGTCAGTAGGTCAGTGGATGGTGTCAGTAGGGAAGAGGAGGGTGTCAGTAGGGAAGAGGACGGTGTCAGTAGGGAAGAGGACGGTGTCAGTAGGGAAGTGGACGGTGTCAGTAGGGAAGTGGATGGTGTCAGTAGGGAAGAGGACGGTGTCAGTAGGGCAGTGGACGGTGTCAGTAGGGCAGTGGATGGTGTCAGTAGGGCGGTGGATGGTGTCAGTAGGGCGGTGGATGGTGTCAGTAGGGCGGTGGATGGTGTCAGTAGGGCAGTGGATGGTGTCAGTAGGGCAGTGGATGGTGTCAGTAGGGCAGTGGATGGTGTCAGTAGGGAAGAGGACGGTGTCAGTAGGGCAGTGGACGGTGTCAGTAGGGAAGAGGACGGTGTCAGTAGGGAAGAGGACGGTGTCAGTAGGGAAGAGGACGGTGTCAGTAGGGAAGTGGACGGTGTCAGTAGGGAAGAGGACGGTGTCAGTAGGGCGGTGGATGGTGTCAGTAGGGCGGTGGATGGTGTCAGTAGGGCGGTGGATGGTGTCAGTAGGGCGGTGGATGGTGTCAGTAGGGCGGTGGATGGTGTCAGTAGGGCAGTGGATGGTGTCAGTAGGGCAGTGGATGGTGTCAGTAGGGCAGTGGATGGTGTCAGTAGGGCAGTGGATGGTGTCAGTAGGGAAGAGGACGGTGTCAGTAGGGAAGTGGACGGTGTCAGTAGGGAAGAGGACGGTGTCAGTAGGGAAGAGGACGGTGTCAGTAGGGAAGAGGACGGTGTCAGTAGGGAAGAGGACGGTGTCAGTAGGGAAGAGGACGGTGTCAGTAGGGAAGTGGACGGTGTCAGTAGGGAAGAGGACGGTGTCAGTAGGGCAGTGGATGGTGTCAGTAGGGCAGTGGATGGTGTCAGTAGGGCAGTGGATGGTGTCAGTAGGGCAGTGGATGGTGTCTGTAGGGCAGTGGATGGTGTCTGTAGGGCAGTGGATTGTGTCTGTAGGGCAGTGGATGGTGTCTGTAGGGCAGTGGATGGTGTCTGTAGGGCAGTGGATGGTGTCTGTAGGGCAGTGGATGGTGTCTGTAGGGCAGTGGATGGTGTCTGTAGGGCAGTGGACGGTGTCTGTAGGGCAGTGGATGGTGTCTGTAGGGCAGTGGATGTGTCAGTAGGGCAGTGGACGGTGTCAGTAGGGAAGTGGATGGTGTCTGTAGGGCAGTGGACGGTGTCAGTAGGGCAGTGGACGGTGTCAGTAGGGAAGTGGACGGTGTCAGTAGAGCAGTGGATGGTGTCAGTAGGGCAGTGGGCAGTGTTAGTAGTTTTTTATTTTAATTATTTTTTTTAATTATTTTTTATTTTTATTATTATTTTTTCAATGTTTTTGATTAATTTTTTAAAATTTTTATGGGGCTTTGATAAAATGTCTAAACAGACCCCTGATGTCCCACTTTTGAGACAGAGAAAGAAAATGAGGACAGAGATTTGCCAGTCCATTTCTCTGCAGCCTGCAGTGAACATCGTTTACTATGCTTTAGTTAAGAATGAAGACTGGCGCGATTGGTACAGATCACTCACTGTGTTCATTCAGAAAATAAAGGCTGGTTATTAAAATATTTACCAGCCCCTTCCCCACTTCTGAGAGGCGAGCAGGAAAGCTGGCAGCACTGCAGGGGGGGGGGGGGGGGAGATGGGAAGCAGGGGGGAATTGGCAACACGCAGGGTGATTAAGGTGTGCCCAGGCACACCCGGCACACGCCTATGACCGGGGTTATGGTGCAGCTAGATGCCACAGCCCCGGTACCTCTTATTTCTACAGGCAGTCGGATACGAGATAAAAGTGATCCCAGCGGCTGAATCGCCGCAAGATCACTTTCAGAAGGGGTGGGGAAGGTGTGTGGTTTAGCTCCTGGACTAACGTTACCGCAATATGGCCACCACTCATCTCTATGCCCTTGGAGGACCGGAGCAATGTCAGAGTGGCTTACGGTTCTCGGGCCTGATCAATGTGATTTTTTTATTTTTTTTTTAAATATATATATATTTTTTTCTTTTCTTAAAACATATATTTTTTTTTACTTTTAAGGGTAGAGGAGAGGACCTGTCATGCTGTATTGTTATCCCAAGGGATGTTTATAATTCCTTGCAATAGCAATAAAAGTGATCACATTTTTTTTTTTTTTAGAGGGACAGTGTAAAAATGAAAAACATATAATTAATAAAATAAATTAAAAAAATTTTTTTTAAACATCTCCTCAAGTTCACAAGCTTTAGTAAGCGCATACATAGGTCACGCCCGCATATGTAAACAGTGTTTGCACCACACGTGAGGTATCGCCGCGATCGTTCAAGCGAGAGCAATAATTCTAGCACTAGACCTCCTCTGTAACTCCAAACTGGTAACCAGTAAAAAAAAATGTAAAACATCGCCGACAGAGATTTTTAAGTACTGTGGATTTAGCGCCATTCCACGAGTGTGCGCAATTTTAAAGCATTACGTTAGATATCCGTTTACTTGGCGTAACATTTTCTTTCTTATTCTACAAACAAATTGGGGTGTATATATATTATGTTTTTTTTTTTTTTTTTTTATTCATTAAAAAGTATTTTTTCCCAAAAAATTGCGTTTAAAAAATTGCGTGGCATAAAAAATTTCAACGACCGACATTTTATTCTCTAGGGTCTCTGATAAAAATATATATATATATATAACGTTTGGGAGGAAAATTCCGACAGCAAATGTTCGATGGAGCGTACACGCGGTCGGACTTTCCGACGACAAGCTCACATCGAACGTTTCCCGTCAGAAAATCCGACCGGTGTGTACGCGGCATTTGTGCTTGTCTAGCAAAAAAAAAAAGATACTGATTTTAACTTGTAAGCAACAAATGTAAAAAAAAAAGGCCTGGTCAGCAAGAGGTTAAAAAAGAAGATTGCCTCACCCAACATCTTAGCACTGGAGACAAATTATAAAGTCCTAACTCGCTGGTACCTTGTACCCGCTAGAGTGGCAAAATATTCACCTAATACCTCAGCTCTTTGTTTTCGAGGATGCCCAGAAATAGGCACACATTTACACATATGGTGGACGTGCCCAGTAATCCAAACCTTCTGGAAGGAAGTCTTCGTGATTGCATCTAAAATATTTAAAAAAATAATACAACCAGATCCATATATAACTTTACTTAACCGCTTGCTATCCGCGCTATAGCCGAATGACGGCTACAGCGCGGACCTGCATTCCCGGGAGGCCGTCATATGACGGCCTCCGCTGTGCACGTGCCCTGCGCTGGAGCGCGCTGTGATCACCGAGTCACTGAGACTCGGGTGATCACCGATCTGTGTAAGGGGCCGGTCCCGGCCCCTTACCATGTGATCAGCTGTCAGCCAATGACAGCTGATCACATGATCAAAACAAAAGCTCGGTAATCGGTTTTTTTTTCTCCTCGCGCTGACAGTGCGAGGAGAAAAAAAAGCTGATCACCGGCTCAGCAGCAAGGGACATCGGAGGAGGCAATAATGCCTCAATTGTGCCTCAATTGTGCCTCAATTGTGCCTCAATTGTGCCACCAGTACCCCCTGCCAGTGCCACCTTACATTGCCACATCACAGTGCCCACAGTGCCACGTATCAATGCCCATAAGTGCCACCTATCAATGCCTACAGGTGCCACCTATCAATGCCCACCATTGCCACCTAACAATGCCCACCAGTGGTGCCAATCAGTGCCACCTAGCAGTGTACAAGATCAGTGCCCATTATTGCCACCAATCAGTGCCCATCACTGCCACCCATCAGTGCCCATCACTGCCACCTATCAGTGCCCATTGGTGCTGCCTCATCAGCGTACATCAATGAAGGAGAAAAATTACCCTTTTAAAAATTTTTATAACAAAATATAAAAAAAAAAAAAAAAAATTTTTTTAAAAATTCGGTCTTTTTAAATTTTTTTAACAAAAAATAAAAATCGCAGAGGTGATCAAATACCACCAAAAGAAAGCTCTATTTGTGGGGAAAAAAATGATAAAAATTTCATTTGGGTACAGTGTTGTATGACCGCGCAATTGTCATTCAAAATGCGTCAGCGCTGAAAGCTGAAAATTGGTCTGGATAGGAGGGGGGGTTTAAGTGCCCGGTAAGCAAGTGGTTAATCTAAAACCGGAATGGTTAACACTCTCTCAATTCAAACTTATGATCCAACTACTAACGAAAAAACAAACAAACAGTGGCCAAGGCATGGAAATCTCCTACATTGGTACTAGCAGAAACAATTCACAGAATGAATAATACAATGTCCCATGCTAAGATGGTAGCCATCGATCAAAATCAAATTCCAAAATTTGAAAAACTTTGGCATCCTTGGATAAAACAACAGTTCCTGTCAAATTTCAATGACTCTGTCCTGTTGCCATGGTAACAGATTAAATGACTTACAGAGACACCCATTCTAAGGCTTCCAAAGAGAACTAAAAAGATTAATAAACTGACGAGCGGGACAACCTTGTGGACCATACCTCTGCCTTTCTACCCTTTTTCTTCTTTCTCTTTCCTTTTCTCCACCTTACGATTAAAGCTCATTATCAGAATGTATTTGACCTATATACACTCTACCTGTAAACAATATGTATAGTAGGTATAAATCATTTAAATACCTACAAAAGTAACTAAGGAAATGATATATATCTTTAATTTAGGTTTACGTGAACCCAAGGTTTAATATTTGAAATTTCATGATATTTACCTATATAAACCCTACTGTAAAACAATGAGCTTACTTTATAGATCCTTGTAAACTTACTTTATGTATCTTTATAATATTGTATACTCAATAAACTTCTTTTGACAAGGAAAAAAGAAGATTGCCTTTGTGACGCTCGGTTTGCAAAGTGTTTACCGGGGACAGCCAATTCCTTCCTCCCTGCTTGTTGGCTGTCTGTGTAAACTGACTAAAAGGGTCTCTTCTAGGAGATGGGGGAGGGCTTCTCCCCCACTCTGAGACATTAAAGCCGTTTTAAACCCAAAAGTGAACATTCTATTATATTGCAGATTACCAATTCCTGTGACGACTGCATTGGTTTTCTTTTTTTTTTTTAAGTTTCCTTTCTTTATTTTCATCTGGTGATCCTGCCAGTAAGTCTGTTGTTTTTTTTAACAGAAGAAGCTCTCCTGCAGATGTAGCAGTTAGAGCAAGGGTCTCAAACTGGCGGCCCTCCAGCTGTTGCGTAACTACAAGTCCCACGAGGCATTGACAGTTACAAGCATGACTCCCACAGGCAGAGACATGATGGGACTTGTAGTTTTCGCAACAGCTGGAGGGCCGCGTGTTTGAGACGCCCGAGTTAGAGGGAGGAGATGAGCCATTTACGACTGATGGGGGTGCTTACAATGATCAGCTTTTATTTATTGATGTAAAACCTTTATCCCAAAAGGAGCAAAACTGTTACTGTAACTGATACTTATAAAGTGTGAGTTTGAGTTTGGCTTCAATGTGTTAGTGTATCAAAATCTGTTAGTCCATCTAACACCCCCCCTCCCCCTACACTGGCAGTGCTGCTGTCCAAAGGTGGCCCCTGTGCTCCTTCCTCCAGAGTGGGGGGGGGGCTCTAATAGAGGAGGTGTGTTACTGGCCAGATCACCAGGTGAAAATAAAGGGGGGGGGGGGGAACAAAACAAATGCAGCCATCACATCTAATGGTTGGTAAGCTGCAATCAATGACATTTCTGGGTTTTGGGGCTTAATACCGCTTTAAGCTGGGTATGTACAAAAATATCTTCGGTTGATCTTACATCAAGCCAGCTTTGTAAATGAAAATAAAAAAAAAAACAAAAAAAAACGTTTTTTGTTCTGCATATAATAATGTGAAATATATCAAATGAAAACTTTTTTCAAGGGAGAGATAACTGCATTTAGAACGAATATAACATTTAACTGGATGAGATTTAGCGCGGCGTATTATTGTAGTATTTGTATTAATAATATTTGCATGCTTTTTATTATTATTAGTAGTAGTATAATATTATTTTATTATTTGTATTATTTTTAGTAGTAATATTGTATTACTATTATTATTATTTGTATTTTTAGCACTAATATTGTATCACTATTATTATTATTTGTATTATTTTTAGTACTAATATTGTGTTAGTATTATTATTATTATTTGTATTATTTTTAGTACTATTATTGTATTGGTATCATTATTATTATTATTTGTATTACTTTTAGTACTATTATTGTATTAGTATCACTATTATTATTATTTGTATTATTTTTAGTACTATTATTGTATAAGTATTATTATTTGTATTATGTTTAGTACTATTATTGTATTAGTATCACTATTATTATTATTTGTATTATTTTTAGTACTATTATTGTATTAGTATCACTATTATTATTATTTGTATTATTTATAGTACTAATATTGTATTAGTATTATTATTTGTATTATGTTTAGTACTATTATTGTATTAGTATCACTATTATTATTATTTGTATTATTTTTAGTACTATTATTGTATTAGTATCACTATTATTATTATTTGTATTATTTATAGTACTAATATTGTATTAGTATAACTATTATTATTATTTGTATTATTTTTAGTACTATTATTGTATTATTATCACTATTATTATTATTTGTATTATTTTTAGTACTATTATTGTATTAGTATCACTATTATTATTATTTGTATTATTTTTAGTACTATTATTGTATTAGTATTATTATTTGTATTATGTTTAGTACTATTATTGTATTAGTATCACTATTATTATTATTTGTATTATTTTTAGTACTATTATTGTATTAGTATCACTATTATTATTATTTGTATTATTTATAGTACTAATATTGTATTAGTATTATTATTTGTATTATTTTTAGTACTATTATTGTATTAGTATCACTATTATTATTATTTGTATTATTTATAGTACTAATATTGTATTAGTATAACTATTATTATTATTTGTATTATTTTTAGTACTATTATTGTATTAGTATTACTATTACTTTATTATTATTATCTCATCCTGCATGTCATCTCTTCCATGCCTTCTCTGGTGGTGTTCTGTGCACAGTCTCTCCCCAATATGTGGGCGCCCTGGAATGTGTGGGTACAGTAGCGCACTATCCCCTAGCGACTTGCCTTGACATTTACAGAATGCGATTGTTGAACTTTCCATACCAAGGAATTTCCCCCGCTCTCTGATCATTGTTGCTGTGGTATGCTGTGCGCTCTTTCCACGCCGGGGGGAAATGTCTGGGGACAGTTATAGTCTTCCCTGGTCTTTTCGAGTAATTTGCATAAACATTTAAGATCAGTTCGCACCATAAAAATGCAGTCTGGGTGCATTCTAAATGCATTTCCCCCTTTATGTTTTTGACACGTTTTTGATGTGTTTTTTTCATGTGTTTTTGATGCTTTCCAGTGCATTTTTTTCCCCAAAAATGCACTAAAAACGCGCATGCAGAAATGCATCCGGAACGGATCTGGAGTGTGTTTTTGTGGTGTGAACCAGCCCTGGATGGGGACATGTGTGTTGCGGTGTGTTTTTGGTGCATTTCAGTGCGTTTTTGATGCGTTCTGCCACGTTCCAGTACAGTTCAGTGCAGAAAAAAAAGCAGCATGTTCTATTTTTTCTTTTTTGGAACTGACCGCACTAGTGTAAAACGATGCCATTGGAAACTATATAACCTGCTATCCATGCAGAAAAAAAACACACTGGACTGCATGTGGTGCGAACCGGTCCTTTCGGCTCGATTCACACCTATGCAGGTTGGGTTTGATGCATTCTACAGTGCATTTTGCAGTGCTTTCTGCATTTTTGGACATGAGTTTTTAAAGCATTTTTGATGCGTTTTGCTTTTTTATTATCCTTTGCTGGTTTTTTTTGGGCCAATTTAGATTGGCGGATTAAAAAAAAAATTTTAAAAAAATTAAAAAAAGCAAAACGCAAATCGTGGCAAAAATGCACTTGTACGCTTTTCTGCAGCTTCTCCTTTGAGGTCTACGGAACAGAAAAAGCAAGGAAAGAAGCATTTTGGGTTTAAAAATGACCGTGTCTTGCATACACACGGTCACGGTCACACAAAGTTGTCGGAAAATCCGATCATTCTGAACGCGGTGACGTAAAACACGTACGTCGGGACTATAAACGGGGCAGTAGCCAATAGCTTTCATCTCTGTATTTATTCTGAGCATGCGTGGCACTTTGGAAAACTTTATAGCAAGCTCTCAAACTTTGTGTGTCGGAAAATCCGATGGAAAATGTGTGATGGAGCCCACACACGGTCGGAATTACCGACAACAAGGTCCGATCACACATTTTGCGTCGGAAAATCCGACCGTGTGTACGGGGCATAAGTCTGGTTCAAACGAATTGTTATTCTCATAGTGTAACAATGTTTTATAACAATCTCCATAGCAGTATCAATAATAATTATAAAATGCATGCCTAGAGCTTAGTGCTAGATATGTGTTAAAGGACAGTTTCAGGTCAAGTAAGGTCCGACATACCAATGTGTATTGGAGTCAGACTATTCTTATGTACGAGAGAGCTTTATTCAAAGTCTCTGACTTTGAATAGGTCTAGCAGCAATTTAGTGGTTAATACATTAGAATGCGCCCCCCTCTGCTCCAAAAACATGTCAAAGAAGCTCATGTGTCAAATTTTGGCACTAAGCCAGGCGCATTTGGCGTTGCATTTTTTGCTATTTATTTATTTTTAATTCCTATTATTTTTTAATTCATCATTTCAAAAAAATGTTATACATTTTTTTCCCCCACATTAAAAATGTAGAACAAAGTTTTTATTTAAAGTGATGGTAAAATAATAAACCTGTTATACTTGCCTTGGCTGTAATGCACAGAAAAGCCCTGACATGCTCCATCTGGGGTCCCCTGCTGGCGCTCCCGCCTCCTCCTTCCTGCTGAGTGCCCCCATAGAAAGCAGCTGGCTAGATCCTGAACCTCCTTGCCTGTCTCCATTGACATCAACAGCATGGCTCTTCCCCACCCTCCTTGCTCCCTCGTCACAGAATTTGATTGACTGCATCATCAGGCTTAGCAACTGTAGGTGTAAGTCCTGTAGCACAGAAGTTTTTTTTTTTTTTACCTTTATGCAGAGAATGCATTCTTACTTTTTATTGTTACTAAACCCACAACGGTAAAATCAGTCTGTATATGCAGTAAAGCATGCTTGTTACACTCACTGTGAAACCTAAGGGGTTAATCCTCTGCATTGTGTAAAAAGGCTATTTGATCCTGTCTGCTCTGATCCTCCCCTTCTTCCACTGTCCCTAATCCATCTCCTGATAGAACAAAGCCTTGGGGACACTCTGCACATGCTCACTTTGGTGTGTATTGCTAGAGAGTGCATGTGATCAGCACAGGGCCAATCAACACTGTCCAGACAGAGGGTCAGGGGTCCTGCAGCCTCATAGGACAGTCCGAGGCAAATGAAACCTCTTCCTACAAGCTTTAACCAGAATCCTGGGGGGAGCAGATATAGTGAATGCAGGATCCTGGGGAGACCAGATAAAGTGACTGCAGGCTCCTGGGGAGACCAGATATAGTGAATGCAGGCTCCTGGGGAGATCATATATAGTGAATGTAGGGTCCTGGGGAGAGCAGATATAGTGAATGTAGGGTCCTGGAGAGACCAGATATATTGAATGTAGGGTCCTGGGGAGAGCAAATGTAGTGAATGCAGACTACTGGGGAGACCAGTTATAGTGAATTCAGGCTCCTGGGGAGGCCAGATATAGGGAATGCAGGCTGCTGGGGAGACCAGATATAGGGAATGCAGGCTGCTGGGGAGAGCAGATATAGAGAATGCAGGCATCTGGGGAGAGCAGATATAGTGAATGCAGGCTCCTGAAGAGACCAGATATAGTGAATGTAGGCTCCTGGGGAGAGCAGATATAGTGAATGCAGGCTCCTGAAGAGACCAGATATAGTGACTGCAGGCTCCTGGGGAGAGCAGATATAGTGAATGCAGGCTCCTGGGAGACCAGATATAGTGACTGCAGGCTCCTGGGGAGAGCAGATATAGTGAATGCAGGCTCCTGGGAGACCAGATATAGTGACTGCAGGCTCCTGGGGAGAGCAGATATAGTGAATGCAGGCTCCTGGGAGACCAGATATAGTGACTGCAGGCTCCTGGGGAGAGCAGATACCCCCATAGCAGGGGGCTGTCAGCAGGGGGGAGGAGCCAGGAGTGTTGGCGGGGACCCGAGAAGAGGAGGATCGGGGCTGCTTTGTGCAAAACCATTACAGAGCAGGTAAGTATAACATGTTTATTTTTTTCCTTTTAGTATCACTTTAAATCTGTAGAACCACTTTCAATTATAATTAATTGTGCAATGCTTTGTAACAGAATGACCATTTCGGTGTCATTATCAGACAATGGTATAATATGTATTACTATTTATCTGCCAGCATTCATTTGTTTTAAATCAAACTGTTGCCAAATAAAAGCAAATGTTCTGGCACGTAAAATCCTCTGAAAGCATTCCAATTGTTTACTTAGCTGTTTGCCTGTTCAGCCCGAAGCAATAAATGAAGAAATTAGATTTATGAAGCACTGAGTCATAGAAACCTCAAGATATATGTTTATTAATTACATCTAAATATTCCGAACTCTTCTTTACCGCCCGGGAATGCATCCCATCCAACCTGAATCACTGCTTTCATTCTGAGTTCATTTTATATTCTCTGACTTCAATAATTCAGAGAATTGCAGATTATAAATATGTGTATAGGCATGTGTGTGTAATATATATATATATATATATATATATATATATATATATATATATATATATATATATATATGTATGTATGTATATATATATATATATATATATATATATATATATATATATATATATATATATATATATATATAGACAGTATCTCACAAAGGTGAGTACACCCCTCACATTTTTGTAAATATTTTCTTCTATCTTTTCATGTTATAACACTGAAGAAATGACACTTTGCTACAATGTAAAGTAGTGAGTGTACAGCTTGTACAACAGTGTAAATTTGCTGTCCCCTCAAAATAACTCAACACACAGCCATTAATGTCTAAACCTCCGGCAACAAATGTGAGTACACCCCTAAGTGAAAATGTCCAAATTGGGCCCAATTAGCCATTTTCCCTCCCTGGTGTCATGTGACTCATTAGTGTTACAAGGTGTGAATGGGGAGCAGGTGTGTTTAATTTGGGGTTATCGCTCTCACTCTCTCATACTGGTCACTGGAAGTTCAACATGGCACCTCATGGCAAAGAACTCTCTGAGGATCTGAAAAAAAAGAATTGTTGCTCTACATAAAGATGGACTAGGCTATAAGAAGATTGCCAAGACCCTGAAACTGAGCTGCAGCACGGTGGCCAAGAAGACCATACAGCGGTATAACAGGACAGGTTCCACTCAGAACAGGCCTCGCCATGGTCCACCAAAGAAGTTGAGGTCACGTGCTCAGCGTCATATCCAGAGGTTGTCTTTGGGAAATAGACATATGAGTGCTGCCAGCATTGCTGCAGAGGTTGAAGGGGTGGGGGGTCAGCCTGTCAGTGCTCAGACCATACGCCGCACACTGCAACAAATTGGTCTGCATGGCTGTCGTCCCAGAAGGAAGCCTCTTCTAAAGATGATGCACAAGAAAGCCTGCAAATAGTTTGCTGAAGACAAGCAGACTAAGGACATGGATTACTGGAACCATGTCCTGTGGTCTGATGAGACCAAGATAACTTATTTAGTTCAGATGGTGACAAGCGTGTGTGGGGGCAACCAGGTGAGGAGGACAAAGACAAGTGTGTCTTGTCTACAGTCAAGCATGGTGGTGGGAGTGTCATGGTCTGGGGCTGCATGAGTGCTGCCGGCACTGGGGAGCTACAGATCATTGAGGGAACCATGAATGCCAACATGTACTGTGACATACTGAAGCAGAGCATGATCCCCTCCCTTCAGAGACTGGGCTGCAGGGCAGTATTCCAACATGATAACGACCCCAAACACACATCCAAGACGACCACTGCCTTGCTAAAGAAGCTGAGGGTAAAGGTGATGGACTGGCCAAGCATGTCTCCAGACCTAAACCATATTGAGCATCTGTGGGCCATCCTCAAATGGAAGGTGGAGGAGCGCAAGGTCTCTAACATCCACCAGCTCTGTGATGTCATCATGGAGGAGGGGAGGAGGACTCCAGTGGCAACCTGTGAAGCTCTGGTGAACTCCATGCCCAAGAGGGTTAAGGCAGTGCTGGAAAATAATGGTGGCCACACAAAATATTGACACTTTAGGCCCAATTTGGACATTTTCACTTAGGGGTGTACTCACTTTTGTTGCCGGCAGTTTAGACATTAATGGCTGTGTGTTGAGTTATTTTGAGGGGACAGCAAATTTACACTGTTATACAAGCTGTACACTCACTACTTTACATTGTAGACAAGTGTCATTTCTTCAGTGTTGTCACATGAAAAGATAGAAGAAAATATTTATAAAAATGTGAGGGGTGTACTCAATTTTGTGAGATATTGTATATACAGTATGTATGTGTATATATTAGGGTTGTCCCGATATCGATACTAGTATCGGTATCGGCACCGAGTACTTGTACTCAGGCAATTGCTCCCGACGCTTCACCCGATACCTGTACAGTCAGTGGTGATCGGTGAGTGGGGGAGTTACAAGCTTCTCCCCCAGCGGCTTTCAACTCTCCCACACATGATCACCGCTGACTGTCCCCACATCCTCCTCCATGCCGTTCTGCTGTCCCCCTCCTTTCTTCCTCCATGCCTCCTCCGTTCTGCCCCTCCATTCTGCTGCTGTCCCCCTCTGTTCTGCTGTCCCTCTCCATGTACTCTTCCTTTTCTGTATGAACAAAGTCAGCTGACTCTGTCCATTCACATAACTGAAACATTGTAATCTCCTGTGATTACAATGTCTCAGTTTATGAATGGAGAGGAGCCTCTGTCTTCTCTCCATTCATTTTCAGTGCAGCTGAGGCTGCAGAGAAAGGGACTGGGAAATCTCTATTTTCGGTCTCTTTCTCTGTCTCAAGGGGGAGATATCAGGGGTCTGTTAAGACCCCTGATATCTCACCAAAGCCCCCCAACAGGGCTGATTAAAAAAAAAAAACACATATTGCAATAAATAATAAAAAAAAATATTATTGTAAAAAATAATAAAAATGTAAATAAAAAACACACAGACACCCCCCCCCCCCTAAAAAAAAAGAAAAAAAAGAAAGCATTGTTAAAAAAAAACCACTGTCACGTGACATTAAAAAAATAGTATTGGTATCGGCTAGTACTTGAAAAAAGTATCGGTACTTGTACTCGGTCCTAAATAAGTGGTATCGGGACAACCCTAGTATATATATATATATATATATATATATATATATATATATATATATATGTGTGTGTGTGTGTGTGTGTGTGTGTGTGTATATATATATATAGATAGTGGAGAAAATATTAATTTGAATAATTTGATTGTGTACGTTTGCCCACTTGCAAAGACATGAAGGGTCTATAATTTTTATCATAGGTGTATTTTAAATGATAGAGCCAGGATATCAACCAAAAATCCAGAAAAAAAAAAACACAATACAAATTAGGGTTGCAGCGATTCCACTTTTTAAGACCGAGTACAAGTACTGATGCTTTTTTTCAAGTACTCGCCGATACCGATTAACGATACTTTTTTTAAATGTCATGTGACAGTGGACTGTGTCAGTATTTTTTTTTGTTTTCATTAGATTTTTGTTTTACAATTTTTTATTTATTTTTTATCAGCCCTGTTGGGGGGGCTTTGGTGAGATATATCAGGGGTCTAAACAGACCCCTAACATCTCCCCTTTGAGACAGAGAAAGGCACAGATTCCCCAGTCCCTTTCTCTGCAGCCTCAGCTGTACTGAAAATGAGTGGAGAGGAGACAACGGCTCCTCTCCATTCGTAAAATGAGACATTATAAATACAGTTTACAATGCTCAGTTATGAATGGATAGAGTCAGTGATCGCTGACTCTATGCATTCAGAAAAGGAAGGAGCCGGTAAATGACAGATTTACCGGCTCCTTCCTCCACTCTCCATTGTGACAGATCAGGGACAGGGGGGGACCAGAAGAGGAGGAGATGGCGGGGGGACCGGAGGAGCAGGGAGGATATGGCGGGGAACCGGAGGAGCAGGGAGGACATGGCGGGGAACCGGAGGAGCAGGGAGGACACAGTGTGTCGAGTTAATGCCAAAGAGCTCAATTTTGGTCTCATGTGACTACAGCACTTTCTCCCAATACTTCTCTGAATCCTTTAGATGTTCGTTGGCATGACTGTACATGTGCCTTCTTGAGGAGTTGGACTTGCCGTGTATGGAGGAAGAAAAATTCTGACTATGATCCTAAGGCCCCATTCACTCCTGAGCGTTTTGTAGTTTGAAGCCTGAAGCTACAAAATGCTTGAAGGGAAAAAATCCATTATTCTCTATGGAGTTGGTTCACATCTCCACTCCAAGTCGCCTGAAGCCCAACGCCTGAAGCTCGAACAAGTTCTGGACCCTTTTTTGTCGCTCGAATCGGGCAGATTTGAGCGTTTTTGGAGCATATTCACCCAGGAAGCAGATGACAACATGGCAACAAATGATCATTTTTCCTATTGGCTAATAAAAAAAAACGCCAAAGCGCAAAAACGCCGGAAAACGCTGCATGGAAACGCGCAAATACGCGCGACAAAACGCCTGAAAAATGCTCAAAAAGGCTACGCTCAGGTGTGAATGGGGCCTAAGAACGCCATCCCTACAGTCAAGCATGGAGGTGGAAACATTATTTTTTGGGGCTGTTTCTCTGCTAAACAATATACCATAAATTATATCATTTGCAATCCCATATATACAAATCACCAAAGTAAATCAAAAACATAAATCAAAACATAAATCTACTGACATGTACTATGTACATCACAAAGTCCCAAAAAAATGCAAAATCTTCTATCAATTGCTGTGATTAACGTGCTCCTGTGTAGCTTCTATTTTCATATGTGACTTTGTGACACACCACCACCTTTTAGATTGGCCACTCACCAGATACTTCTTAAATGATGCGCCTTTGGTTCATTCATGGGATAACCACTCCACCTTAGTATCACTCCTCACCGGCTATGCTTGAACTTTAGTGTTCCTCATGTAAAAGTATATGGACAAACGATCATTGCGCAATGCGTTTAAAACTTTTTATTATATAAAATCCAAAAAAAGTGTACACTCACATTTAAAAGTGCCCTCGAGCCGGCACTAAGGTATTCCAGCAGTTAAGGACGGGTGTTGAACTATTGCATGGTCCGCCTGTATGTAATTGTGTGACCTCCGCGTTCAGCTTGCGCTCCACCCCTCGTTCCCGTTCGCGTCCCCACCAGCCACGGACGTTTCCGATCACCTGGTACAAAAATCTCCCAGCAGCCTCTACGCGTTTCGCATCACAGTATGCGTCATCAGGAAGCTGCCGTGTGATTGGTGCGTGTTCTATTTATATTACGTGTGGCCGGAAGTAAGTTTACCGCCATCTTAACTAAGGGTTTTTTTCCATTATTAATCTGTGACTTCCTTTGTTATGTCGCCATTTTGACTGAGGGCCTTTGCCCACTTTGCGTTTCCTAGGTGTACATACCCCGTTCCCCCTACTGCAACTACTCTTCCTTACTTTGTTATTCTTAAATATATATTTGGATGTGTTTATGTTCCGGGATATGACCCATCTATATCTGCTGGAGAGGCTTTTACAATTTACTAAACATTTCTAACATCTTTCCTGTTCCGCAACCTGTTCTGACTAGTAGGCAATGTGAAACAGCAAAACCAAAAAACTGTATTTGCTATATCTATTTATTCAAATACATATTTTTACTTTTCCAAAGAATTTATTGACCCCTATCTGTCCTTATAGTATCCCAAGATCAATATTTATGTGCAAAAAATGTTTCCATGTAGTGAAATACATAAAAATAAAATTAAAAATTAAAATTAAAAATTGGAAAAAATTCTAAAAAATAAAAAAATGAAAAAATTAAAAAATGAAAAAATAAAAAAACAAAAAAATATATAAAAAAATTAAAAAATTAAAAAAATGTACAAATGGAAAAAATAACAATGAACAAATGGAAAAAAAATAAATAAAAAAAATAAATAAAATTAAAATAAAAAATAAAAATTATTTTAAAAAGTTTTTTAGAAAGTTAGTATTAATAATCTTACAGATAGCAGTTGACGTTGAGTTCCACATTCAACCCCATTGGCCTCATCGTGTCCATTTTGAATATCCAATGGGTTTCATTCCTTGACACCTCTCTTTTCATATTGGTGTTCCTCCAGTTTTTCTCTATTCTATCTATTCCATAGAACTTGAAATGTTGGGGGTTTTTTCCATGTATGTCCCTAAAATGTTTAGATATCTAAACATTTTAGGGACATATGAGTAGCGCATTCACACACATTAATTATCACTTTCAGCCCATTCTAATGAATGTTTTTTTTTTAATGCAGCAACTCTGCCAAGGTTTATAGGGATATTTGAGTGAATAGTGGTTTTGCGCCGGTGACACATACACATTAAAGGTACAGACCGACTTTGCCGCATTGAGGGGACAATGGACAGGGCCATGAATTGTAAAATCTTAGAAGATCTCAGAACACTGAAGATGGGTCATGGATGGGTCTTCCAGCATGACAATGACCAAAAACATACCACCAAGGCAACAAAGGAGTGGCTCAAGAAGAAGCACATTAAGGCCATGGAGTGGTCTAGCCAGTCTCCAGACCTTAATCCTATATAAAATTTATGGAGGGAGCTGAAACTTCGAGTTGACAAGCGACAGCCAAGAAACCTTAAGGATTTAGAGAAGATCTTTAATCGCTTCCCGACCGCCTCACGCAGATATACTGCGGCAGAAGAGCACGTACAGGCAGATTAACGTACCTGTACGTTGCCCTTTAAGAGGCGGCTCGCGGGCGCGCGCATGCCCGCCGGGAGCTCCGTGACCGTGATCGCGGGTCCCGTGGACCCGATGTCCACGGGCATACATGTGATTGTCTCACGGTGAGGAAGAACGGGGAGATGCTGATGTAAACAAGCATCTCCCCGTTCTGCCTAATGACAGGACACTGTTCACAGCTCCCTGTAATTGGGAGCGGTGATCAGTGATGTGTCACACACAGCCCCCCACCCCCACAGTTAGAATCACTCCCTAGGACACACTTAACCCCTACTGCGCCACCTAGTGGTTAACCCCTTCACTGCCAGTGACATTTTTACAGTAATCAATGCAATTTTTTAGCATTGATAGCTGTAGTAATGCCAATGGTCCCAAAAATGTGTCAAAATTGTCTGATGTGTCCGCCATAATGTCGCAGTCACGCACGATAAAAATCGCTGGTCGCAGCCATTACAGACGTTATAACTTTTGCGCAAACCAATCAATAAACGCTTATTGCGATTTTTTTTTTTTTACCAAAAATATGTAGAAGATACGTATCGGCCTAAACTGAGGAAAAGAAAATGTTGTTTTTTTATATATTTTTTGGGCATATTTATTATAGCGAAAAGTAAAAAATAATGCGTTTTTTCCAAAATTTCGCTATTTTTTTGTTTATAGCGCAAAACATAAAAACCGCAGAGGTGATCAAATACCACCAAAAGAAAGCTCTATTTGTGGGAAAAAAAGGACGTGAATTTTGTTTGGGAGCCACGTCGCACGACCGCGCATTTGTCAGTTAAAGCGACACAGTGCCGAATCGCAAAGAGTGCTCTGGTCAGGAAGGGGGGGTAAATTCTTCCGGGGCTGAAGTGGTTAAAGAAGAGTGGACCAAAATCCCTCCTGAGATGTGTGCGAACCTGGTCACCAACTACAAGAAACGTCCTACCTTTTGTGATTGCCAACAAGGGTTTCTCCACCAACTACTAAGTCATGTTTTGCTTGGGGATCAAATACTTATTTTACTCACTGAACTGCAACTCAAATTATAACATTTGTTTCATGTGTTTTTTCTGGATTTTTGGTTGATATTTTGTCTCCACCCTTTGAAAAACACCTATGATAAAAAATGATAGACTCTTCATTTCTTTGTAAGTGGGAAAATTTACAAAATCTGCAGGGGATCAAATATGGGATTATGGCATTAAGGAGCTATGGGACTATGGAGTTAAGAAACTTTGGGGCTATTAAACTATGGGGAAATTGGCTATGGGATTAAGACCCCTTTCACACTGGGGCGGTTTGCAGCCGCTATTGCGCTAAAAATAGCGCCTGCAAACCGACCTGAAAGTGCCGCTGCTTTGTCTCCAATGTGAAAGCCCCGAGGCGCTTTCACACTGGAGCGATGCGCTGGCAGGACGGTAAAAAAAAGTCATGCTAGCAGCATCTTTGGAGCGGTGAAGGAGCGGTGTGTATCCCGCTCCTGCACCGCTCCTGCCCATTGAAATCAATGAGACACCGCGTCTATACCACCGGCAAAGCGCCTCTGCAGAGGCGCTTTGCGGTGGTTTTTAACCCTTTCTCGTCTGCTAGCGGGGGGTAAAACTGCCCCGCTAGCGACCGAATAACCAACGGTAAAGCGCCGCTAACAATAGCGGCGTTTTACCGCCGCCCCTGCTCCAGTGTGAAAGGGGCCTAAGGAGTTTATGGGACTATGATATTAAGAAACTTTAGGACTATGGGGGTTTGGGACTATTGGATTTAGAAACTATGGGGCTATGGGATTAAGAAACTATGGGACTATGGGCTATAGGACTATGGGATAAAGGAACAATGGGCTATGGGATTAAGGAACTATGGGACTATGGAAATATGAGATTAAGGAACTATGGGACTATGGGATTAAGGGACTATGGAACTATGGGGCTACGGGATTAAGGAACTATGGAGCTATGAGGTTATGGGACTATAAATTTATGAAAATAAGGAGCTATGAGGTTATGGGACTATGGAACTATGTGGCTATGGAACTATGAGATTAAGGAACTATGGGACTATGGGATTAAGGGACTATGGGACTATGGAGCTATGAGGTTATGGGACTATACATTTATGAAAATAAGGAGCTATGAGGTTATGGGACTATGGGATTAAGGAACTATGGAACTATGGGGCTATGGGACTATGGAACTATGTGGCTATGGGACTATGGAACTATGTGGCTATGGGACTATGGAACTATGTGGCTATGGGACTATGGGATTAAGGAACTATAGGACTATGGGGCTATGGAATTATGGGGGTTTTGGGGCTATAAGATTTGTAGTGTGCACAGAGCAGTGTACATGATGACAACTAACACATGCGGCTCACAGAGAACGTTACAAGGAGGCAGAAATACACAGCAGAAAATGATTTAATGAGAAGTAGATGACAGGACCGTTATGTAGAACATATGTCTGGAATTATTTTTGGAGAATAAATCACTTTAACCCTTCCTCGTATTTTTGACGGTTTGTTGCTGGCAGGAAATTTGGTGGAACAATTTAATAGAAGAAAAGGAGAAGCTTTAAATACCCGTCTGTGAATGTCGGGCTCAGATTACACGCTCAGCTACATTGTAGACGTTTTTCTGCAGCCGCATATTTGTAGGTCATCGCGCGTATTCCTGATCTGAGGGGATCAGGTGAAATTTTTTGCTTGTTGCAGATTGGCCGATGTTTTTTGATTTTTTTTTTTTATCATTTTACCTTCCTCTGGATCGGCTGTGGGTTTTTGGGGTTCTGTTGATGCAGTTTCTTTCATACGTTGATATTTGTGTATGAGTTCAGTGTATTTATTTGACCTGAATAACGAGGTAACCTGAATCTCATTGTGTTCTTTTTTTACAACATCCGCATCATTCGCTGTACATTGTATAGTGTATGTTGGCTTGTAAATGGCGATGGTTTTGGAGCAGACCGTTCTCCTTCAGGCTGAAGCCATTCATAACTAATTATTGTGAAAATGATCCTCCATACAGAGTGCAGAGCAGAAATTACATCACCATATACACATGTGATACATTATTAACCCCTCCAATACCGGGTACTCTCCCCCCCCCCCCCCTCCCCTTCCTGCCCAGGCCAATTCTCAGCTTTCAGCGCTGTCACAATTTAAAGCAGAGTTCCACCCAAAAGTGGAAGCTCCCCTTAGCTCACCATTTGAGAGGGAGCAGGTACCTGTTTTTGACAAGAGAGGCCATTTAGAAAGCGCAGTGCACTTCGCGCATGTGCAGCAGGGAACAAGGCTGTGAAGCCGCAAAGCTTCACTGCCGGTTTCCCTTACAGGCAATGGCGGCGGCACCCGAGAGCCGACAGAAACATCGCCTGGGGTGATGACATCACTGGAATACAGGACAGGTAAGTGTCCTAATATTAAAAGTCAGCAGCTACAGTATGTGTAGCTGTTTGGAACTCCACTTTGAATGACATGCAACACTGTACCCATATGACATTTTTATCATATTTTTGAATCAGCTTTCTTTTGGTGGTATTTAATCACCTCTGGGTATTTTATGTTTTGCTAAACAAAGGAAAAATAACAACATTTTTTAAAAGAAAAACTGAATTTTTTCCTTTCTGTGTACAATTTTACAAATAAGTAATTTTTCTTCTTCATTGATGTGCGCTGATGAGGCTACACTGATGGGCACTGATGAGGCTACACTGATGGGCACTGATGAGGCTACACTGATGGGCACTGATCAGGCTACACTGATGTGCGCTGATGAGGCTGCACTGATGAGGCTACACTAATGTGCGGTGATGAGGCTGCACTGATGTGCGCTGATGGGCACTAATGAGGCTACACTGATGTACGCTGATGAGGCTACACTTATGTGCGCTGATGAGGCTGTACTGATGTGCGCTGATGAGGCTACACTGATGGGCACTGATGAGGCTACACTGATGGGCACTGATGAGGCTACACTGATGGGCACTGATGAGGCTACAGTGATGGGCACTGATGAGGCTGCACTGATAAGACTGCACTGACGAGCATCGATGAGGCTGCACTGATGTGTGCTGATGAGGCTGCACTGCTGTGCGCTGATGAGACTGCACTGACGAGCAAACCATCTCCGTTCCACCCTAGGAGCTGTAGAGCTAGACCTATGAGTTACCCCATAGGTAAGGTATTTATTGCTAGATTGTGCCTCCTGTCTCTCAGTCAGTGGGCTTAATATATTAGACGCTGGTCCATTTAATTAACTATCCATATATTGATTTTATAGCATCCTACTCCTGATGATTGTCTTTAAACGCCATGAAACGCGTTGAGTCCACACTCAAGGGTGCCAAGCTATAGCCCATCCCCTATCATGAACTTATCTTTATATATTTTTACTCTTTATATCTTGTATTGTTTGTACCTATTATGACAATCGGGCCGGCCCTACCATGGGACCCAATGAATGAATGAAAGATTTGTATAGTGCTGAAAATGCGAACTGAATCGCCTCAAGGCGCTTGATCAAGGCGCTCAGCCTCCGCGCCAATCAATTGCTCCGCCCACCTCTTCCATCTCCAGCGTGAGGGAAGGAAGGGTCTGACGAGAGCTGCCTGTGCGGCTGTGCCTGTGACAGAGGGTGAGCTGAGCCTGGGCAGCATCTCTGCCTATCTGAAAAACAAAGTGAGTTAGGTTGGTAGTACAACTTCAAGTGATTTTTTTTTTTTTTTTTGTAAGGGACTCAAGCTGGATTGATTGTGACTGATCTTTCTATTGTACACATGGAAACACTTTGATGAAGCCTTTTCTTCCGTAATGTTTGTAAATGATCATGCAGATTTACAAAAGAAACATGCTTTTTACATACAAACTATAAAATTATTTGTATTACTTTGGTGGCTTCTAATCAAGATGCATTAGTGGTACAATAGTGGTGAATTTTATTGGGAACAGGCATAAAAGAGGTTAATTACTGCTGTGCTTCAACTCCCTCTGGGTGCAAGATAGATCAGATTGTCAGTAAGGCTACTTTCACACTGAGGCGTTGCGGCGCTTTACCGTCGTTTTCGCAGCACTTTTTGGCCGCTAGCGGGGCGCTTTTAACCCCTGCTAGTGGCTGAAAAAGGGTTAAAACCGCCGGCATTCGGAGGCGCTGCCCATTGATTGCAATGGGCAGGGGCGCTGTAGGAGCGGTGTATTCACCGCTCCTACAGCGCCTCAAAGATTTAATTTAATTTTAGTTATCATGATATAAAATAATGAATGTGGGGGCCTTTTGGTGGGCGTGACTTTTTTTTGGGGGGGGCAGCATTTAATTCTTGTTCCCAGGCAGCACCATGTCTTTGGCCGGCACTGATGACAATCATGCATAATTAATTTATATGTTTACTATCTTCTTTACTGCTGTTGTTTTTTTGTACCAATCATGTCCATCTATGATCAAATATTAAATATGTTTTTATTATTAATTATGGTTTTCTATTTATACCTTATGCAGGGCTCAAAAGTTCAAGTCCTGAGCCACTAGCCCCGGCCTTAAGAGTTACTCGCAACCAGTTGCCCCACCCAACCCACTCCCAAACGCTCTTGTAAATTATCTCACGATGTTTTATGCAGAATTAAGTTCCAAAATAAATATTAACATCAACTATGATATTTCCCCACATTGATAATGCCCCATCAAATTGCCCCCATCAAAATTGCCCCATCAAAGTTGCCTCATCATATTGCCACCATCAAAATTGCCCCTATCATATTGCCCCATCAAAATAGCCCCATCATATTGCCTTCATCATATTTCCCCAATCAAAATTGCCTGCATCAATATTGCCCTCATTAAAATTGCCACCATCAATATTGCCACCATCAAAATTGCCCTCATTATATTGCCCCATCAATATTGCCCTCACTAAAATTGTCCCCATCAATATTGACTCCAACAATTTTGCCCTCATCAAAATTGCCCCTATCAATATTGTCACCATGAATCTTGCACCATGAATATTGCCCCCATCAATATTGTCACCATGAATATTGCCCCATTAATATTGCCACCATCAAATTTGCCCCCCATCAAAATTGCCCCCATCAAAATTGCCCGATCAAAATTGCCCCCATATTGCCCCAACAAAACTGCCCCCATCAATATTTCCCCATCAAAACTGCTCCCATCAAAATTGCCCCCATCAAAATTTCCCTCATTAAAATCGCCATCATCAATATGGCCACCATCAAAATTGCCCCAGCAATATGGCCCTCATTATATTGCCCCATCAAAATTGCCCTCATCAAAATTGTCCCCTTCAATATTGCCACCATCAATATTGCCCTCATCAAAATTGCCCCTATCATGATTGTCACCATGAATATTGCACCATCAACATTGCCACCATCAAAATTGCCCCATCAATATTGCCCTGTCATATTGCCCCATCATATTGCCTATCATCCCGGTATAACCCCCGAAAGCCGAGTACGCACACCTGCGTACGCTTGGCGGAAAGGGGATAATCATAATAAACACACATTTATAAACAATATTTAAAGTGGGTGTACATTTTTAAAGCGGTTCTAAACCTAGAAAAAGGAAACGAACGTGTCATTGCTTCAGTGCGCATGTGCTGATGACATCGGCACATGCTGATACAGGGGATATCTCCTAATCTGTGCACGTTTAGGAGATATCTGGGGTAGCTACAGGTAAGCCTTACTATAGGCTTACTGTAGTAAAAAGTGGTCTGTAAGGGTTTACAATCACTTTAATGCTGTGTACACACGGGTGAACTTTTTGGCATCAAAGGTCCGACGGTCTTTCCGACGGACTTTCGACGGACTTTTGACGGACTTCCGACAGATTTCCGAACGAACGGACTTGCCTACACACGATCACACCAAAGTCCGACGGATTCGTACGTGATGACGTACGACCGGCTGTGTTTAAACCAAAAAGGACATCAATGCAGGTGCAGTTGCGCGGACGCACCCTGGGTGCGTTCGGGGCTGTGCACCAGAACCCACACAGATGTCACATTGGGTACAGCCTCTGCACCTCAGTTGACAGCAATGGGACTGCCTACACGGGATGCTGGGAACACCTGTGCATCCCCATTCCGGTAAACACGTCCCTCCCATGGGGTACGGATTCATACCCTCCATGTGAATGGAATAATTAGCTCCATTGTGTTGCTAATTTGGGGACCACTGTACCCCTCTTTATTGTTATTTGGGTGCGTTTTATTATAGGAGTGTTATATATTGTACATTAGGTTAAGTTTGGATTTCTTCTGGAGGCGCTTTGAGTGGACATAACTGATGTACTCCGCTCAGCGGGGGTGGGCCTTAGAGAACAGAGGCCGCATATGGGCAGCACAGAGGCTTAGGGGTTAGCCTTGCAGAACTGGGGTCCATGGTTCAAATCCTGACCAGGACACTATCTGCATGGAGTTTGCATGTTCTCCCTGTGCTTGCGTGGGTTTCCTCTGGGTACTCTAGTTTCCTCCCACACTACAAAGACATGCTACCTTGCGTTGGTGGTGTAGTGGTGAGCATAGCTGCCTTCCCAGCAGCTGACCCGGGTTTGATTCCTGGCCAATGCCATCTCCAAGTCCTCAGAGAGAAAAGCGCTATAGAGGTATATAGTACAATGGAGTATATATTAGCAGTGGAATAAAGAATGAAGCGAATGTGTGGAATATTTGAGGAAGAAAATGTTCCCCCAGACTCTATAGAAGGTGAACCCAGCAACAGATAGAAGACGCTAAGGCTGCGATCACACCTAGGCGTTCCGGATCGTGGGCGGAAATACTGCGATTTTCAAATTGCCATAAAACGCGTGACATGTTTGTGATCCCGTTACTTACAATGGCACCCCAAGACAACATTGTCACCTGACAAATCGCGCAAACAAAATTGCGGGATGCCTGTTTCCCAAAAGCAGTCCTGCAATTTTGTCGCAAATTTGTCAGGTGACAATTGCTGCAAAAACACGCCTCGATTGGGGTGTTATTGAAAGAAAAGGGATCGCAAGCGTATCATTCTGGAATCCGGAACATCTAGGTGTGAACAGAGCCTTGCCATGTCCATCATACGACAAGAACTTCCTGCACAGACATCCCCCCAGCAGGAATATTACATCCGATAATCCCACCCAGCAGGAATATTACACCTCCCCCCCAGCAGGAATATTACAACCCCCCCCCCCAGCAGGAATATTACACCCATACCCCCCTCAGCAGGAATATTACACCCATACCCCCCCAGAAGGAATATTACACCCATACCTCCCCAGCAGGAATATTACATCCGATAATCCCACCCAGCAGGAATATTACACCCCCCCAGCAGGAATATTACACCCCCCAGCAGGAATATTACACCCATACCCCCCCTCAGCAGGAATATTACACCCATACCCCCCCCCAGCAGGAATATTACACCCACACCCCCCCCCAGCAGGAATATTACACCCACACCCCCCCAAGCAGGAATATAACACCCATACTCCCCCAGCAGGAATATTACACCCATACCCCCCCCCCCCCCTGCAGGAATATTATACCCATACATCCCATCAGGAATATTACACCCCTACCCCCCCATATATCTGGGTATATACAGTGGATATAGTAAATAGAGATATATAGGGCAGTGGATATATAGTATATACAGAGAGTACACACGTCACACCTCTATATCTGGGCATTTATACAGGGGATATAGTATATAGGACAGTGGATATATAATATATACAGAGAGTACACATGTCACACCTCTATACCTGGGTATATACTGGGGATATAGAGATATATAGGACAGTGGATATATAATATATACAGAGAGTATACATGTCACACCTCCATATCTGGGTATATACAGGGGGATATAGTATATAGTGATATATAGGACAGTGGATATATAATATATACAGAGAGTACACACGTCACACCTCTAGATCTGGGTATATATGGTGGATACAGTATATATATATATACATATAAAGGACAGTGAATATATAATATATACAGAGAGCACACACGTCACACCTCTATATTGGGGTATATATATGGGGGATATAGTATATAGAGATATATATTACAGTGGATATATAGTATATACAGAGAGTACACACGTCACACCTCTATATCTGGGTATATACGGTGGAAATAGTATATAGAGATATATATTACAGTGGATATATAGTATATACAAAGAGTACATATGTCAAACCTCTATATCCGGGTATATACACGTCACACCTGTATATCTGGGTATATAGTAATAGTACAGTGGCTTGCGAAAGTATTCGGCCCCCTTGAACTTTTCAACCTTTTGCCACATTTCAGGCTTCAAACATAAAGATATAAAATTTTAATTTTTTGTGAAGAATCACCAACAAGTGGGACACAATTGTGAAGTGGAACGAAATCTATTGGATATTTTAAACTTTTTTAGCAATTAAAAAACTGAAAAGTGGTGCGTGCAAAATTATTCGGCCCCTTTACTTTCAGTGCAGCAAACTCACTCCAGAAGTTCAGCGAGGATTTCTGAATGATCCAATGTTGTCCTAAATGACAGATGGTGATAAATAGAATCCACCTGTGTGTAATCAAGTCTCTGTATAGATGCACCTGCTCTGTGATAGTCTCAGAGTTCTGTTGAAAGCGCAGAGAGCATCATGAAGACCAAGGAACACACCAGGCAGGTCCGTAATACTGTTGTGGAGAAGTTTAAAGCCGGATTTGGATACAAAAAGATTTCCCAAGCTTTAAACATCCCAAGGAGCACTGTGCAAGCGATCATTTTGAAATGGAAGGAGTATCAGACCACTGCAAATCTACCAAGACCTGGCTGTCCCTCTAAACTTTCAGCTCAGACAAGGAGAAGACTGATCAGAGATGCAGCCAAGAGGCCCATGATCACTCTGGATGAACTGCAGAGAACTACAGCTGAGGTGGGAGAGTCTGTCCATAGGACAACAATCAGTCGTACACTGCACAAATCTGGCCTTTATGGAAGAGTGGCAAGAAGAAAGCCATTTCTCAAAGATATCCATAAAAAGTCTCGTCTAAAGTTTGCCACAAGCCACCTGGGAGACACACCAAACATGTGGAAGAAGGTGCTCTGGTCCGATGAAACCAAAATCCAACTTTTTGGCCACAATGCAAAACGATATGTTTGGCGTAAAAGCAACACAGCTCATCACACTCAACACACCATCCCCACCGTGAAACATGGTGGTGGCAGCATCATGGTTTGGGCCTGCTTTTCTTCAGTAGGGACAGGGAAGATGGTTAAAATTGAGGGGAAGATGGATGCAGCCAAATACAGGACCATTCTGGATGAAAACCTGTTGGAGTCTGCAAAAGACCTGAAACTGGGACGGAGATTTATCTTCCAACAAGACAATGATCCCAAACATACAGCAAAATCTACAAAGGAATGGTTCACAAATAAACGTATCCAGGTGTTAGAATGGCCAAGTCAAAGTCCAGACCTGAATCCAATCGAGAATCTGTGGAAAGAGCTGAAAACTGCTGTTCACAAACGCTCTCCATCCAACCTCACTGAGCTCGAGCTGTTTTGCAAGGAAGAATGGGCAAGAATTTCAGTCTCTCGATGTGCAAAACTGATAGAGACATACCCCAAGCGACTTGCAGCTGTAATCGCAGCAAAAGGTGGCTCTACAAAGTATTAACGCAAGGGGGCCGAATAATTTTGCACGCCCCACTTTTAATTTTTTTATTAGTTAAAAAAGTTTCAAAAATCCAAAAGATTTCGTTCCACTTCACATTTGTGTCCCACTTGTTGGTGATTCTTCACAAAAAATAAAAATTTTATATCTTTATGTTTGAAGCCTGAAATGTGGCAAAAGGTTGAAAAGTTCAAGGGGGCCGAATACTTTCGCAAGCCACTGTATATAGTGGATATATATATATATATATATATATATATATATATATAGTATATGTCTGCTTTCAGTATAGTGACTGTTATTCTCGACTCCCAGCTAAAAATAATTGCCATATTGTTTAACAGCGGGTAAAATAAGTATTGAACCCGTCACCATTTCTCTAGGTAAATTTATTGGTAAAGGTGGGGGCATGAAATGTTCCCCACATGTCAGTAACAACCCATGCAATCCATACATACAAAGACACCAAAACAAATCTGTTCAGAAATAAAGTTCTGTGTATCCAAAGATAAAACAACAAGGGCAGAAGATCTAATAGATGGAAAGATGAAAAATGAGGACCATTCTTCCACAGAGACTTCAAATCTTGAAGGTTCCGTGGGCCTCTTCTATGAACTCTGATCTTTAGTTCTTTCCATAGATTTTCTATTGGATACAAGCAGGGGCGGACTGACAACTCATGGGGCCCCCGGGCAATAGGAGATTATGGGGCCCCCAGGCAATAGGAGATTATGGGGCCACACAGTATACAAACACACAGTATACACATACATGTACACACACACAGTATACTTATACATATACACACACAGTATACACATACATACACACAGCACACACACAGTATACACAAACATGTACACACACACACAGTATACTCATACATATACACAATACACACAGTAAACACATACACACACACACACACACACAGTATATACATACATACACAGTATACATATACATACAGCAGGGCTCAAAATTTCAAGTCCTGAGCTACTAGCCAGATCTCAAGGGCCACCAGTTGCCCCACTCAACCCTTACCCTGCCCCGCCCCTAATCACGCCATCATAAATTGTCTCATGAAATGACCCTTAAATGTTTTATGCAGAATTAAGTTACAAAATAAATATTAACAACTTTATCAGTTCCCCTCAGCACAGCCTCACCAGTGCCCATCATTGCAGCGTAACCTGTGCCCATCATTGCAGCCTCACCATGCACACCATTGCAGCCTCACAGTGCCCCCATTGCAGCTTCACTGTGCCCCACATTGCAGCCTCACCGTGCCCCACATTGCAGCCTCACCGTGCCCCACGTTGCAGCCTCACCGTGCCCCACGTTGCAGCCTCACCGTGCCCCACGTTGCAGCCTCACTGTGCCCCACGTTGCAGCCTTACTGTGTCCCATGTTGCAGCCTTACTGTGTCCCATGTTGCAGCCTCACTGTGCCCCACGTTGCAGCCTCACTGTGCCCCAAATTTCAGCCTCACTGTGCCCCAAATTTCAGCCTCACTGTGCCCCAAATTGCAGACTCACTGTGCCCCCATTTCATCCTCACCGTACCCCACATTGCAGCCTCATGGTGCCCCACGTTGCAGCCTCACTGTGCCCCATGTTGCAGCCTCACTGTGCCCCACGTTGCAGCCTCACTGTGCCCCAAATTTCAGCCTCACTGTGCCCCATATTGCAGACTCACTGTGCCCCCATTGCAGCCTCACCGTGCCCCCATTGCAGCCTCACCGTGCCCCACATTGCAGCCTCACCATGCCCCACATTTCAGCCTCACTGTGCCCCACGTTGCAGCCTCACTGTGCCCCAAATTGCAGACTCACTGTACCCCACATTGCAGCCTCACTGTGCCCCATGTTGCAGCCTCACTGTGCCCCACGTTGCAGCCTCACTGTGCCCCACGTTGCAGCCTCACTGTGCCCCACGTTGCAGCCTCACTGTGCCCCACGTTGCAGCCTCACTGTGCCCCACGTTGCAGCCTCACTGTGCCCCATGTTGCAGCCTCACCGTACCCCAAATTGCAGCCTCACTGTGCCCCAAATTGCAACCTAACTGTGCCCCAAATTGCAGCCTCACTGTGCCCCCATTGCAGCCTCACTGTTACCCAAACTGCAGCCTCACTGTGCCCCAAATTGCAGGCTTGCCAGAGTGGAGGAAGTGAGAGGGTGGCCGGATCGTGACTGGAGTTAGAGGAGAGCGAGGATCGCAGAGCGGTAAAACACGCTGTTACAGCTGACATTGAAACTGTCTCCGCTCTGCTCACTCTCACACAACCCCCCCCTCCTAACCCCGCACCTGTAATAGACAAAATGCTTCCCAGCAGTAGACCCGTGTTCTGCCTATTACAGGCGCGGGGTTAGGAGGAGGCGGGGCTGTGTGAGATTGAGCAGAGCGGAGACAGTTTCATTGTAAGCTGTTACGGCGTGTTTTACCGCTCGGTGATCCAGCGGCTCTCCTCTAACTCCATGCATTCTTCCACCGGGAGAACGGCTCCCGATCAACCCCACCCGCCGGTGGTGCTCGCCCCCCCCCCCACTCCCAGGCAGCCCAGCTCTTCTTAGAGAGAGGACGTATGAACCGCTGCTGGCTGACACGTTTCGAAGGTGTCCCTTCTTCTTCAGAGGCTCTGAAGAAGAAGGGACACCTTCAAAACGCGTCAGCCAGCAGCGGTTCTTACGTCCTCTCTCTAGGACCTGGAAACTGCTATCAGTGGACTAACTGCCTTGCTATAAGCGTGACTTTCTTTCTACCTTTGTGAGTAGTTTTTAACTATGTTTTTTTAAATAAATGTACTAAAGGATAATGCACTAGGCTGGTGCGCCCTCTTTCTTTCTTTTTGTTTGACTACTAGGATATCCCTATCCTGGAGGGCAGCAAGGCCGAAATTTATTGTTCGTTCTGAACTTTCATATCATCTAGGTAACACACCCGTGCGCAAGAGTATTTGTTTTTGTTGTACAGCCCAGCTCCTCGCCAGCCCTCATTTTCCACTCGCAAAATGCGAGTAGGCGAGTGGAAAATTTGAGGGCTGCCTTATGCATTATATGTCTTTATATTTTTCACCATTTATTATATTTATTCATCATAGACCCTTTAAAATCATTTGTTAAATCTAATACAATTGCATGGACTGCCCACTGGGGATTGGGATGATGAGTCCATTCATAGCTATATTTATAGTTATACTCAATCAAGTTAATATATTCATCATTACCAGCAGAGACATGCTTCATTTAAAGTCCCACATCCATTTCCTTCTTGTTTTCTCAGACAATTTAGGAGATCATTTTAGAAAATCTACTTTGAGACGTATTTGGAGGAATTCCCGAACGGCCTCATCCACCCACTGTATTCCAAGATCTCATCTTCCAAATGCGGAGGAATGTAGGGGTATAAATACATGTCATTTTCTGCTACTTTCCTAAAGCGGAGTTCCAACTTTATAAAAAAAATTTTTTTTTTTTTAAAGAATATGGTTTGTTTTAAACTCCTATTTATAGTACTCACGCTTTTGGGATCTATCGTCGCTCGATTGCCGATTTCCTATCGTAAGACATCTTATATTCTTCTCTCCTGGCATTTTCCATAGTGCTTGTGGGATTCGGTGCAGATGAGCGACCAGCATGCACCGCCCGTTCTCGAACATGCGCAGTATGTGCGGCTGGCAGCACCGTACACTTCTGATGTTGCCATCACGATGGGCGTTGTCGTCGGAAGTGCCCGCTCCGTTGTGATGGCAACGAAGAAATCTCACGATGGCAATCTCACGATGCTGAGAGGCTACGCTGACTCCTGGGAATTATGACACCAAGGTCCCAGACCTTGGTGTCATAATTCCAATTTCCAAAATTGGTGTTATTCCAAAATAATTGGTGTTATTTGGTGTTATTCCAAAATAACACCAACTTCCCGTGCGCCGCCGGGAAATGACGTCACTAGCCGCGGGTGGGAGAAGGAGGAAGTGCAATATATCAGCTTATAAACAACACACCTCCCAACTTTTTGAGATGGGAATGAGGGACACCTATCAGCAAAAATATGCAGGCATAGGACACACCCCTTGCCACGCCCCCTTAAAGGAGAATTGTACAAAAAAAACAAGATTGGTTAAACCCACAAGTGCTTTTTTTTTTTTTACCACAAATATTCCTTTATATTGGCTTCTGGAATTTACAAAATGCAGCAATTTAGAAATCAAATAAAAAGGTTTAGCTCTGGAAAACACTTTTTGATAGATAAAAAGGGCATTTTATATACAACTATAGAGATCAGACCAAAATGAGGGACAAATGAGGAGGAAAGAGCGACAGAAGGACATTGCTCCAAATCAGGGACAGTCCTTCGAAATCCAGGACAGTCCCTCGAAATCCGGGACAGTTGGGAGCTATGTAAACAAGGTAAGGAGACGAAAAAATAAAAATAAAAATCAATGAGTAAATTATCAGCATTAATGGATTGATTAAGAAAAAGTTAAAAAAGTGGGTGGAGCTCCTCTTTAATGATAATGCACTGGATTTTAGACAGCCTAGGCAGGGTTTTAGGGTCTCCGTACCCAGATAGAACCCGAGCATCTGGGGCACGCTGAACTGGATACCCAGCAACTACCTCCTGCTTATGATCCACTTTGGAGCTTGGCATAGGCGTAATAGGCCGGGCTGTGGGAGCCCATGGATTCTTTTGATCCTCCTCAAATGACCTGGCAATACTGATTAGCGGGGCTGATCTCTCATCAGGAGCAATGATCTCTCTTATGTTCTAGTGAGCCCACCTCCCCTACAGTTAGAACACATCCAGGGAACACAACCCCTTGATCGCCCCCTAGTGTTTAACCCCTTCCCTGCCAGTGTCATTTACACATTAATCAGTGGCTATTTGTAGCTCTGATCGCTGTATAAATGTCAATGGTCCCAAAATAGTGTAAAAAATGTCCGATGTGTCCGCCATAATGTCGCAGTCCCGATAAAAATCGCAAATCGCCGCCATTACTAATAAAAAAAAAAATCATAATAAAAATGCCATAATTTTTTTTTTATATATTTTTTGGGGATATTTATTATAGCAAAAAGTAAAAAATATTGCTTTTTTTTCAAAATTGTCGGTCTTTTTTTTTTTAATTTATAGCGCAAAAAATAAAAACCGCAGAGGTGATCAAATACCACCAAAAGAAAGCTCTATTTGTGGGGGGGGAAAAAAGGACATCAATTTTGTTTGGGTACAACGTCACACAACTGCGCAATTGTCAGTTAAAGCGATACAGTGCCGAATCGCAAAAAGAAAAAAAAAATGGCCTGGTCAGGAAGGGGGTAAATCCTTTCGGGGCTGAAGTGGTTAAATCGCGATGGTGAAATGTTTTATTTTATTTTTTTCATTTTTTTGAGGGTCCAATGTGCTTTAAATGGCTTGTGAGCATTTCTGAATCCCCTTAAACTGTTTTGGACATGTTCTTGTGCCTAAAATCAGACCCTTGTTAGCTTTATTCTTGAAAAAAAAAGTAAAATAAAAAAAGTGGAGTGATAATATGCAAGTAATGACCAAATACACATAATGAAAATAAAACACAAAGAACACTGAATTACAGGGGCACGCACCACTGATCACCAACATTTAAGGGGGCAATGACCACTGATCATCGACATTTAAGGGGGCAATGACCACGGATCATCGACATTTAAGGGGGCAATGACCACGGATCATCGACATTTAAGGGGGCAATGACCACTGATCACCGACATTTAAGGGGGCAATGACCACTGATCACCGACATTTAAGGGGGCACTGACCACTGATCACCAACATTTAAGGGGGCACTGACCACTGATCACCAACATTTAAGGGGGCACTGACCACTGATCACCGACATTTAAGGGGGCAATGACCACTGATCATCGACATTTAAGGGGGCAATGACCACGGATCATCGACATTTAAGGGGGCAATGACCACTGATCACGACATTTAAAGGGGCACTGACCACTGATCACCGACATTTAAGGGGGCAATGACCACGGATCATCGACATTTAAGGGGGCAATGACCACGGATCATCGACATTTAAGGGGGCAATGACCACTGATCACCGACATTTAAGGGGGCACTGACCACTGATCACCAACATTTAAGGGGGCACTGACCACTGATCACCAACAATTAAGGGGGCACTGACCACTGATCACCGACATTTAAGGGGGCAATGACCACTGATTATCGACATTTAAGGGGGCAATGACCACGGATCATCGACATTTAAGGGGGCAATGACCACTGATCACGACATTTAAAGGGGCACTGACCACTGATCACCGACATTTAAGGGGGCACTGACCACTGATCACCGACATTTAAGGGGGCACTGACCACTCATCACCGACATTTAAGGGGGCACTGACCACTCATCACCGACATTTAAGGGGGCACTGACCACCAACCTTTAAGGGGCACTCACCACTGACCATTAACATTTATGGGGCACCCAACACTGACTACCACCATATGGGAACACTAACTCCTGACTACTGAAGTCTGCAAGCTGTTCTGTGCATTACACAATCCTGACCCCTGCACTCTGACTGCTGCACTGTGGATCCGGTGTCCTAACCAGAATAATTTTGGGGGATTTTTAAGGTCTCAAGAAATGTGATACATCGGGTTTCATCAAAACTTTTGGTCTTTTTTTTTTCCTTTTACAGTGCCTTGAAAAAGTCTTCATACCCCTTGAAATTCTCCACATTATGTCATGTTACCACCAAAAACGTAAAATGTATTTTTATTGGGATTTTATGTGATAGACCAACACAAAGTGGCACATAATTGTCAAGTGGAAGGAAAATTATAAATGTTTTTCAAAATTTTTTACAAATAAATATGTGAAAAGTGTGGGGGGGCATTTGTATTCAACCCCCTTTACTCCGATACCCCTAACTAAAATCTAGTAGAACCAATTGCTTTCAGAAGTCACCTAATTATTAAATAGAGTTCACCTGTGTGTAATGTAATCTCAGTATAAATACAACTGTTCTGTGAAGCCCTCAGAGGTTTGTTAGAGAACCTTAGTAAACAAACAGCATCATGAAGGCCAAGGAACACACCAGACAGGTCAGGGATAAAGTTGTGGAGAAGTATAAAGCAGGGTTAGGTTATAAAAAAATATTCCAAGCTTTGAACATCTCACGGAGCTCTGTTCAATCCATCATCCGAAAATGGAAAGAGTATGGACAACTGCAAACCTACCAAGACATGGCCGTCCACCTAAACTGACCGGCCGGGCAAGGAGAACATTCATCAGAGAAGAGCCAAGAGATCCATGGTAACTCTGGAGGAGCTGCAGAGATCCACAGCTCAGGTGGGAGAATCTGTCCACAGGACAACTATTAGTCGTGTTCTCCACAAATCTGACCTTTATGGAAGAGTGACAAGAAGAAAGACATTGTTGAAAGAAAGTCATAAGAAGTCCTGTTTGCAGTTTGCAAGAAGCCATGTGGGGGACACAGCAAACATGTGGAAGAAGGTGCTCTGGTCAGATGAGACCAAAATTGAACTTTTTGGCCTAAAAGCAAAACGCTATGTGTGGCGGAAAACTAACACTGCACATCACCCTGAACACACCATCCCCACTGTGAAACATGGTGGTGGCAGCATCATGTGGTGGGGATGCTTTTCTTCAGCAGGGACAGGGAAGATGGTCAGAGTTGATGGGAAGATGGATGGAGCCAAATACAGGACAATCTTAGAAGAAAACCTGTTAGAGTCTGCAAAAGACTTGAGACTGGGGCGGAGGTTCACCTTCCAGCAGGACAACTTCCCTAAACATACAGCCAGAGCTACAATGGAATGGTTTAGATCAAAGCATATTCATATGTTAGAATGGCCCCGTCAAAGTCCAGACATAAATCCAATTGAGAATCTGTGGCAAGACTTTCTGTGGCAAGAATTTCTGTTCACAGGTGCTCTCCATCCAATCTGACAGAGCTTGAGATATTTTACAAAGAAGAATGGGCAAAAATGTCCCTCTCTAGATGTGCAAAGCTGGTAGAGACATCCCCAAAAAGACTTGCAGCTGTAATTGCAGCGAAAGGGGGTTCTACAAAGTATTGACCCAGGGGGGCGCTATACAAATGTAACCCCCACACTTTTCACATATTTATTTGTAAAAAATGTTAAAAATCATTTATCATTTTCCTTCCACTTCACAATTATGTGCCACTTTGTGTTGGTCTATAACAAAAAAACCCAATAAAATCCATTTATGTTTTTGGTTGTAACATAACAAAATGTGGAAAATTTCAAGGGGTATGAATACTTTGTCAAGGCACTGTATATAGTAAAACATAAAAAAGTGTTACAGTTATTAAAAACCACCAAAAGAAAGGTATTTCTGTCTCATAAATTGATAAAAACTATTTTGGGTACAGTGTTGGATAATGGAATAATTGTCAGTCAAACAATCACAAGCTAAAGCATGGTCTGGAAGGGACGTACAGCTAGTGCTTAGCTGGCAGATTGTTGTCTTCCAGATGCTCCTGAATGAACACAAGCTTCTGGAGTCCATATATTTACACTTTGTGACTCGCCGTCACCCTGTGGAAAGCTTGTGGTACTCCTATATACAGTCATAAATTAAAATATCACCATTGCGCACAGAACGCTGGATGACACGAGTGCCAAAAAACAAGTTGTCTTTAGACAGCAAGCTTCAGACTTACGTTTGCCTCGCTCAACGTTTCCGTTTGGATAATTAAATTTAATTAAATTGCCTGAAGGCGGAATAAATAATACAAATCATTATTTAATTGTACAAATCATTAGTAAGACCTCATCTGGAATACGCAGTTCCGTTTTGGGCACCGGTTCTCAAAAAGGATATCAGGGAACTGGAGAAAGTGCAGAGAAGGGCAACCAAACTGATAAGAGGCATGGAGGAGCTCAGCTATGAGGAAAGATTAGAGGAACTGAATTTATTCTCTTTTGAGAAGAGGAGATTAAGGGGGGATATGATCAACATGTACAAATATATAAGGGGTCCATACAGTGAACTTGGTGTTGAGCAGGGGCGTTGCTAGGTCTACAAAAGATCTGGGGCTAGAGCCCCTAGCAGTGTACTAAAGAAAGTCATACACTTGGGCGGGCATACACATGTATATACAGTAATATACGTGTGTGTGTGTATATATATATCCCCAGACAGCCCCCCACTTACATCAGGGTCCCCAGAGAGCCCCCCTTACATCAGGGTCCCCAGAGAGCCCCCCTTACATCAGGGTCCCCAGAGAGCCCCCCTTACATCAGGGTCCCCAGAGAGCCCCCCTTACATCAGGGTCCCCAGAGAGCCTCCCCCTTACATCAGAGTCCTAAAAGAGCCTCCCCCTTTCATCAGGGTACCCAGAGGGCCCCCCATTTACATCAGGGTTCCCAGAGAGCCCCCCTTACATTAGGGTCCCCAATAGTCTCCCCCTTAAATCTGGTTCCTTAGAGAGCCTCTGCCTTAAAATCAGGGTCCCTGATGAAAGGGGACATGAAGCAGCCATGAGATTGGGAGCTTCTAGAGTTTCTTGATGAAAACTACAAGTTTAGAGGCTAAATCCACCCAAAACTGAAAATTGTTGAGCCCTATTTAAGAGAGTTCCAGCTTTCCAGTCAAGTTACCACCCTGACCACATACAAGTGGTGAAAGCGTATATGACCTTCCTGTTAGTTCAGGGGTCCCTTCAACAAGGTGAGCGGTTTGACTGGCAAAAGGGGGAGCACAGTTTGAAGATCACTTTTGGATTTGCATGAAGCACCCTGCATCACCTTTGTTATTTATTGGTCTTTTCCATCTATGGACATTTCTAATGATTGATTGCGTTTTTTAGCACTGCACTATATGATTATATTTGCATTAAAATCAGGGTCCCCAGAGAGCCTCTTCCTTGCTTCCGGGTCCCCAGAGAGCCCCCCACTTACATAAGGATCCCCAGAGAGCCTCCCCTCCCCTTTGGGGACCCCTGCAGAGACTCGGGGCTATTGGCCCCAGATTCGGGGCTATAGCCCTAAGCCACCCCCTAGCGACGCCCCTGGTGTTGAGTTATTCACTTTACGGTCAACACCGAGGACAAGGGGGCACTCTTTACTCCTAGAGGAAAAGGGATTTCATCTCCAAATACAAAAAGGTTTCTTCACAGTAAGAGCTGTGAAAATGTGAAAAAAGTGAATAGACTCTCTCCAGAGGTGGTTCTGGGCAGCTCCGTAGATTGGCCTGGATTATTTCCTAAATGTACATAATATAACTGGGTACTGACATTTATAGGTAACGTTGATCCAGGGAAAATCCGATTGTCTCTCTGGGATCAGGAAGGATTTTTTTCCCCTGCTGTAGCAAATTGGATCATGCTTTTCTGAGTTATTTCCCCCTTCCTCTGGATCAACTGTGGGTGTAGGATTGGGTATGTGGGATTGTATGATATTTTTTTATTTCATGGTTGAAGACTAGAGACAAGTCCAACTAGATGGACTTGTGCCTTTTTTTTCAACCAGACTAACTTTGTAACTATATGTTTGAGCTTTGGGGTGCACACCTATATGCAATAGGCTGCGCACATCTATGGAGGAGGGTCATGTGATGCACCCTGAGCACGTTTTTGTGTGCTTCACTTCTTTTTTTGCACCTATTGGTGCTTCTGTTTAGTCCACATGTGTGTTCCTGTTTAAGTCCCGTTCACAGGCGATGGGGGGAACTTTGATGATAGGTTAATCCGTCTAAACGAACATAGGTCTTTACAATGGTGAGACAGTAAAGAAATCACTAATTGACCACAGGTGCCTTGAAACACAAACGTCCATAGATGGATGTGAATGTCCAACCGCACAGGAGGTGTGAGTACTCCAAGGGGTGGTGATGGTCTGATGGTAGTCAGAAAACACCTGGCATCATACAGCGACTTCCCAACCGAGAAACAGGGTCCCAATGGGTCATTCAGAGAAAGTGCAAAAAAGCCTCTTACCAGATCCTGTGGATTCCCATGTCAGCGACAGGGAATCGCATGCGCAGTTTGTCACAAATGACGTGGAATGGGAGCTCAGGAATCGCCAATCTCTTGGATTGTGGTCTGTATGGATCTCGGCCGGCAACCGGATGGGTCCTCACAACGAACCGTCCTCACACCGAACCGTCCCAGCGTGCATCAGAAGTTTCACAAACGGTCCCCCGAAAGGAGCAGTTGGAGGGACTAGATCTCATGCGGTAAATGTGGAAACAAAAAGAATGTGCCTCCACATGGTGCAGATAAAAAAGGGTGTTTTTATTGACAAAAACGACCATACACAAATAAAAGCGTGATCACGGTAGATAAAAACAAAAGGGCAACAAAGAGAGTGGTGTATGTACCCGACGCGTTTCGACCTAGGGGTCTTCAACAGGGGCAATGCCGTCGGGTACATACACCACTCTCTTTGTTGCCCTTTTGTTTTTATCTACCATGTGCTAGGGATGGTTAAGCCTTACACCTCAATTGGAGCGTGTTGTTAGCCCTGTGACCCTGGGAGTAAAGCCAGTGAATCCCTCAGGGGAAGGTCATCACTATGGCTGTGCACCCTAAGAGCAGTCTAGCTGTGAGAGGGGTCTTTATTGGGTCAATCTGGTCCTCAGCCTATGGAAGCATACTTCATGCAATCTCTGGTCTGGAAGCCTGAACTCCTCTCCCCGTTCATGTTTGCTGTTAAAAGGTCCTTGTTGTTCCGAGGTGGATTTATGGCCGTATTCGGTGTTCCTGTCATTGCCGGATCTCATAATGTTTTTTTTCATGGTCAACTTAGAAGCTTTTATTAAAAAGGTCATTAGAGCTGGGCACTGCCAAGGGGACATACTGTGTACCAATGCAAAAAACTAAAATGGACAAATTCGTATCCCGGCCAATTCTGACACTTCGCTCCTACATATAAAAATCTACTTTTGTTTTACTAAAAAACACTCAGAACCTCCAAATATATATGTTTTTTAGCAAATACCCTATAGAATAAAATGGTGGGTGTTGCAATTTTTTATGTCACGCGGTATTTGCACAGCGGTTTTTCAAACTAATTTTTTTTTGGGGGGAAAAAATACACTTTAATGAATAATAAAAAAAAAAACAACACAATATTTACCCCAATTTTTTTTTACATTTCCTGAAAGATGGTGTAATACCAAGTAAATATATACAGCGGGTAAAGTAAGTATTGAACACGTCACCATTTTGCTATGTAAATATATTTCTAAAGGTGCTATTGACATGAAATGTTCCCCATATGTCGGTAACAACCCATGCAATCCATACATACAAAGACACCAAAACAAATAAGTTCAGAAATTAAGTTATGTGTAATAAAATGGAATGACACAGAAAAAAGTATTGCACACACGAAGAAAGGGAGGTGCGAAAAGGCATGGAAAGCCAAGACACCAGCTGAAATCTATCAGTAATTAGAAAGCAATCCTGCCTCTTGTCAGTGCAAATTAATATCAGCTGGTTCAGTCTCAACTGATGGCCTATAAAAAGGTGTCTCATTACCAAGGTGTCACACAAGAAACATCTCATGATGGGTAAAAGCAAAGAGCTCTCTCAAGACCTTTGCAACCTTATTGTTGCAAAACATACTGATGGCTTTGGTTACAGAAGGATTTCTAAACTTCTGAATGTTCCAGTGAGCACTGTTGGGGCCATAATCCGGAAGTGGAAAGAACATAATTTCACCATAAACCGGCCAGGACCAGATGCTTCTCGCAAGATTTCTGACAGAAGAGTGAAAAGAATTATCAGAAGAGTTGTCCAAGAGCCAAGGACCACTTGTGGAGAGCTTCAGAAAGACCTGGAATTAGCAGGTACACAATAAGTAATGCACTCAACCTCCATGGCCTGTATGCATGCTCACCACTCAAGACTCCATTGCTGAAGAAAAAGCATGTTGAAGCTCTTTTAAAGTTTCTGTACAACATTTAGACAAGCCTGTGAAATACTGGGAGAACATAGTCGGGTCATATGAGACCAAAATGGAACTCTTTGGATGCCATAATACACACCACGTTTGGAGGTGAAATGGCACATAACCCCAAAACACCCCCAAGACCAACAGTGAGGTTTGGAGGTGGGAACATCATGGTGTGGGCGGGGCTGTTTTTCAGCATACGGTACTGGCAAACTTCATATCATTGAAGGAAGGATGAATGGTGATAAAAATCTGCTGCCATCTACCAGGATGATGAAGATGCCCCTCTCCCTGCCCCCTTTCTCTTGCTGCCCCCCTCTCTCTCTCTGCCCCTCCTTTCTCTCTCTCCCTCTGCCCCCCGCCCCTTTCTCTCTCTCTCTCCCCCTGTCCCCCCTCTCTCTCTCCCCCTGTCCCCCCTCTATCACTCCCTGCCCCCTCTCTCTCCCCTCTCCCTCTCTGCCCCTCCTTTCTCTCTCCCTCTGCCCCCCCGCCCCCTCTCTCTCCCTGCCCAACTCTCTCTCTCCCCTCTCTCTCTCTCTGCCCCCTCCTTTCTCTCCCTCTGCCCCCCTCTTTCTCCCTGCCCCCTCTCTCTCTGACCTTCTCCTCCTGCTCCCCCTCTCTCCCTGCCCCTCCTACTCGCTCTCTCCCTGTCCTCTCTCGCCTGCCCCCCTTCTCTCTCTCCCAGCCCCCTCTCTCCCTCTGCCCCCCTCCCTCTCTCTCACTCCCTCTCTCCTTCTCTCTCCCTCTGCCCCTCCTCTCTCTCTCCCTGCATCTTTTTCCCTTTCCCTGCCCTCTCTCCCTGTCCTCCTCTCTCCCTTGCCCCCCGCTCTCTCTCCCTGCCCCTCCTCTCTTTCCCTGCCCCCCTCTTCCTCAACCTTCCCCCTTTCCCTCTTTATTCATGCCCCCATCATTTTCTCTCTCTATCCCCCTGCTCCCCCTCTCTCTTCCACAGGTTGCAAAAATTATTGGGGGAGAAAGGGGGGGTGACACCAGGTTTTACTGCCCCAGGTGACACCAACCCTAGTGATGCCACTGAGCATATTCAATACTTTTTTCCCTGCGTCATTTCATTTTATTACACATAACTTAATTTCTGAACCTATTTGTTTTGGTGTCTTTGTATGTATGGATTGCATGGGTTGTTACCGACATGTGGGGAACGTTTCATGTCAATAGCGCCTTTAGAAATATATTTACCTAGAAAAATGGTGACGTGCTCGATATTTATTTTACCCGCTGTGTAGAAGTAATTTGTCTATATGTTTTTGGTTTGTAACTTTTGTACAAATAAAACATTTACTGTTTTTATATTAATTGCGTTTGTGAACTCAAATAGCACCCTAAAAATCCCAACCTATCTACATTCCTTATCTATGTGCCACAGCAATGACCAGTGCAGAAAACCGCCAATCACCTCTAAAAGCACTAATGTGAATGAGCCCCTCATCCTTATCAGTTTGCGGTTTGTGTCGGGAAATGTTGATGCAAACGGCACAAAATACTCGGATTAAACGTTCTGATTTCCCGTGACGCGGGGCCAGGTATGCGGGAAAAGGACTGCCCTACTTATAATGCGGCATGCAAAAGGCTTTACTATTTATTATTATTATTATTATTATTTAAACAATCGCTCAAGCGGCGGGCATGCCCATTTATTTAATAGCCCACTGGTGTGACATCTCCTCCTGACTAGAAATGTTGGCATATAATTGTAATGTCTCTATACATAGAAATTAATAATCGGAGTATACAGCCGCTGCCACCCGCGGCCTGCATAAACTTCAGGAACAATTTTCCAAAATAAGATTCCCTCATAGCAATTACACTGAAATATTAAAATGATTATGTTTCTTAAAGTGGAGTTCCACACAAAAATGGAATTTCCACTTTTCGGAACCCTACCCCCCCTCCGCTGTCACATTTGGCACCTTTCAGGGGGGGGGGGGCGTGCAGATACCCGTCTAAGACAGGTATTTGCACCCACTTCCGGGCATAGACTACCGCGTGGGAGTCTACATCTCTTCCCGCCCTTCCGCGCTGTCTGCTGGGACACACACGGGTCCCAGAGACAGCAGGGACCATTCGGATTGCTCAACGCGACTTGCGCATGCGCAGTAGGGAACCAAGAAGTGAAGCCGCAAGGCTTCACTTCCTGATTCCTTTACCGAAGATGTCAGCGGCAGCACCCGAGAGCCGAGCGAGAGATCGGCTTTGGGTGCTGACATCACGGGCGCCCTGGACAGGTAAGTGTCCTTATTTTAAAAGTCAGCAGCCGCAGTATTTGTAGCTGCTGACTTTAAAAAAAATTAATAAATTTGGCGGACCTCCGCTTTAACCGCTTCAGCCCCGGAAGAATTTACTCCCTTCCTGACCAGAGCACTTTTTGCGATTCGGCACTGCGTCGCTTTAACTGACAATTTCGCGGTCGTGTGACGTGGCTCCCAAACAATATTGACGTCCTTTTTTTTCCCCACAACTAGAGCTTTCTTTTGGTGGTATTTGATCACCTCTGCAGTTTTTATTTTTTGCGCTATGAACAAAAAAAATAGCGACAATTTTGAAAAAAACTCATTATTTTTTACTTTTTGCTATAATAAATATCCCCAAAAAATATTTAAAAAAACTTTTTTTTCCCCCAGTTTAGGCCGATACGTATTCTTCTACATATTTTTGGTAAAAAAAAAAAAAAAAAAATCCCAATAAGCGTTTATTGATTGTTTTGCACAAAATTTATAGCTTTTAAAAAATAGGGGATAGTTTTATGGCATTTTTATTATTAATTTTTTTTTTTTTACTAGTAATGGCGGCGATCAGCGATTTTTATCGTGACTGTGACATTATGGCGGACACATCGGACATTTTTGACACATTTTTGGGACCATTGTCATTTATACAGCAATCAGTGCTATACAAATGCACGGATTCCTGTGTAAATGACACTGGCAGTGAAGGGGTTAACCACTAGGGGGCTAGGGAGGAGTTAAGTATGTCCTGGGGAGTGTTACTAACTGGGGAGGCGTGGCTATGTGTGACACGTCGCTGATCTCTGCTCCCGTGAGGCGATCGCGGGTATCCCCGCAACGATCGAGTGCGTGGGACCCGCGACCCGACTCACGGAGCTCCTAAAGGAGGAAATTATTCACTCTGAAACGTGAAATGTTCAAACACGTCTTAGAGCTTTTACATCATCATGTACAAAATATACAATACAATTTCTGGTTTCTCACACCCGACACGTTCAGAGTGAATAATTTCCTCCTTCTTCAGGGGTGAGAGCAAGGAGGTGTTATAGCGATGTATTCAACATTTGGACGGTTGTATCTTTAAAAACAGGCAGAACTATAGGTGCTTTTCTAATCTTTACCCCTTTACCCCGGTAGCATGAGCATGTGTGGATGGTTAATAGTTTGCAGCTGTCACATCAAACAGGGGTGACCCGCCGTGGACCCAAAGGGGACCCCCCTCCTCCAATGGTGGAGGGATAGCTGGTTTCACTCTGAAACGCGTCGGGTGTGAGAAACCAAAACTTGTATTGTATATGTTGTACATGATGATGTAAAAGCTCTAAGACGTGTTTGAACATTTCATGTTTTTTATACACTTTTCTACATTTTCTAATAAATATTTTGAAATAATTCATATACATTACTTAAATTTCTTCTGAGCCATCTTGTGCCTTAAAAGTCCACCACATTGGGGAATTTTCCTTTTTCTTATAACACTGGATGTGGCACAACCACTCTTTGCGCAACAATACGAGCCAAAAAATTCTTCTCTAATTCTAAGCTAATGGATGAAAGATTTAAATTGTCGCACTGATAATAATGAATTTATCCCCTGCAGATTGTGTATGTTTGCCCACTTACAAAGAAATGAAGGGTCTATCATTTTTATCATAGGTGTATTTTATATGATAGAGACAGAATATCAACGAAAAATCCAGAAAAAATACATGATACAAATGTTATAAATTGAGTTGCAGTTCAACGAGTAAAATAAGTATTTGATCCCCAAGCAAAACATGACTTAGTACTTGGTGGAGAAACCCTTGTTGGGAAGCACAGAGGTCAGACGTTTTTTGTAGTTGGTGACCAGGTTTGAACACATCTCAGGAGGGATTTTGGTCCACTCTTCTTTACAGGTCTTCTCTAAATCCTTAAGGTTTCTTGGCTGTCGCTTGGCAACTCGAAGTTTCAGCTTCCTCCAAAAATCTTCTATAGGATTAAGGTCTGGAGACTGGCTAGGCTACTCCATGACCTTAATGTGCTTCTTCTTGAGCCACTCCTTTGTTGCCTTGGTGGTATTTTTTTGGGGTCATTGTCATGCTGGAAGACCCATCCATGACCCATCTTCAGTGTTCTGGCTGAGGGACGAATGTTCTCATCCAAGATTTTACACTACATGGCCCCGTCCATTGGCCCCTCAATGCGGCAAAGTCGGCCTGTACCTTTATCAGAGAAACAGCCCCAAAGCATAAATGTTTCCACCTCTGTGCCTGACTGTAGGGAAGGTGTTCTTATGCCGCGTACACACGGTCGGACTTTCCTGGGCATGCTGGGACTGTGACGTTTTAGGGGGCGGGGTCGACCACGCCCCCTAAAACGTCACAGTCCCAGCATGCCCAGGGACTGTGACATCATATGGGGGCGGGGTCTCCGCCTATATAAGTCACAACGCAGCCCTCGGAGACCAGTCCAGCCGGAGAGAGCGTCGTGTCAACATCTGGGGGAAGAGAAGAGAAGAGAAGAAGCCCAGCAGCTCAGAAGTCCGGACCTCTGCTGGCAAGAGAGCTACCTGAACACAGCAGAGGAGCCGGCCGAAGAACTGGAACACCGGGAGAAGAGAGCGGAGAAGAACCAACCGGACGCCGGGAGAAGATGAAGCGGAGGGACCCCCGAAGCCGGAAGAAGACCCCCGAAGCCGGAGGAAGATCCCCACCCCCGGAGCTGTTTAATAAAATATTTTAAAAACCTGTGTAGTGTGTTTTATTACTTACAATTTTTCCCTAGGTGAAGGGGTAGGGGGACCATGTACCCCATACTCATTCACATAGGGTGGGGTGCCGGGATCTGGGGGCCCCCTTATTAAAGGGGGCTCCCAGATTCCGATAAGCCCCCCGCCCGCAGACCCCGACAACCAACGGCCAGGGTTGTCGGGAAGAGGCCCTTGTCCTCATCAACATGGGGACAAGGTGCTTTGAGGTGGGGGGGGCCCCGCAGGGCGCCCCCCTCCCCCAAAGCACCCACCCCCCCATGTTGAGGGCATGCGGCCTGGTACGGTTCAGGAGGGGGGGGGCGCTCGCTCGTCCCCACCCCCTTTCCTGACCGGCCAGGCTGCGTGCTCGGATCGGGGTCTGGTATGGATTTTAGGGGGGACCCCACGCCGTTTTTTCGGCGTAGGGGCTTCCCTTTATAATCCATACCAGACCTAAGGGCCTGGTATGCCCCGCGCTCGCCGCAATAGGAAAATTTGTTTTTCCTATTGCAGCGAGCGCGAGATGCAATACCCTGCCCTCGCGTCGTATCTGGTCCGTCGGACCAGCATACACACGAGCGCCCTTTCCGTCGGACCAGCACACACACGAGCGGACTTTCCGCCCGAAACTGAGTCCGACGGAAAGATTTGAAACTTGGTTCAAATCTAGGTCCGGCGGGCTTTTCGGAAGAAGTCCACCGGAAAAGTCCGCCGGCGCCCACACACGGGCGGATTGTCCGGCACACTCTGGTCCGCCGGACCAAGTATGCCGGAAAGTCCGACCGTGTGTACGCGGCATTAGGGTCATAGTCAGCATTTTTCTTCCTCCAAACACGGCGAGTCGAGTTGATGCCAAAGAGCTCAATTTTGGTCTCCTCTGACCACAGCACCTTCTCCCGATCCTTCTCTGAATCATTTAGATGTTCATTGGCAAACTTCAGATGTTCCTCTACATGTGTCTTCTGGAGGAGGGGGACCTTGCGGGCCCTGCAGGATTTCAATCCATGGCGGTGTATTGTGTTACCAATGGTCTGTTTGGTGACTGTGGTCCCAACTGCCTTGAGATCATTCACAAGCTCCTCCCGTGTAGTTCTGGGCTGATCCCTCACTTTTCTCATGATCATCCTCACCCCATGAGGAGAAATCTTGCATGGAGCAGATCGAAGGCGATTGATGGTTATTTTGTATTTCTTCTATTTGTGAATAATCGTTCCAACAGTTGTCTCCTCACCAAGCTTCTTGCTGATGGTCTTGTAGCCCATTCTAGGTCTACAATCTTGTCCCTGATGTCCTCTGACAGCTCTTTGGTCTTCCCCATGATGGTGAGGTTTGAATGGAAGAAAGAGATTCTGTGGACAGGTGTCCTTTATACACATAACGAGTTGCCATTAGGAGAACCTTCTTACATTGACAGGACTAATCTGTGTACCACATGAGCACCTACTGTAGCCAGTCTGTGGGGGGGCAGAATTATTGTTGGTTGGTAGGGGATCAAATACTTATTTTACTCAATGAACTGCAACTCAATTTATAACATTTTTATTTTAGTTTTGAGACTAGTTGACACCTGAGATTCTAAATACAGATGAAGGTTAGGCTGCAAATGTCATTGCTCTTCATATTATGGATCATTTTTATATCAAAAGAACCCTGACAATTGGTATCAACGTGAGGAATAGTGCCCCATCATTTCTGTCAGTGGGAGGACTAGTGCCCCATCACTGGTGTCAGTGGGAGGACTAGTGCCCCATCACTGGTGTCAGTGGGAGGAATAGTGCCCCATCACTGGTGTCAGTGGGAGGAATAGTGCCCCATCACTGGTGTCAGTGGGAGGAATAGTGCCCCATCACTGGTGTCAGTGGGAGGAATAGTGCCCCATCACTGGTGTCAGTGGGAGGAATAGTGCCCCATCGTTGGTGTCAGTGGGAGGAATAGTGCCCCAACGTTGGTGTCAGTGGGAGGAATAGTGCCCCATCATTGGTGTCAGTGGGAGGAATAGTGCCCCATCACTGGTGTCAGTGGGAGGAATAGTGCCCCATCACTGGTGTCAGTGGGAGGAATAGTGCCCCATCACTGGTGTCAGTGGGAGGAATAGTGCCCCATCGTTGGTGTCAGTGGGAGGAATAGTGCCCCAACGTTGGTGTCAGTGGGAGGAATAGTGCCCCATCATTGGTGTCAGTGGGAGGAATAGTGCCCCATCATTGGTGTCAGTGGGAGGAATAGTGCCCCATCATTGGTGTCAGTGGGAGGAATAGTGCCCCATTGGTGGTGTCAGTGGGAGGAATAGTGCCCCATTGGTGGTGTCAGTGGGAGGAATAGTGCCCCATCGGTGGTGTCAGTGGGAGGAATAGTGCCCCATCGGTGGTGTCAGTGGGAGGAATAGTGCCCCATCGTTGGTGTCAGTGGGAGGTCAGAGAAGTAGGGGGCCCCTTCAGATTTTTGTATTCTGTTGCAGGGTAGTGTCATGAATTGGCTGCCAACATACCACCACACTGCATTCTGTTGTGGTGCTTTGTCTTCTACTCTTGGTCATGGGGGGCATTCTAGATGTACAGCACCACACAAAAGTGCCAGTGTTACCGCATTGCACAAGTCTAAATTGGTCCCACTGGTTGTACCTTAGGGCCCCGTCACACGTAGTTGCACCCTTGCATGTCAGAGATAAAAAAAACAAACGGATTTGAGCCTATGGGGGCTGCAAGGTGCAAAACCGAGGCGTTTGGCTACACTGCCATCGCTATGGAAGACGTGTTGCTACTTGGGCAGTGTAACCATCGGTGTTGATGGGCTTTATTCCCATACAAGTCTATAGAAATGCAACTCCTGCTTGAAGCAAATCAGGAGGTCAATAAATTCTGAATGAGCTCCAAGGTGTCTTAAACTACTTGTCATCCAAAGCCCATTGACATCGGTGCTAAAGCCGCCTCTGGCTCTGGGGTCCGCTTTTAAAAAATCATGAGGTGGAGCCATTCCTAAATCGTCATTATAATTAGTCATGGATGCTCAACCTGTGGTCCTCCAGCTGTTGCAGAACTACAAGTCCCATTGAGGCCTTGGAAGGCTGACACTTACAGGCATGACACCCAGAGGCAGAGGCATGATGGGACTTGTAGTTTTGCAACAGCTAGAGGGGCCCACAGGTTGAGCACACATGTAAGATGTGCTGGTCGCAGGACTGAGTTGCTGGAGATATTTGTGTCATCCATTTAATTCGAATGGCCTGTGTGCACCTTTTCTCCAGTCATTGGGGGACATTTACTAAAACCGGAGAGGGCAAAATCTGGTGCATCTGTGCATGGTAACCAATCCGCTCCCGGGTTTTATTGTCCAAGCTTAACCGCTTGCCAACCGCCCACAGTACATTTACGTCATGACTTTGACATTAAATGCTGTTGTTTCGGCAGCCGCTAGCTACCATAGCCCCGGTATCATTTTGTTCTGTGGCTGATTTGGTGTCGGTCAAAAAGTGGTCCCAGCGGCAGCTTTGCTGCGGGGTCACTTTTAGAGGAGGCAGGAGGGGTGCTCCCCCCCCCCTCCCGTCGTTTCCAAGCTTACCAGAACCGATTCGGCTAGGGTTGCCACCTGTCCAGAATTCAGCCGGTCAGGCAGTCCGGGTTTTAAATCATGTGTCCGGGTTTTAGCCGGTATTCAGACAGGGCTTTGGCTCCCCAAGTAACCAAGATAGTCACACAAACATCTGTTGCCTTCCGGGACCTGTGGGCAGCTGTCTGGGCGCAGGTTTGGCATCACTGGGGGGGGGGCGATGATGTCCGCAAGAGCAATTTGGCCACACACATTGTTCGGGTGCTGCCACATTATTACTTTTCCTGGGCAACCCAAAGGTGTACCAGGTGTTTTATAATACTATAGTGTATATTAAAAGCGCTGCGTAAATTGGCGGCGCTATACAAGTACCTTAAATAAATACTACAAGAAAAAAAAATTGCCCTGCCCCGCTAAATTGTTGGGCTTGAAGAAAAAGTGGCAACCCTAGACGCGGCCGATGGGTAGGCAGGAAGTCGAGTGGAGGGCAAGATGGCCCCCCACTCAGCTCTATGCCCTTGGAGGACCAGAGCGACCTTCAACGTCACTTCCGGTTCTCGGCCTTAAAGAGATGATTGTTTTTTTTTTTTGCTTTTAAGGGTAAATGAGAGATCTGGGGTCTTTTTGACTCCAGATCTCTTCATAAAAAGAGGACCGGTCATGCTTATTTCTATTACAAGGGATGTTTACATTCCTTGTAATTGGAATAAAAGTGATAAAAAAGAAAAAATTGAAAGCGCCCTCATCCCTCCATGCTCAGAAGCGAACGCATATGTAAGTCACGACCACATATGTAAACGGTGTTCAAACCACACATGTGAGGTATTGTCACGATTGTTGGGAGAAGAGCAATAAATCAAGCACTAGACCTTCTCTGTAACTCTAAACTGGTAACCTGTAAAAAATGTTTTAAAGCGTCGCCTATGTAGATTGTTAGGTATCGTAGCTTGTCGCCATTCCATGAGCATGCGCAATTTTAAAACATGACATGTTTAGTATCTATTTACTCGTCGTAACACTATCTTTTACACTATACAAAAAAAAAATTAGGCTAACTTTAGTTTTTTTGTTTTTTTTTAAAGTGTATTTTTTCCCCAAGAATTGCGTTTGAAAAACCGCTGTGGAAATACCATGTGACATAAAATATTGCAACTGCTGCCATTTTATTCTCTAGGGTCTCTGCTTAAAAAATAAATACATTTTATATATTATAGATCTATATATATATATATATATATATATATATATATATATATATATATATATATATATATATATATATATATATATATATATATATATAGATCTCTATATATCTGTATCTCTCTCTCTATATATATATATCTATCTCTCTCTCTCTATATATATATATATATGTATATCTCTCTCTCTCTCTATATATATATATATATATATATATATCTCTATCTATCTATATATCTATATCTATCTATCTATCTCTATATCTATCTATCTATCTCTATATCTATCTATCTATCTCTATATATCTATCTATCTATCTATCTATCTATATTATATAATATATATATATATATATAGATATCTAGATATATATATTATATCAAATTATAATGTTGGGGGTTCTAAGTAATTTTCTAGCAAAAAATACCAATTTAAACTTGTAAACAAAGTTCCAGAAAAGGCCTGGCCAGCAACAAGCTGAAGTTAGAAGCTGATTGGCTGCCATGCACAGCTGCACCAGATTCTGAGCGCTCCAGCTTTAGTAAATCTCCCTCACAGTGTCAAACATGAAGAGGAGTTTATGTGATGAAGCCGCAGGCAGCAGCAGCAGCAATTTGCAGAGGTGAAACGGTCTGCGAGATTTAATCATAAGAGAACAATGAGGCGCCGCAGCAGCCATACAGAAAGCCGGCAATTATAGCGGGTGATGGGCAGATTTGCTCAGCTCGCTGTCCCCACTTGACACAGCCACTTGTGTGGAGAGCACTCCAGCCTCACTCAGGGCCTATTCACGCCCGTCTGGTTTCCTGATGGAAAAAAAAAAACATGAATGCATCCCATTCTTTGTGACCAGACAACCAATAGCGGGTGCCACTTAAGGATCCAGCCAGGTCCCCTCCTGTAGTACACTGCAGGGAGTGCTGGCAAGGACAGAGCCTATCCCAGCTCCAATGAGACAAAAAAAAAAGTCCTATGCAATGCACCATATATCACCACAAGACCCTGGGGATATGTGAAATGATGGCCTTAGCCCGGGCTCCAGCCAAGCCATGCTTCCAACGCGTTTCACTCCACCCCCCCCCCCAGCTTAATCCATAGGTTCTTGCAGTGATGTGCAGCACATAGGACCTTTTTTGTCTCTTGCATCCCATTCTTTCCTACGTCCTGCAGTTTGGTGTGTTTGTAAAGGGAAACTATTAAAGCGGAGTTTCCGCCCCGCGAGGCAGAATCTGACAGTTACATTCTCCCTCGATGCTTTGCAGATTGTCGGAGGCGCATGCGCAGTGTTGACGTCACGCCACCTAACCAGTATATCAGCTGGAGTGACGTTGCATACTGCGCATGCATTGCGACCACCTGTGCCGCAATGTATTGCGGGAGAGAAGCCTCTGCTCTGTAGGCAAAGTAACGCACTGGTACATTCGCTGCCCTACCTCCTGGGTTTAGGGAGCGTGCACGCGCACCCCCTTGCCCGCCTCCTGCTCTGACTGTACGCAGTGGGAGCCTGTCAGCAAGTACTGGTTTGCCAAATAATGTCCTGGTCATGAAAGGGGGGTAAAATCTTCCGGAGGTGAAGTGATTAATAATAAAACACGAGACAAATTTGTACAAAAACAAAAATATATATTTAAACAGATAAAAAAACCAAGAGGCACCAACAGAACGTGTGTCAGGAACATTCTGGGACAAAATACAAACTAAAATCCTGCAGTAGTGGAATAGGGAGCCATAGATGGCCGCCGTGTGGTGGGGGGAGTTCTGAACAGAGATGGCTGCTATTTGGATAACAGCTGCTTGCGTTGTTGCTCCAGCAAGGCCTCGAGGTGGTCGGCTCGCTTTACCGCCGCCTGTAGGAAAGAGCAGAGAGACGTCAGATCAATCCTCATCACTTTACACCAGAGACCCTCATCTGACTATAATAGGTTTCTATTGAGATACTGGATGCAAAACGCACATGATTGCTTTTAAAGGTTTTTTTTTTCTCAAATAATTTTTATTGAAAGTTTTTTTCAAATAACATTTAACACCACAAGCAAAAAAAGAACAAAAAGAAAAAAAAAACAGAAAGGGATGTACAAGAAACACAAACCATGTAATCTCATACATAACTTATGTTATCTACCATTGCAGAATGATAAACACCATAAAAGTCAACAGTGAAAGCGGTCAATCATCCTAAGCCAAAGATACACATGTCCTGGATAGCAGGACGCTGATTATGCATTTATTCTGTTCGCCTTTTTTTCCCCAGAGGTGAGAGATACAGATTTTACCCCTCCAACTACCTAAGATAGGGGTCGGCGGCCCGCCGTCGCTAAATCTCTGGCCCGTGATTAATTCACAGGCACCCGACCAGCGGACAAGTGGTTGTCTGTTTAAAAATGTCATCTGCAAAACAAAAAGACATCATTCTTGGCCCCGCCTGCTGCAATTGTCAGACGAGGAAAAGAGGGAGGTGGAGAGTCACGTGAGCGCCGAGAGGCACTCTTAATGAAGTATATAGCTGCATTTTTATTATATAACAGACACATTTGCAGATTACATTTTGAAACAGAATAAATAATAGGAATACAGTCCACAGCCACCTCTGTATCCCCCCAGTCCCTGTCCACAGCCACCACTGTACCCCACCCCCTCCACAGCCACCTCTGTATCCCCTCCGTCCACAGCAACCTCCATATCCCCTTCTTCCACAGCAACCTCTGTATCCCTCCCCCCCCCCCCCTACAGCCACCTCTGTAACCCCCACCTCTGTATCCCCCCCTGTCCACAGCCACCACTGTACCCCTCCTCCACAGCCACCTCTGTATCCCCCCCTGTCCACAGCCACCACTGTACCCCCCCTCCACAGCCACCACTGTACCCCCCCCCCCCCACAGCCACCTCTGTATCCCCCCTGTCCCCCCCCCCCTCCACAGCCACCTCTGTATCCCCTCCGTCCACAGCAACCTCCGTATCCCTCCCCCCCACAGCCACCTCTGTAAGCCCCTGAAGCCCCCCCACCTCCGTATCCTCCCCCCCCTCTCTATATCCCCCTCTTTACCTCCCCCCATCTTCATTTATTAGCAGGCGAATGCGGCCCTCCATACATTCACATACATTGAATCTGGCCCTTAAGTGAAAAAAGGTTTCTGACCCCTGATCTAAGAAAAAAAACAAAAACAGAATCTACAACGTTAAGCCCCCCCTACTTCTCATTACTTTGAGTATTCTATAATCCAACATCTCACTGCACTGGAGCAACGCGCCACTTCTAATTTTTACTGTCCTATCATTCTGGCCCACAAACCTTCCTTACTGTGCTATGTGTTTTATGCTGCACCATTGGCATGATTATATCTTCGTAGTCCTCTCCATAAAATTATCACAAATGTGTGCTTAAAGTAGAACTATAGGCAACACTTTTATTTATTTTTTTTCCATTTTGGATAGAGTAAGGGAGGGTTATAACCCCTGTCAGATTATTTTTCTTTATTGTACATCATGGGACACAGAGCCTTAAGTAATAACTTAATGGGTTATAGCCACCTTCAGGTGATGGACACTGGCACACCCTAAACAGGAAGTTGCCTCCCTATATAACCCCTCCTCCTACCAGGAGTATCTCAGTTTTTTTGCCGGTGTCTAAAGGTGTTGGTCACGAGTGAAAATGTGCTCTGAAAGAGCTCCAAGCTGGAGGGATCCCATGCTGGATTTAAACAGCCTCCATAGACTAGATCCATCCAAAGTGCCATTAAGGCCAAGCTGGATAGTACCCGGGCCTCGCTTAAGAAGAACAAGGTTTTGCCTGTAATGCCTCTCCTTGAGGTCTGGACCCCAGGACCCAGGACTTTTTGGTCATGCTACCTTACCTAAAGTTTACCCGAGGGATGCTATACAGGTCCAAGGCCGTGGACCCCCTAAAATAGGGACCCAGTCCTTGAAGGTTTGCTAATGCAGCCCGCTGTGATGGGTGAAGTTTGGATATGTCGGTTACCTTTTCCTCGCTGCAGGATACTGCTGTAAGGGAGAAAGCCTAGGAACTGGAAAAAGTCCACCTATGCTTTTTTTCTTACATTACATAAAGTAATAATGTTGTCATGCCTAAAGTCTCCACTAGAGGGAGCAAATGCATACCTTAGTACCAGCCAAACAGCACCTGTGTGGTCTCAAAAGCCAAGGGAGGATCCTCATTCTGAACATTTCTCCCCTGGGAGAGGGAGGTGCAACTGAATCTTGTACCCCCAACAGGGGGTGCGGCGGCGGCAGCGGCTTTTTTATTTATAAATTTCTTCTATTCCCCACAAAAGTTTTTGTGAACTTACTGCCGCCCAGCCCTTCCCTTGCCTCTCCTCTCGCTCAAGGAGCGTGTCAGCCATTCGCGTGGGCGCGGACTAAAGGACTCATTTTAAAAAGACAGAGGGAGGTTGCAGCACCGGTCTCTGCCAGATCGGACGGCGCATCCCTGTGCTCCCTCTCATCTACCTAAGGCACTACGCGGTTACAGCACCGGTCTCTGCCAGATCGGACGGCGCATCCCTGTGCTCCCTCTCATCTACCTAAGGCACTACAATGACAAAGCCCATGCTTTCCCTCTTATGGATACCTGATGCTACATTTTTTTGAGAGGTTCCAGGCTGTGGCCGACTGCTGTTTCCAATGCAATTCAGATACTCTATACCCATGACCAAATTGTGATCATTTGCATACAATCACTACTATTAGGTTTATGCAACCTTACCATACCCAATTGAATCTCTAGCTCCTGAGGAAGCGTTCTGCATAACGCGAAACATGTAGAGCAACTAGAGAATATCTCACCGTGGATTATCAAACCTGCTGCATTTTATCTGCCACAACTATGTACCTATCTACTGTTCAATGCCCAGGGGAAGTATTTCTCCTCTATATATGGACTAAGTGATATATGTGTACATTTATAACCCTCTTTATGCTATACAAATCTGCAGGATAGGATCCATACGGTGTATTATTATTAGGGTTTACATCTAGCCTGAATTGTTTTTAAACAATCTATGTGTGTCCACTGTCTTTTATAATTTTCTAATAAAATACCCCTATCAAATTTACCTTTTGTAGTCTAATACTATTGTGCCTCCAAAGTCCCATGCCTAGAGTCTTTCTATTGATTTTCCGATTTCTGGGGACGTTGGCACAAATTGCTACTGAGTACCTGCAGAGTCACCCTGCTTATTGAGGTACTTTGACACTAGGTCTTTCATTTGATGCTCTAGCAGAGTCAGCTGATAGTTTTCTTTCTTCTTTAGGTTCCTTAAAACCTTCACAGCCTTTTTATGCGTTTTCTGCACATGCATTATTAGAAAAGCTTAGTTATACTGAATTGGATCACCCGGATAAACCTTTTTTCCCTCCAAAGAGATTCATATCACTCTATCCCATGGAGGAGAAATTCACCAAAAACTCGAAGCTACCAGCAGTTGACGCTGCGATTTTCAGTGTGAATAATAGCCTAACTTGTCCAGTAAACAATGCACAAATGCTTACAGATCCAACTAGGGCTGGGGAAAAAATTGATTTGAACCTTGAATCGAGTTGAGAGGTCAAATCGATTCAAATTGATTTTTTTTTCACCAGGACCTGGCGCTGACACCGCACCAGTCCTGAGGAGCTGCGGGCAGGAGTTTTTAGGCGAGGCCGCGACTTTGGTCTAGTCCGCGAGGCCGGACGCCGCGGACTAGGTCAAAGCCGCGGCCTCGCCTAAAAACTCCTGCCTGCAGCTCCCCAGGACCGGCGCTGACACCGCACCAGTCCTGAGGAGTTGCGGGAAGGAGTTTTTAGGCGAGGGCGAGGCCGGACGCCGCGGACAAGCCGAAGCTGCGGCCTCACCTAAAAACTCCTGCCCGCAGCTCCTCAGGACCGGTGCGGTGTCCATCAAAAAAAAAAAAAAAAAAACTCGAATCGTGAATCGAGTTTTTTTTTTTTTTTTTTTTTTAAATCGCAGATTTTTTTTTTTGGAGAAAATCTCCCAGCTCTAGATGAAACAGATAAAAGATTGAAATTTCTGTTAAAATCCTCTTTTTCTTTGGCAGGTGCGGTTACTCAGCCTGCAGTTGCAGCAATAGGCATCTGTCAGTCCCTAAGGGACCAGTGTAGACAGGCCCTTAAAGACGTCCCTGCACACAGGGCCGCGATTTGGCCGAACTACCAAGGGCGCTATGTTTTGTCATAGACGCCATGAAATACTCTATTCACCAGGCATCCCGCCTTGCGCTTGTGCTGGTACACATGCGTAGGACCCTGTGGTTAAAAATAAATAAATAATTGGTCAGCCGAAGCACCTTGCAAAAGGCTTCTGACTACTTTCCCTTTTCATAGGGATCGACTATTTGGGGAGGATTTGGTCAAATACATCCAAATGATTTCTAGTGGGAAAGGTACTCTTTTGCCCAAAAGAAAGTATAAACGTCCTTCATTTAAACGGACTCCTTCCCCTGCGCCAGGGGCATTCGTCTCTACGCAGTGGCGACGGCTTCCACCATCAGACTCTAGAGGAAAGCCTCAGGGTCAGACCCAGGCACAGAAAATTCAGCCCCTGTATACATGACTGAAATTGCGTTTTCCTCCGCCCTGCAGGGTTTAGAAGGAAAATGAGTGTTTTTAATCGCATCCGCTATCCAAAAGGATAAGAAGCGTATTAGATCCCCCCTCCCCCACCTTAGACCCCTTATCAAGGGAACAGTGGGTAGAGGAGGGGTTACCCTCAGGTGATCAGGAAGAAAGGCAACCGTAGATGAACCTTTTTCAGCCTCACAATCTGAGAGATTGCTGGTACACTCTCTTGCAGAGATGGTTCGTGCCTCTTTCAAGCTACCTCTAGCAGAGTCAGCTGATAGTTATGTTTCCGATTTAGGTTCCTTAAAACCTTCACAGCCTTTTCACGCGTTTCCTGTACATGCACAGATCCACACAGAAAAGCAAGGTTTGGGGTTTTATTCAACAGACCCATTCTAGATCTAAAGAATCTAAATCAGTTCCTGAAGATCCGCTCCTTTCGATGGAGTCCATCAGGTCAGTAGTTTATATCCTACAAAGAGGAGAGAACTCCTGCTGTCTATCGACATCCGGGATGCATACCTGCATTTCTCTATATTTCCCGCTCACCAAAGGTTTCTGCGGTTTGAAGTAGAACAGCAGCATTCAGTTTGTAGCCTTACCCTTCGGGCCAGCTACAGTACCCAGGCAGCAGCGAAATATTGCTAATAGACCTATGGTGGCTTGTTTGGAGCAAAGTGTATGCATTACAACCAGTTACCTGGAAAGTCTGGGTTGGGTTCTCAACCTAGAGAAGTCTTCCTTAAAACCTCTATAAAAGGTGGAGTATTTGGGTCTGATCATAGATACAGCCCAGAAAAAGGTGTTCTTGCCTCAGGCAAAAATCAACTCCATAAGAGAGTTGGTGCGGATGGTCAGTTCAAAAGGAGATCCCTCCATTTGCCTTTGCATGAGGTTGTTAGGAAAGATGGTGGCTTCATTGGAAGCAGTTCCCTATGCCCAGTTCCATTCGAGACTGTTGCAAAACAGTATTCTATATGCTTCAAAATGATCCAAGCTTTAGACCTGCCAATGTGGTTGTCCCCAAGGGTGTCCCAAAGCCTCAGCTATGAGGCTTAGGTATGAGTAAGCACTTAGTTTAAGTGTGAAACGCGTCAGCTGTTATTCTGTACTGCCGTGGTGTCGTATGTACTTCATGATCCTGTTCCACGATTAAAGGCATATGAAATTTCTTCCGGTGTGTGGCTGTCCAGACTTCTTCGTCCATTTCTACCTATACAGGCACTAGCCAGAACCTGGGGCTCTTCCCTTCCTGGAGGCAAAGGACACGTGTATGTTGGCTTAGATCTACCTGAGCGGTGGAGCTTATATTGTCCCAAAGCCTCAATTGCTGGTTACTAACCCAAAATCTAATGAAAGGAAAATCCTTCAGACCAGTTATCTGGAAAGTGGTAACAACAGACGCCAGCCTTTTAGGCTGGGGAGCAGTACTAGAGAAGACAACTGTCCAGGGACAGTGGTTAAGCCGTAAGAGCCTTGTCCATCAATATCCTAGAGATTCGGGCAGTGCGCCTGGCTCTGAAGGCCTGGACTTCCAGGTTATGGGATTGTCCTGTCAGGATCCAATCCGACAACGCAACAATGGTGGCCTGTATCAATCACCAAGAGTCTTGCATGCAGACAGAGGTGAACCATATTCTAACTTGGGCAGAAAGGGATATTCTGTGCCTATCGACAGTCTTCATTCTGGGAATAAAGAATTGGCAGGCGGACTACTTGATTTGCCAACAGTTATTCCCAGTGGAATGGTCTCTTCACCCTGACATTTTTCGTGCTGTTTGTCAAAGATGGGGGACTCCGGACGTAGATCTTCTAGCATCAAGATTCAACATGAAGTTAGTCAACTTTGTGTCCAGGACAAGGGATCCATTCGCATGCGGAATAGATGCGTTGGTGACCATGTGGGATCAGTTCTCACTGATCTATGCATTTCCCCCTATTCAATTGCTGCCTGGACTTCTTTGCAGGATCAAGCTGGAAAGAAAGCCAGTAATTCTGGTAGCACCAGCATGGCCCAGAAGGTCATGGTATGCAGAAATCGTAAAGATGGAAGTGGAGGATCCATGGTCCCTTCCACTATGGCCAGACCTGCTTTCACAGGGGCCGATATTCCATCCTACCTTACGAACGCTAAATTTAACGGCTTGGCTATTGAAACCCACATTCTGAAGAAACGTGGGCTTTCCGGATCAGTTGTCTCTACTTTAATGAATGCAAGGAAGCCAGCTTCCAGAACTATAGAGTCTGGAGGGCTTATGTTTCCTGGTGTGAATCCAAGGTTGGCACCCTTGGAGATATAGCATAGGCAGAATTCTTGCCTTTCTACAATTAAGGGTAGAGACAAAGTTGGAAGTTGGCCTTGAGTACTATTAAAGGCCAAGTCTCAGCTTTATCGGACTTATTTCAAAGACCGCTTACTACACATTCTTTAGTCCGGGGTTTTATACATGGGGTGATTGAGTTAGATCACCTTTGAACCCTTGGGACTTGAACTTAGTTTTGTCAGTGTTACAAAAACAGCCATTTGAACTGATACAGCATATTCCCTTAGTCCTTCTGACAAGGAAGCTGGTGCTCTTGGTTGCCATATCCAGAGCAAGGAGGGTTTTGGAATTGGCTGCTCTTTCTTGTAAAGAGGCATACTTGATTATTCATGAGGACAGAGTGGTGTTACGCCAAATGTGGTCTCAGGTTTTCACCTGAACCAAGATATTGTCCTATCATCCTTTTTTCCCAAAACCATGTTCCATGGAAGAAAAGTCACTACATTGTATTGATGTGGTGAGAGCAGTGAAAGTCTATCTAAAGACAACTGCTCAGATTCGGAAGACTGATGTCTTATTTATTCTGCCAGAGGGTCCTAAGAAAGGACAGCCAGCGTCAAAATCCACTGTCGTCAAGTGGATTCGACAAGTTATAATTCAGACTTATGATTTAAGGGATAAGATTCCCCCTTTTCAAGTCAAAGCGCACTCTACCAGATCGGTTAGTGCTTCTTGAGCAGTGCGTCAGCAGGCCTCCATGGCCAGATCGGCAAGGCCGCAACTTGGTCTGCAGTCCATACATTCACCAGATTTTATCAAGTGGATGTAAAAAAGGGCATGAGGATATCGCCTTTGGGCGCAGTGTGCTGCAGGCAGCAGTATAGGTCCTCAAGTCTGTTGGCGCCCTACGGGTTGTGTCTCCCTCCCCTCAAATAGCATTGCAATGGGACGTCCCATTAAGTTATTACTTAAGGCTCTGTGTCCTATGATGTACAATAAAGAAAATAAGATTTTTATTACAGCTTACCTGTAAAATCCTTTTCTTGGAGTACATCATGGGACGCAGAGGTCCCAGCCCTCTTTTCTGGGGTATAAGTATACGTATATTGCTACTCCTGGTAGGAGGAGGGGTTATATAGGGAGGCAATGTCCTGTTTAGGGTGTGCCAGTGTCCATCACCTGAAGGTGGCTATAACCCATTAAGTTATTACTTAAGGCTCTGTGCCCCATGATGTACTCCAAGAAAATGATTTTACAGGTAAGCTGTAATAAAAATCCTATTTTTTACCATCCCTGTCCCATTGCAGAGATTTCCCTTCACTTCCTGCCCCATAGCCAAACAGGAAATGAGAGGAAATCTATGCAAATTAAGGGAATCCGTTGCCCCCCACCAGGCCCTCAGAACTAGTGTCCCCACTAGAAAATTTCAGGGCGGGTCTTAAACAGCAAGCGGTGTGGCCTTGTCAGGAAGGGGTGGGTCATATCTAAATTAGGGGGTGTACAAGTTTAGTCAGGCCTAGGGCAGCACAAAACCTAAATACACTGCTGCACTGGAGGTCAACATTGCAGGATCCTTAGTGACACTAATGCCATCAGGGCCAGGCCAGGAGCCTGTAACCATGGTTTCCATCGTTTCTCGAACTTTATTGGGCTGCCCCGTGCCGTGAATATATATTTCTCTTTAAGAAGAGAGACGTTTACTTGTGTTCGCCAGTCTTCAAATTCAGGGGGCAATCCACTTCAGCAGGACACACTTACGAACCAAAAACAGTAATCTAGTTAGAGCCGTTCTAACCCTATGCGTGTACAGCTCTTACATAGTTACATAGTAGGTGAGGTTGAAAAAAGACACAAGTCCATCAAGTCCAACCTATGTGTGTGATTATGTGTCAGTATTACATTACATATCCCTGTATATTGCGGTCATTCAGGTGATTATCTAATAGTTTCTTGAAGCTATCAATGCTCCCCGCTGAGACCACCGCCTGTGGAAGGGAATTCCACATCCTTGCCGCTCTTACAGTAAAGAACCCTCTACGTAGTTTAAGGTTAAACCTCTTTTCCTCTAATTGCAATGAGTGGCCACGAGTCTTATTAAACTCTCTTCTGCGAAAAAGTTTTATCCCTATTGTGGGGTCACCAGTACAGTATTTGTAAATTGAAATCATATCCCCTCTCAAGCGTCTCTTCTCCAGAGAGAATAAGTTCAGTGCTCGCAACCTTTCCTCATAACTAAGATCCTCCAGACCCTTTATTAGCTTTGTTGCCCTTCTTTGTACTCGTTCCATTTCCAGTACGTCCCTCCTGAGGACTGGTGCCCAGAACTGGACAGCATACTCCAGGTGCGGGCGGACCAGAGTCTTGTAGAGCGGGAGAATTATCGTTTTATCTCTGCAGTTGATCCCCCTTTTAATGCATGCCAATATTCTGTTTGCTTTATTAGCAGCAGCTTGGCATTGCATGCCGTTGCTGAGCCTATCATCCACTAGGACCCCCAAGTCCTTTTCCATCCTAGATTCCCCCAGAGGTTCTCCCCCCAGTGTATAGATTGCATTCATATTTTTGACACCCAAATGCATTATTTTACATTTTTCTACATTGAACCTCATTTGCCATGTAGTCGCCCACCCCATTAATTTGTTCAGGTCTTTTTGCAAGATTTCCACATCCTGCGGAGAAGTTATTGCCCTGCTTAGCTTAGTATCGTCTGCAAATACAGAGATGGAACTGTTTATCCCATCCTCCAGGTCATTTATGAACAAATTAAATAGGATTGGTCCCAGCACAGAACCCTGGGGGACCCCACTACCCACCCCTGACCATTCTGAGTACTCCCCATTTATCACCACCCTCTGAACACGCCCTTGTAGCCAGTTTTCAATCCATGTACTCACCCTATGGTCCATGCCAACGCACCTTATTTTGTACAGTAAACGTTTATGGGGAACTGTGTCAAATGCTTTTGCAAAATCCAGATACACCACGTCTACGGGCCTTCCTTTATCTAGATGGCAACTCACCTCCTCATAGAAGGTTAATAGATTGGTTTGGCAAGAACGATTCTTCATGAATCCATGCTGATTACTGCTAATGATATCATTCTTATTACTAAAATCTTGTATATAGTCCCTTATCATCCCCTCCAAGAGTTTACATACTATTGATGTTAGGCTAACTGGTCTGTAATTCCCAGGGATGTTTTTTGGGCCCTTTTTAAATATTGGTGCTACATTGGCTTTTCTCCAATCAGCTGGCACCATTCCAGTCAATAGACTGTCTGTAAAAATTAGGAACAACGGTCTGGCAATCACCTGACTGAGTTCCCTAAGTACCCTCGGATGCAAGCCATCTGGTCCCGGTGATTTATTAATGTTAAGTTTCTCAAGTCTAATTTTAATTCCGTCCTCTGTTAACCATGTAGGTGCTTCCTGTGTTGTGTCATGAGGATAAACACTGCAGTTTTGGTTACTGAAGCCCCCCGATTCACTCGTGAATACTGAGGAGAAGAATAAATTCAATACCTCTGCCATCTCCCCATCCTTTGTAACCAGATGTCCTTACTCATTCTTTATGGGGCCAATATGGTCTGTCCTCCCTTTTTTACTGTTTACATACTTAAAGAATTTCTTGGGATTTTTTTTGCTCTCCTCCGCTATGTGTCTTTCATGTTCTATCTTAGCCATCCTAATTGAACCCTTACATTTCTTATTGCATTCTTTATAAATTCTGAATGCTGTGGATGATCCCTCAACCTTGTATTTTTTGAAGGCCTTCTCCTTTGCTTTTATATGCATTTTTACATTGGAGTTAAGCCATCCAGGATGTTTGTTCGCTCTTTTAAATTTATTACCCAATGGGATACATTGGCTAATGCCCTTATTTAATATGCTCTTAAAGCAAACCCATCTCTCCTCTGTATTCTTTGTTCCTAATATTTTATCCCAATTTATGCCTTTTAGCAAGGTTTGTAGTTTAGGGAAGTTGGCTCTTTTGAAATTCAGTGTCTTTGTGTTCCCTTCATGTCTCCTATTTGTGTGATTTATACTGAAACTAATTGACCTGTGATCGCTGTTACCTAAATTGCCCCGTATTTCCACATCTGTTATCAGGTCTGTATTGTTGGTAATCAGTAGATCTAGTAATGTTTTATTTCTAGTTGGTGCGTCTACCATCTGACCCATAAAATTGTCCTGCAAGACATTAAGGAACTGGCGAGCCTTAAATGAATGCGCGGTTCCCTCCGCCCAGTCTATGTCTGGATAATTAAAATCCCCCATTATGATAACACTTCCCATCCTTGCTGCTAATCCAATTTGTGATAGGAGATCCGTCTCCACTTCCTCCCTCAGGTTAGGGGGCCTATAGCATACTCCCAGTATTATTTTCCCCTTAGCTTTATCCCTTTGGAGCTCTACCCATAAGGATTCCACCTCCTCCCTAGCTCCCTTAGTGATGTCATCTCTCACATTCACTTGTACATTATTCTTGATATATAGGCATACCCCTCCCCCTTTTTTACCCTCTCTATCCTTGCGGTATAGGGTATACCCTTGAATGTTTGCCAGCCAATCATGAGAGCTGTTGAACCAGGTCTCTGAAATTCCCACAAAATCCAAATCCTCCTTGTACAACAGTATCTCTAGTTCACCCATCTTGTCCGCCAGGCTCCTGGCATTGGTGAACATGCCACATAGTTTAGACCGGTCGCATATTGTCCTCGTATTGGGTGTTTCAAGATTGCAACTTGGACTTGCTACTATACTCACCTTGTGTTTTTGTGCTTTGGTTAACCTACCACTAATGCCCCCAATACTACCCTCTGGAATATCTTCCGCGCTGGCTATCACTGTCTCTGGACCCTCCCCCCCATCGCCTAGTTTAAAAACCCCTCTAACTTTTTGGCCATCTTCATTCCCAGCAGATCTGCACCCTCCTCATTTAGGTGCAGTCCGTCCCTTCTATAGTACCGGTTACCGACTGAGAAGTCGGCCCAGTCCTCCAGGAACCCAAACCCCTCCTTACTACACCAGCTCTTCAGCCACTTGTTTACTTCCCTCTTCATCTAGATGGCCTAAAATACAGGTCAAAGGGTCATTATTCAGATTCACCTGAAATGTCCGATTGATGGTAGTGATTATCCTACTCCAGTACCGTACCAACTTTGGACATTTCCAAAACATATGTATATGATCGGCTTCTAGATCTCCACATCTAGGACACGCCGAGCTGTCTATTACAGTTATATAATATTTGAGGTGTGCGGTGAACTCTGTGGATTATAAAAAGTTGCGATAAGTGTTGGGTCGGGGAGATGGACACCATAGGGACCTGTTCCAGCACTGATTGCCATATTTCTCCATCTAAGGTTGTGATATCTCTAAACCAACTTCTCCTGCCTGGCAGCTGCAGATTGCCTTGTAGACAGGACAATAATGACCCATTTAGGGAAGTAATAAGGCCCTTCTTATCCGAGGTAGTGGCCCAAATGGTCTAAAAGGGGGGAATCAATCTGTCTGATTGACTTATTCCTAGCCTGTATTGTCAAGGCGTGTCAAAGTTGAAGATATTGGGTGAATCTGGAAGACTAAATGTCGAACTTGGCACATATATCCTCAAAGGATTTCAAGTGGCCATTACTGTACAGATGATGCAAACATTAAATACCGTGGGTGTACCACTCTGAGAAACCCTGTAGTTTACCCAGTGCTTCAAGGCGACCTTTCTCCCATATGGGATGGTATCTAGTTATGCCATCATAACCCATGGTTCTTTTCATCGCATCCCAAAGAATCATGGAAGGGAACTGGGGAGATTCCCAAAACCTACCTGCCTCCAGTTGGGCCAGTAAATGGTATTTGTTAGACCTAGCCAGTAAAAACGGCCTGTAGGTGGTCATCTGGAGAAGTGCTGCAGTTGGGCCACCAAGAAGTACATATGGGGCGAGGGGACAGCCAGGCCTCTCTCGCCCTTGGATAGCTGAAGACTAATTAACCTAATCCTGGGCTGTTTACCTTTCCATAATATTAATGTTCTAAAAAGAGAGTCTATCTTTTTGAACCACTTCATTGGTATCTATACAGGTGAATTATGTACGATGTACAGCAATTGGGGAGCCCAAAATGATTTTAGGCAGGTTTGTGCGACCCACCACAGAAAGTGGGAGCTTACACCAAACCTTGCTTTTAGATTTGAATTTTTCCATTAAAGGTTGTAAGTTCTATTGCAAGTAGTCTTGTACCTTGGAATGTACCCACTCCTAAATATTTGAACGCCAATACTACTTTTATTTGAAGGGCACAGGGAGGCAGAGCAACTAATTGGCAATCCAGAGGAAAGAGCACCGATTTATCCCAATTGATCACAAATCCAGAAAAGGACCCGAAAAGGTTAATAGTGGACATTAGGGAAGAAAGAGAGCCCTCAGCATCTCCCAAAAACAATAAAGCATCGTCCGCATAGAATTCCATTTTATCCACCACCTGCCCCCTCCTAAAACCCTTTATGGTGTCAGCATGGCGAACGGCTGCAGCCAGCGGCTCAAAGAGGGCACCCCTGACGTGTCCTTATATGTAAGCTAAAGCAGGGTTTCTCAACTCCAGTCCTCAAGGCACCCAACAGGTCACGTTTTCAGGATTTCCCTCAGATGAAACTGCTGTGGTAATTACTAAGGAAGTGAAACTGATCAAATCACCTGTGTAAAATAATGGAAAGCCTGAAAACATGACCTGTTGGGGCGTCTTGAGGACTGGTGTTGAGAAACACTGAGCTAAAGGAATCAGATTGAGAACCGTTAATCAGCATGGACACCTGAGGTCTCCCAGGCCAAACCGGTGCAGAACCCTCCCATAGATAGGGCCATTCCACACTATCAAATGCTTTAGCCGAGCCCAGTGAAAGAATGGTCCTTTTACCCAGATTATCTACCGGGAGCTGCTGATTAAGGAATAATCTGCGTATGTTAGTAGCTGTCGATCTAGTGGGGATAAAACCGGACTGGTCTGGGTGTAATAAATGTTGTATTACTTTACTCAAGCGGTTAGCCAACACCTTAGCGAGAAGCTAAAAATCCGAATTCAGAAGTAAAATAGGGCGGTATGATTCAGGGTGCAAGCCATCTTTACCAGGTTTGGATAGCACAATAATACATGCCATATTCATGGAGTTGGGTAGACACTGAGACTCATAGGTCACATTTAACACCTCTAGGAGTTCAGGTAGAAGGATGTCACCATAAGTTTTATATATCTCAGAAGGAAGTCCGTCTAACCCTGGGGCTTTATTATTAGAGGACTCTTTTACCAAGTCGCTCAGTTCCTCTAGTGTCTGCCGCTGACAAGCATGAGATCTTAAGGGGAGTCTAAAAACTCAGTGAGTTGGTCCATCTCGTAATCAGGGGCGGCCCATCCATTAAGGACAAACAGGCGCCGCCCCTTCTATCCACGTGACCCCCTATATGGTTAATGGATAGATTCATGCATAGCATGAATCTATCCACAGCTGCTGCGCCCACCCCCTATTAATGCGTCCGGCCCCTTTCAGGATGCATGGTGACTGAATTACACGGGGGGTGTTTTTTTTTTTTTTTTAAGCACCTGATTAAAGCCATGGGCTCCAATAGGCTTCAAAATAGGGTGGACTCGGAGCACAGAGCACTGCACTCGGAGCCCACCTAGGTGTGTTAGAAAAGCAAAATGAATATTTTGCTTTTCTAACACTGAATCGCCTCTCCGCCAAATCAGGAATCGCGGGTCTGATACCCATTTCCCGATTGGCTGAAAGGTCAGACGATCCAAACTATAAAAAAAAGGTCTGAGAAATCAAGTAATCCAGAAGAGTGTGCCGCCTTCAGCAGATAACGAATTCCACAGCAAGATCATAGGACTTGGTGCCATCTTCAGATGGCTGAGGTCTGGGAACGAGACCTGGTCAGGTGTTGCTCATTTCTATCCAGCCATTGAGTAGCACTTTTAGGGGTGTTGAAGAAGTGGGTTTCTTCTCTCAACGACTCCCAATTTTGCAGGATACAACATTGCGTATGGGATATGAAAGGCCCTCACCCTACGTTTCACCGCATCATACTGGGACTGCAGTTTCTGCACTTCCGCAGAAAAATTATGGAAGAAGGAAATCTTGGAGCCATTCACTTCTATCGGCCCTTTGGTGCGGGCCAGTGCTAAAATTATATCCCGATCCTTATAGTGGAGCATTTTGAAAATAAAGGGTCTGAGAAACGGAGGGAGTGGGCAGGCAGGTATGTGATGGGCCCTTTCAACTGCATAAAATGGTGTAAAGCTTTTTCTGTCAAAAGTTTCTAGTAACCATTGCTCAATAAATGGTTCTATTCCATTCCATCTTTTCAGGTAGGCCTAGAATCCCGACATTGTTTCATCTTAAACGATTTTCTATGTCATCTAGCCTATTAGCATGGCGTTGGACCACCACTGTATTAGCAGCGACATCTCGTCTGATTGGGGGCCATTTCATCTTCTAGGGAGCTCACTCTACCCTCCAACCCCAATATGTGCTCCTGCACTTTTTGCACATCATGGCGAATTAGCCCCATAGCGTCCCTTAAGTGTTGAAATTGGGTAGTTAAAAGGGTTAATGAGTTGCAATGCTGCAACACTTTGAAAACATCACTCAGAGTGGGTTCTGGGGGGGCATCCTGCAGTACAGCAGGAGTCTGCTCTGCCCAGTATGTTTCGAATGCAGGGAGCTGTATCAGGCTGCCCTCCCCCATTCAGCATTGTGCTGGTCAGCGTAGGACTCACCAGAGGAGAGGGAATCTGTTGCATCTGAGGGCATCATATCAGGGCTGACTTTGTTGTTTCCCCGATGAGCCGACACTGGCATCCATGCAAACTTCTCTAGCTAGACTGCAGCTTCCATGCCCTTCTCCTTATGACCACGAGGTGGGAGTGGGTCGGCGCCATCTTGGCCATTCTGGAGCCCCAGTCTCCTCTTTCCTCCTCATCATGGCTCGAGTCGTCGGGTGTCACTGCAGGGTGAACCAGGAGGTGTAGCAGGCAGAGCGGGTCAGGAAGCAGTACTTTCGGGCACTTCTGACTAGCTGTGGAGTGGAGAAATTGCTAGGCATCGGCTGCAGCAACGAGCTCAGCGTCCACTCACATTGAAAGCTTAGCCAGGCCCCCGCACTTTTACGTTTTTTTTTTTTAAAGCTGAAGTCCAGCTCTGCTGTCACTTCAAGCAGTCCTTTACTAATAGATGCTCCCTTTGTCAGCTCTGTATGAACTGTATGGAGCATCAGCACTACAGGGACTTCCCATCCCGCTGCCAGAACAAAATTGAGTCAGGCTTAGCGCTGCTCATCTATTTACAGGAAGCTTTGTATTTTATGAATAAATGCAGGGTTTTCTCTGATTGGCTGAGGTAGAGATTGTGATGCCATCTGCCCACCTCACCGATCAGAGGAAGCTTTGTATTTATCTATAAAAAGACAAGGCTTCCTGTGAATGGCTGAGCAGCACTCAGCCCAACCCATTTTTTTCCCCAGCAGCTGACATTAAAGCAGAGTTCAAGACTCCGTCAGAAAAAATTAGCAGTCGGCAGCCCCAAATACAGTAGCTTCTGACTTTTAATATTAGAGCACTTACCTGTCCAGGGATCCCCCCCGCGGTGTCCTCACCCAAGCTGATTTTTCAATCCACTCTTGGGTGCTGCCGCCGCCATCTCAGCTAACGAAAGACTGGCAGTGAAGCCATGTGGCTTCACAGCCGGTTTCCTATTGCACATAAACAAAGTGTGCTGCACTTTGTGAATGGGAAGGAGAAGGAGGAGCGAGATCAGACAGAAGTGGGAGCAGGTACCTGTCAAAACCAGGTACCGCTCCTCCCCCGAAAGGCGCCAAATGTGGTAGCGAAAGAAGCAAATCAAGCATAGGAGCCAAGTCCCCCTTCTCAAGAAGGCACATCTAAAGTCATGCCAATGAATATCTAAATGATTCAGAGAAGAATTGGGAGAAAGTGCTGTGGTCAGATGAGACCAAAAATGAGCTCTTTACGCTTTTGCTACATTAAGGTCCTGGAGTGGCCTAGCCAGTCTCCAGACCTTAACCCCATAGAAAATTTATGGAGGAAGCTGAAAACTTTGCCAAGAGACAGCCAAGAAACCTTAAGGATTTAGAGAAGATCTGTAAAGAAGAGTGGACCAAAAATCCCTCCTGAGATGTGTGCAAACCTGGTCACCAACTACAAGAAACGTCTTACCTCTGTGCATACCAACAAGGGTTTCTCCACCAAGTACTAAGTCATGTTTTGTTTGGGGATCAAATATTTGTTTTACTCACTGAACTGCAACTCAATTTATAACATTTGTACCATGTTTTTTTTCTGGATTTTTGGTTGATATTCTGTCTGTATCATATAAAATACACCTATGATAAAAATTTTAGACTTTGTAAGTGGGCAAACTTACACAATCTGCAGGGGATCAAATTATTATTTTCCCCCAATGTATATAGCAATAGGAGATTCATCCATTGTGGTGAGTGTACGCATGTGGTGACATCTGGAATTGGTCACGTGTTTATCTGTTACAAATGGCAGCAGCACCTGTTCACCTACCTTTTTGTTTTCAAAGCAACTATTATTTGAATGGGACTTATGGATACATTGGACATTGGTTGTATTTTTTTTTGGTGCTGTTCATTTATGTTTTCGCAAACAGTTTAGTAATCTTGATTCTCATTTTTGGCAGCGCGGTCTATATACAAATTTATAGGGTCTTTTATGCTGGACTCCAGGATTTTAAACTGTTTCAATAAAGCGTTATTGTTTTGATCCTACTAACTGCAGCGCCCCGCTTCTCTTCACATACTCCAGAGTAGATCCATCCCCGGTCCCATTCCAGGAGCTGTAGGGGGGGGGGGGTTGGTTTGGACCTGTTTAGGCTGTTAGCCTTTTTATGGACTATGGCCATTGGCTGACAGTTTGTGGAGCACAGAATACGTGGCATAGGTGTGCACCCCAAAGCTCAAACACACATGGCTTTCTCTGCAGTCTCAGCTGCATTGGACAGAGACTGAATGGGAAATGCTCTGTGCTGAGCAGCTTCATGTTCATCCACAAAATGAAGCACAGTAAACAGTTTACTGTGCTTCAGTTAAGAATATAAAAAAAACAGTGAGTGTGTTCATTGTGCTCATTTAGAAAAGGAAAGTCCTGGTAAATGACATATTGATTAGCCCCTTCCGCTACTCTCCATCTTGAAACATACCCCACAGCAGCCAGGGGGAGAGGAGGGGAGCCAGCAGCACTGTGGTGGTGGTGGGGGGGAGCCTGTGCAGTAGGAAGATTTGGCACGGCACAGAGTGACCAGGGTAAGCCCACGCACATGAATATGGTACGCGGTATATACTTCTGGTCATTCTATGTGTCCACTTAAAGCAAAACCTCAACGATTTATTGGAGGATACAACAAAAATACAGCAAGGAGACATGCTCCACCTCCACCAATGTTTCATTGAACCCCCTTTCTCAGGGAGACAGCCTTGGGGGCGGGATCTGGCGAGGCGGTACACACCTTTTTTTTTTTCTTACTGTATTTTTGATGGAACCTTTTTTTTTTTTTTTTTTTTAACTCTGACTGGATCTGTTCCCCGATTTTTAAAATGTTTATGAAAACCTGATCCAGATTTATTCCCTCCTCTGATCATGACCTAAAGAAAAGAGAAAGGGGGAATCTCTCTAGCACAGGGATCTCCAAACTACGGCCCTCCAGCTGTTGCGGAACTACAAGCCCCATAAGGCATTGTAAAACTCTGACATGACTAGGCATGATGGGAATTGTAGTTCCTGAACAACTGGAGGGCCATAGTTTTGGAGACCCCTGCTCTAGTGGGTTCAAACCCTTCCACATCATCAAAAACATTTTAAAAAAAATAGTTGGAGTTCTACTTTAATGTCGCTCTCTGTGCACTGACCTCGCACTGCTTCCGGAGGCTGTTCACAGTCTCTTCCTTCTTCACAATGGCAGACTTGACCCTGATCATAGAAAATGGGAAATGTTGTTAGGCACCCTTATAGGTCGAGTAATGCGGGAGGAGATGATGGGATTGTGGGTAGCCTGGCGGTCTCAAGTGCATTTTCAAGCTAAACCTTTTAAAAGTGCTTGCGATATATTCTTATTAATATACAGTACCTGGTCTAATTCCTGGATGAGGAACTCCCCAAAGGGGATAAAGATCAGTGTGACCCACTCTAATAGAGGGGCCCTGGTGAGTTCTCCGTAATGTTATTGGCGGTGACACACATTGAAGATATAAAGTATAAAAATTAGACAGCGCTGCATATATAATAAACCAAGGTAATATAAAATGAAAATTGTGTACAGTATAAGTGCTCAAAAAAAGTCCAATGATAATAATTTATAAGTGAGATTTCTTCTACTAGCATGCAGGAAGATGTGACGGCTTTTCTTGCTTCAAACCACCTCCATATCCATAGTGCTCCCGCCACCACATGCAATGCTCGCTCACCTCCTTGATAGACCCTATAGGGCAGTGATGGCGAACCTTGGCACCCCAGATGTTTTGGAACTACATTTCCCATGATGCTCAACTTCACTGCAGAGTGCATGAGCATCATGGGAAAGGTAGTTCCAAAATATCTGGGGTGCCAAGGTTCACCATCACTGCTATAGGGGGTCAAAACACACCTTGCACACAGTGCAACTCTCCCTTCAGGAATAATCCCTCCCCGGTCCTTAGCAATCTCTGTTGGACTCTCAAGGGGGCCGGTAGTAATCTATATCAGATGTAGATTCTTTCCACTATGCTGCTTCAAACTCAAATCCACATTGGCTGCCGGTAATTCCACAGATACATAGAAAAAACAAAGAGTGGTGGCGGGAGCCCTATGGATAAGGAGGTGGTTTGAAGCAAGAAAAGCCGTCACATCTTCCTGCATGCTAGTAGAAGAAATCTCACTTATAAATTATTATTATTAGACTTTTTTTGAGGACTTATACTGTACACAATTTTCATTTTATACTATCTTGCTTTATTATATATATGCAGCGCTGTCTCATTTTTATACTTTATATCTTGTTTTTTGTGGGAGCACAGAGGTGACAGCAGCATCAATCCTGTGTTAAGTCTTTTCAGCATAGTAGCGTGCAACTACCTTACTCATAATTCACATTGAAGATATAATGCACTGGTTAGCACAATTTTCCACATTTTATCATGTTACAACCAAAAACGTAAATGGATTTTATTGGGATTTTATGTGATAGACCAACACAAAGTGGAACTTAATTGTAAAGTGGAAGGAAAATGATAAATAGTTTTCAAATTTTTTTTACAAATAAATATGTGAAAAGTGTGGGGTACATTTTGTATAGCGCCCCCCCGCCCCCGAGTCAATACTTTGTAGAACCCCCTTTCTCTGCAATTACAGCTGCAAGTCTTTTTGGGGATGTCTCTACCAGCAAAATATCTCAAGCTCTGTCAGATTGGATGGAGAGCGTCTGTGATCAGCAATTTTCATGTCTTGCCACAGATTCTCAATTAGATTTTGGTCTGGACTTTGATTGGGCTCCATCCATATTCCCATCAATTATGACCAGCTTCACCCTGACCCTCCTGAAGAAAAGCATCCCCACAACATGATGCTGCCACCACCATGTTTCACGGTGGGGATGGTGTGTTCAGGGTGATGTGCAGTGTTCGTTTTCCGCCACACATAGCGTTTTGCTTTTAGGCCAAAAAGTTAAATTTAGGTCTCATCTGAGAAGAGCACCTTCTTCCACATGTTTGCTGTGTCCTCCACATGGCTTCTCACAAACTGCAAATGGAAACGTATTATGGTTTTCTTTCAGTAATGTCTTTCTTCTTGTCACTCTTCCATAAAGAGCAGATTTGTGGAGAACACGACTAATAGTTGTCCTGTGGACAGATTCTCCCACCTGAGCTGTGGATCTCTGCAGCTCCTCCAGAGTTACCATGGACCTCTTGGCTCTTCTCTGATGAATGCTCTCCTTGCCCGGCCGGTCAGTTTAGGTGGACGGCCATGTCTTGGTAGGTTTGCAGTTGTGCCATACTCTCTCCATTTTCGGATGATGGATTGAACAGAGCTCCGTGAGATGTTCAAAGCTTGGGATATTTTTTTTATAACTTAACCCTGCTTTATACTTCTCCACAACGTTATCCCTGACCTGTCTGGTGTGTTCCTTGGCCTTCATGATGCCGTTTGTTCAATAAGGTTCTCTAACAAACCTCTGAGGGCTTCACAGAACAGCTGTATTTATACTGAGATTAAAATTACATACAGGTGGACTTTATTTATTAGAGGACTTCTGAAGGCAATTGGTTTTTAGTTAGGGGTATCAAAGTAAAAGGGGGGCTGAATACAAATGCACCCCACACTTTTCACATATTTGTAAAAAAAAAAAAAAAAATTGAAAACCATTTATCATTTTCCTTCCACTTCACAATTATGTGCCACTTTGTGTTGGTCTATCATATAAAATCCCAATAAAATACATTTACGTTTTTAGTTGTAAAATGACAAAATGTGGAAAAATGTCAGGGGGTATAAATACTTTTTCAAGGCACTGTATTTTGCAAACCCCTTTGAAAATTGCATTGACATTTTTTTTCACTTTGATTTATTTGATTTTTGTTTACTATTCATGAATTATTGTAAAATGATGACATTATGATGAAATTATATATTGGTGTATGGTATCAAGGCACTTTGTAATTTAAATGAGCGCTGTGTAATATAAATAATATAATTATCACACCCCTTTTGTGTTGAACACAGTAGCTATATTTATATATACTGATTAGTGGTTGATTTAGAAGTTATTTTGTTACACCATTACTTTTACAAGGTAATATTGGGATTTGGAAAGCAAAGTGAATGTATAATATTTTGTGGCTTTCTAGGAAGATATTTTTGTGCCGAGGGTTGCGTTTTGATCAGAATTGCAATTTAATAAATTGTAGGGCTGAAACTAATCGATTAATCGACAACTAATCGATTATGAAATTAATCGATTACTATTTTCATAATCGATTAATCGGCCAGTAACAATGTGGTTAAAAAAAAAACTAAAATGAGCCCTTTATAGTACAAAAAGAGCAAATAATCGCTACTGTAAACTATTTCTTTCACAGTTCTACAGTAAAAAATATTAACCCCTTACAGTAGTGATTTTTTGCTTTTTTTGTACTATAATATTCGTTTTTTTAACCCCATTATGTTACTAAACGTCTTAGACCTGGTTCACATCTATGTGTTTTTTGGTGCTTTGTGCAGAAACAGACTACAGTTAATTTACATGGTTTCCTATGGGACACGTTCACATCTATGCTTTTTCAACCGCTGCGTATTTGGAAAGCATCAGTGACTTTTTTTTTTTTAACGCAAAACAGTGCTTTTTCGTTCAACATTCTTCAATGGAGAAGCTGCAGAAACGCATGTAATGCGTTTTTGCAGCAATTTGTGTTTTTTAATCTGCCCAACAACAAATTGGCCAAAAATAATGCAAAAAACGCAAATCGCAGCAAAATGTGCAAACGTGTGCAAAAATCAAAACGCACAGCAAAGAGCACTGCAGAAACAGATCAAAAGCAAACTGCATAGGTGTGTACAGAGCCTTATGCTGGCCACACCGATCAATTTTCAGATGAGAATATTCAGACGAAAAATCTTTGTACATTTGATGAATGAAAGAATGTTTGAAATTTTCACTTGTTTTTAACATTCTGTTTTTAAAATAATTGTAATTTCTGAACGAAAACCACATCCACTGTCTGATGATTCCTTTCACCAAGAAGTTTTTTATTATTTCCCATTACTGTGGTTGAAAATGAACGTCAATTTGACCCCACTAACGATTAGAAAATCGAACGAACGTTCTTATCTCTCCTCTAGTAGTATATACAGTACATCTCTTCTGTCTGTTATTCTCAGAGTGGATTAGATATTTTGCTCCCTAACCATATAGTTGGCTATTTTTATTTAGCACTGCATATAGAGATATTTAAGAATAAATTGCCTTTTTTTAAAACGTTACATATTAACTAAATTATACACCACACTTTTTTGTTAAGGTTATTAACCGATTAATCGAAACAATAATCGGCCAACTAATCGATTATGAAAATAATCGTTAGTTGCAGCCCTAATAAATTGTCCATTAGCTAAAAATTGAAGCCAATTTCTTGTGTGATTACATTATTACAGGTTATTGCGGACGGGGCTCACCTTTTGTGCACCTCCTCCAGCTCCTCCTCCTTTTCCCGGGTGATCCTTTCCAGCTCCAGGCGATGCCGGGCCTGCCCTTCCGAAGCCTCGATCTTCAGCCGCTTGTTCTCTTCTTCTGTTACCACCAGGCGGTCCGCGAACTCCTGACGGATCACATCTGATAGGCTCTTCCTCTCCTCGTTTAACCGATCCGTGATCTGCAATTGGTCGGCAAAAAAGCACGCTCGTTAGAGGGACAGCCACTCCTACTCTCCTCAAGGGATATTCCCCATCCTTCAACTACAACTAAATCCAAAATTACAAAAATGATAAATCAGATTGGAATACCTGTGTAAAAAAGTCTACACTTGTTTTCTTTTTGCAATTGCTTTGTACGACTTATTTTATTTACCCCTTTAACTTGCCAAGTGAACCATGGCGGCTCTTGTGGCTCCACTTTCTGCGCACAAATGATGTGGCTTGCTGACGCCAGCTGAGCTGGGGGTGTGGCCATGCTCAAGAGTGCCTGGCAATGGTGTCAATCAAGCTCTCTGTCCCGCCCACTGCGCTCTGGCTTGCAGCACACATCCTATGGTGACAACGCTGAGACTCGCTACTATGGCATCGTTGTCACCTTAGGAGCAGAACTTCTCGGCACAGCCGATACTTCCGGAACAAAGAGGTTCAAGAAATATAAACTGCCCATCACCAGGCTGCTGTTCCTTATATAAAGGATTAGCAACTATTTTTTTGAATTGAGAGTTTAAATAGCTTCTGTGGGGTCTTTATAGTAAGATATCTCTGCTGGAATTTCCAGATCACGGTCATATCTTATAGGAACTAGTATATACTCAAGTATAAGCCGACCCGAATATAAGCCGAGGCACCTAATTTTACCACAAAAAACTGGGAAAACTTATTGACTCGAGTATAAGCCTAGGGTGAGAAATGCGCAGCTACTGTAAGTGGAAAAGAGGGTCAACAATGCCCATTTGCAGCCTCACTGTGCCCATTTGCAGCCATGGGTCCCCCGAACTTCAAACTCGGTAGTTAAGGGTTCCTAGATGCCCCCTAGCTGCAGCCAAAATTTGGGGTCTCTGGACCCAAAGGGTCCCAAAATGACATTGCTGCAGATGGACACAGTTGACCGAATTTGGGGCCCCGTATCTCGGGGCCACTTGGAGCTAGGAACCGCAAATTTGGTGTGCAAACCCAGTGGAATTAGCACTACAACATATCCAAAGCTGGGGTTCCTAGCACCAAGTAGCCCTGAGATACGGGGCCCCAAAGTCGGTTCGGAAAATGTCAAGCACTTTTCTGCAGCAGAGAATGACATTTTCCGAACCGACTTTGGGGCCCCGTATCTTGGGGGCTATTTGGTGCTAGGAAGCCCAGCTTTGGATATGTTGTAGTGCTATTTCCACTGGGTTCGCACACCAAATTTGGGGTTCCTAGCACCAAGTGGCCCCGACATACGGAGCCCCCAAATGTCATTCTCTGCTGTAGAAAAGTGCTTGACTCGACTATAAGCCGAGGGGGGGCATTTTCAGCACAAAAAAAAATGTGCTGAATAACTCGGCTTATACTCGAGTATATACGGTATGTATTGCGGTCAGGAATATATATTTTCTACTTAATGGGGTATTTTAACCACTTCACACAAAATCACATACCTGTAGGTCATTTGCTTGAATTGGTTATACCGGGGTGATCACCCCGGTACCTTTTTTGTTTTTTGTTTTTTTTGTTTTTTTAGAGCCAATGGTGCCGACTTGGAAAAAAAAAAATTCAGTATTCCAAAACGCCGATTTTGGTGTTTTGAATATTTTGAAGGGCAATGGAGGGATTTGGGGTCTTTTAGACCCCCGGGTCCCTCAATAAAGAGTACCTGTCACTGCCTATTACTGTCACCAGGGGTGTTTACATTCCTTGTGACAGCAATAAAAAAAACCGTGTTCATTGAAAAATAAATAATATATATATATTTTTTGAAAGTGTCCCCGCGAGCTCACGCACCAAAGAAAATACGCATAAGTAAGTCGCGCCCGCAAATGTAAACAGTGTGCAAATCACACATGTGAGGTATTGCCGCGATCATTAGAGCAAAAGACCTCCTCTGTAACTCTAAACAGGTAACTGTTAAATATTTAAATGTCGCCTATGGAGATTTTTAAGTACCGTAGTTTGTCACCATTCCATGTGTGCGTGCAATTATAAAGTGTAACATGTTAAGTATCTATTTATTCGGCATAACGTCATCTTTCATGATAGCCGATGCAGCTAATGAGCGGCTCGGCTGTTATCACCAGGCGCAGGTGGGGACACCCCCCCCATCCTCCCACCCCGGTCTCCCGTCCCACTGGGAGACCGGAGCGACCATCCGGCATGTCCGCCGTCTGTTTAGAGTCCCCGAACAAAGCGGGAAACGGCTTTGATCGAGTCTCCTATGTAAAAACACGGAAGCAACGTCACTTCCGGTTTACTCGGCTGCCAATGGCGTGACTTTAAAAAAAAAAAAAAATTCAGTAATTTTGGCGTTTTGAATACTTTGAAGGGCAAAGGAGGGATTGGGGATCTTTTAGACCCTCAATCCCTCCATAAAGAGTACCTGTCACAGCCGATTACTGTCACAAGGGATGTTTACATTCCTTGCGACAGCAATAAAAGTGATCAGATTTTTTTTTTTTTTTAAGAGAGACTGTTCATTAAAAAAAAAAAAATAAAGAAAAAAAAAATGTTTTAAAGTGTCCCCACGAGCTCGCGTACCAACGCATAAGTTGCGCCCGCAAATGTAAACAGTGTTCAAACCACACATGTGAGGTATTGCTGCGATCGTTAGAGCAAAAGACCTCCTCTGTAACTCTAAACAGGTAACCATTAAATATTTAAATGTCGCCTATGGAAATTTTGACGTACCGTAGTTTGTCGCCATTCCACGAGTGCGTGCAATTTTAAAGTGTAACATGTTAGGTATCTATTTATTCGGCGTATCATCTGTCATATTGTACAAAAAAAATTGGGCTAACTTTACTGTTTTCGTATTTTTTAAATTAAAAAAAAAAAAAAATCACATTAGAAAGACCGCTGCACAAATACCGTGGTGACAAAGAATATTGCAACGACCGCCATGTTATTCTCTAGGGTCTTTGCTAAAAAAATATATATATATAATGTTTGGGGGTTCTAAGTTATTTTTTAGCAAAAAATACGGATTTTAAACTTGTAATTAACAAGAGCCAGAAATAGTCTTGATCCAGAAGAAGAAACTTGCCCCTTAGGCCCCTTTCACACTGAAGCGGTGCGCTGGCAGGAGAAGAAAAAATCTCCTGCAAGCCGCATCTTTGGAGCGGTAAAGGAGCGGTTTATTCACCGCTCCTGCCCATTGAAATCAATGGGATAGCGCGGCTATACCGCGGCAATACCGCAGCTATAGACGCGCTGTACGAGTGGTTTTAACCCTTTTTCGGCCTCCAGCAGGGGGTTAAAACCGCACCGCTAGCGGCCGAATACCGGGGTAAAACAGCGCTAAAAATAGCGCTGTTTTACCGCCGACGCCCCCTACCGCCCCAGTGTGAAAGGGGCCTTACTAACTGCTGAACCGGGGCTGATATTTGTACCAGCTTTGGAATTGAATGTGGCTGTGATGTCAATCACTAATATTTTAAAATTGTTTGTTGTCTTATATATTTTTGTAAAATAAAACTTTTTGAATTTTAACAGTTATGTGTATGTGGTGCCATTAAAGTCCATATTCTCCTGATAATTTACCCACTTGCCTACCAGGCACTTTTACCCCCTTCCTGCCCAGGCCAATTTTCAGCTTTCAGAGCTGTCATACTTTGAATGACAATTGCGCGGTCATGCAACACTGTACACATATGAGATTTTTATCATTTTATTCACACAAATAGAGCTTTCTTCTGGTGGTATTAAATCACCACTGTGGTTATTTTTTGCTAAATAAACAAAAAAAGACTGAAAGTTTTTCATAGTTTGTTATTAAATTTTGCAAAACAAGTAATTTTTCTCCTTCACTGATGAGGCAGCACTGATAATCAGGACACCGATTATCAATGTAGATGTCCCTTTCACACAAGCCGGTTATTGGCTCTCCTCTCCTCATGCTGTCAGCGCAAGGAAAGAAATGCTGAAACTGGCTTGTGCTTACTATGTGATCAGCTGTGATTGGACAGAGCTGATCACGTGGTAAAGAGCCGCTGATTGTCTCTTTATCCCGCTCTGCGATCAGCTGTGTCTGGAGGAGATGGCGATCACAGAGTGCAGCAGGGTGCGATCACAGAAGGACGTCATCGGCTATAGTGGAGTGGAGCCTAATCCTCACCTTCCTGATGTCCTCCACCTCCTGCTCTCTCTGCTTCAGATGCCCCTGCAGCCGAATCTGTTCCCCCTCCAGCTCAGTCACTCTCTCCTTCAGCTGGTTGCAGCGATCTTGCAGCTTCCGTTCCGACTGCTCCATTTCCTGCAGTTCCGATTCGTATTTCTCACGAACTCTTTTAATTCTACAACAGAAAACATCTTGTGTGAAATCTCTCCCTGATCAGCCAGAGGCGTCATTCTACAGAATTAAAATTCATGGGGGTCCAGTTTGTAAAATTTTCTTCTGGCAGAGGTCCGAATCTTATGTTTGCGCTATAACACATTCCAGCCCCCCCCTTTTACATCACAGTCCCCTCTGTACAAAACTGTCCTCAGCCCCCCCCCCCCCATTCACATCACCCCTTCACATCACTGTCCTCAGCCCCCCATTCACATCACCCCCTTCACATCACTGTCCTCAGCCCCCTGTTCACATCACTGTCCTCAGTCCCCTCCCCCCCATTCACATCACTGTCCTCAGCCCTCCCCATTCACATCACCCCCTTCACATCACTGTCCTCAGCCCTCCCCATTCACATCACCCCCTTCACATCACTGTCCTCAGCCCCCCATTCACATCACCCCCTTCACATCACTGTCCTCAGTCCCCCCCCCCCCCTTCACATCACCCCCTTCACATCACTGTCCTCAGCCCCCCATTCACATCACCCCCTTCACATCACTGTCCTCAGTCCCCCCCCCATTCACATCACCCCCTTCACATCACTGTCCTCAGTCCCCCCCCCATTCACATCATCCCCTTCACATCACTGTCCTCAGCCCTCCCCATTCACATCACCCCCTTCACATCACTGTCCTCAGCCCTCCCCATTCACATCACCCCCTTCACATCACTTTCCTCAGTCCCCCCCCATTCACATCACTGTCCTCAGCCCCCTGTTCACATCACTGTCCTCAGCCCCCTGTTCACATCACTGTCCTCAGCCCCCTGTTCACATCACTGCCCTCAGTCCCCCTCCCCCCATTCACATCACCCCCTTCACATCACTGTCCTCAGCCCCCCCATTCACATCACCCCCTTCACATCATTGTCCTCAGCCCCCTGTTCACAACACTGTCCTCAGTCCCCCCCCATTCACATCACCCCGTTCACAGCACTGTCCTCATCTCCCCGTTCACAGCACTGCCCCCAGCTCCCCGTTCACAGCACTGCCCCCAGCTCCCCGTTCACAGCACTGCCCCCAGCTCCCCGTTCACAGCACTGCCCCCAGCTCCCCGTTCACAGCACTGCCCCCAGCTCCCCGTTCACAGCACTGCCCCCAGCTCCCCATTCACAGCACTGCCCCCAGCTCCCCATTCACAGCACTGCCCCCAGCTCCCCATTCACAGCACTGCCCCCAGCTCCCCATTCACAGCACTGCCCCCAGCTCCCCATTCACAGCACTGCCCCCAGCTCCCCATTCACAGCACTGCCCCCAGCTCCCCATTCACAGCACTGCCCCCAGCTCCCCATTCACAGCACTGCCCCCAGCTCCCCATTCACAGCACTGCCCCCAGCTCCCCATTCACAGCACTGTCCCCAGCTCCCCATTCACAGCACTGTCCCCAGCTCCCCATTCACAGCACTGTCCCCAGCTCCCCATTCACAGCACTGTCCCCAGCCCCCCCCCCCCCCAGTTCACATCACTGTCCCCAGCCCTCCCCCCCAGTTCACATCACTGTCCCCAGCCCCCCCCCCCCCCCCAGTTCACAGCACTGTCCCCAGCAGCCCCCCGTTCACAGCACTGTCCCCAGCTCCCCATTCACAGCACTGTCCCCAGCTCCCCATTCACAGCACTGTCCCCAGCTCCCCATTCACAGCACTGTCCCCAGTTCCCCATTCACAGCACTGTCCCCAGTTCCCCATTCACAGCACTGTCCCCAGTTCCCCATTCACAGCACTGTCCCCAGTTCCCCATTCACAGCACTGTCCCCAGCTCCCCATTCACATCACTGTCCCCAGCTCCCCATTCACATCACTGTCCCCAGCCCCCCCCCAGTACACAGCACTGTCCCCAGCCCCCCCCCCCCCAGTTCACAGCACTGTCCCCAGCAGCCCCCCGTTCACAGCACTGTCCCCAGCAGCCCCCCATTCACAGCACTGACCACAGCTCCCCATTCACAGCACTGACCACAGCTCCCCATTCACAGCACTGCCCCCAGCTCCCCATTCACAGCACTGCCCCCAGCTCCCCATTCACAGCACTGCCCCCAGCTCCCCATTCACAGCACTGCCCCCAGCTCCCCATTCACAGCACTGTCCCCAGCTCCCCATTCACAGCACTGTCCCCAGCTCCCCATTCACAGCACTGTCCCCAGCTCCCCATTCACAGCACTGTCCCCAGCTCCCCATTCACAGCACTGTCCCCAGCTCCCCATTCACAGCACTGTCCCCAGCTCCCCATTCACAGCACTGTCCCCAGCTCCCCATTCACAGCACTGTCCCCAGCTCCCCATTCACAGCACTGTCCCCAGCCCCCCCAGTTCACAGCACTGTCCCCAGCCCCCCCCCAGTTCACAGCACTGTCCCCAGCCCCCCCCCCCAGTTCACAGCACTGTCCCCAGCAGCCCCCCGTTCACAGCACTGTCCCCAGCAGCCCCCCGTTCACAGCACTGTCCCCAGCAGCCCCCCGTTCACAGCACTGTCCCCAGCAGCCCCCCGTTCACAGCACTGTCCCCAGCAGCCCCCCGTTCACAGCACTGTCCCCAGCAGCCCCCCGTTCACAGCACTGTCCCCAGCAGCCCCCCGTTCACAGCACTGTCCCCAGCAGCCCCCCGTTCACAGCACTGTCCCCAGCAGCCCCCCGTTCACAGCACTGTCCCCAGCAGCCCCCCGTTCACAGCACTGACCACAGCCCCCCGTTCACAGCACTGACCACAGCCCCCCGTTCACAGCACTGACCACAGCCCCCCGTTCACAGCACTGACCACAGCCCCCCGTTCACAGCACTGACCACAGCCCCCCGTTCACAGCACTGACCACAGCCCCCCGTTCACAGCACTGACCACAGCCCCCCGTTCACAGCACTGACCACAGCCCCCCGTTCACAGCACTGACCACAGCCCCCCGTTCACAGCACTGACCACAGCCCCCCGTTCACAGAACTGACCACAGCCCCCCGTTCACAGCACTGACCACAGCCCCCCGTTCACAGCACTGCCCACAGCCCCCCGTTCACAGCACTGCCCACAGCCCCCCGTTCACAGCACTGCCCACAGCCCCCCGTTCACAGCACTGCCCACAGCCCCCCGTTCACAGCACTGCCCACAGCCCCCCGTTCACAGCACTGCCCACAGCCCCCCGTTCACAGCACTGCCCACAGCCCCCCGTTCACAGCACTGCCCACAGCCCCCCGTTCACAGCACTGACCACAGCCCCCCGTTCACAGCACTGACCACAGCCCCCCGTTCACAGCACTGACCACAGCCCCCCGTTCACAGCACTGACCACAGCCCCCCGTTCACAGCACTGACCACAGCCCCCCGTTCACAGCACTGACCACAGCCCCCCGTTCACAGCACTGACCACAGCCCCCCGTTCACAGCACTGACCACAGCCCCCCGTTCACAGCACTGACCACAGCCCCCCGTTCACAGCACTGACCACAGCCCCCCGTTCACAGCACTGACCACAGCCCCCCGTTCACAGCACTGACCACAGCCCCCCGTTCACAGAACTGACCACAGCCCCCCGTTCACAGCACTGACCACAGCCCCCCGTTCACAGCACTGACCACAGCCCCCCGTTCACAGCACTGCCCACAGCCCCCCGTTCACAGCACTGCCCACAGCCCCCCGTTCACAGCACTGCCCACAGCCCCCCGTTCACAGCACTGCCCACAGCCCCCCGTTCACAGCACTGCCCACAGCCCCCCGTTCACAGCACTGCCCACAGCCCCCCGTTCACAGCACTGCCCACAGCCCCCCGTTCACAGCACTGCCCACAGCCCCCCGTTCACAGCACTGCCCACAGCCCCCCGTTCACAGCACTGCCCACAGCCCCCCGTTCACAGCACTGACCACAGCCCCCCGTTCACAGCACTGACCACAGCCCCCCGTTCACAGCACTGACCACAGCCCCCCGTTCACAGCACTGACCACAGCCCCCCGTTCACAGCACTGACCACAGCCCCCCGTTCACAGCACTGACCACAGCCCCCCGTTCACAGCACTGACCACAGCCCCCCGTTCACAGCACTGACCACAGCCCCCCGTTCACAGCACTGACCACAGCCCCCCGTTCACAGCACTGACCACAGCCCCCCGTTCACAGCACTGACCACAGCCCCCCGTTCACAGCACTGACCACAGCCCCCCCGTTCACAGCACTGACCACAGCCCCCCCGTTCACAGCACTGACCACAGCCCCCGTTTCACAGCACTGACCACAGCCCCCCGTTCACAGCACTGACCACAGCCCCCCGTTCACAGCACTGACCACAGCCCCCCGTTCACAGCACTGACCACAGCCCCCCGTTCACAGCACTGACCACAGCCCCCCGTTCACAGCACTGACCACAGCCCCCCGTTCACAGCACTGACCACAGCCCCCCGTTCACAGCACTGACCACAGCCCCCCGTTCACAGCACTGCCCCCCCATGCACGTCACCCCTTTACATCAGTGTCCAAAGTGCCCCCCCCCTTTATAGCAGTCCAACAATGTCCTCATTTGCCCTTCATGTTCACAGTCCCCCCTTTAAAGCAGTCCAACAGTGTCCTAAGTTCCACTTCACATCCCAGTGCCTCTTGCAGTCGTAGCCCCCCTTTCAGCCTCTCCTGCACAGTCCTACCAGGACAGAGGCACAGTAGCTGGGTGTCCTCCCTCTCTCTCTGGTCTGCCGCCATCATCCTCACAATGGGCGGGGGGCATGAGGTGCTGCATCTCAGGAGAGAGGGTGGGAGCTGGCTTACTTCTTACTTTAACATGTAGGTGATTACCAAATCCTGCCCTCTGTCCCGATATACAGCACCTCCCACCCCGCCAACTCAGGATGATAGTGGCGGCCGCGGTCCTGATAGGACTGCCGCGTGGTCCGCATTTAGTGAACCTGGTTCTACAGTAAGATGACCTTTTTGTATTATGACAGCAGAAAAGAAAATATCCCCCCAAGGTAAACTTTAAAGGCACATAAAAGAGTATAGTTGAAGGAATATACAAAGCATTTATAATGCAAAAGATTATTAATGGTTAAACATAGTTAAAAATGAAAGTCATCTTTGCACCCAGGACTTCATATGTGTTTACAAATATGGTGACAATATCATAAACTGTCTAGACATTCCATAGTTTCATATCTATATATGTACATTTATAGCGACTATGTTTAACCATTAATAAATAATCTTTTGCATTATAAATACTTTGTATACTCCTTCAACTATACTCTTTTGTGCCTTTAAAGTCCACCTTGGGGGATATTTTCTTTTCTGCTTTCAATACTGGATGCGGCACTAGACTGGCATATTATTACCGTTAGTTTCTTTTTGTTTACATTGTGACAATAGAGGCAAATGAGCGGCCATGACACTTTGGTTTAGTAATCACACATCAGAGTTTCTAGTGCTGCTGTAATATAATAAGGTCTTCATCCCCAGTGTAAAGTGTATTCTGGATCTGCCACAATTACTTGAAAGTATCAAGTATTTCAGCCCTTCTAAACCTTTTTATCTTGAAGAGACGCTTGGCAGATCTCAGGGAACTCTTGATATAATTTTGGATCTACAACTGACATCATACAACATCGGTTTGATAAGCGAGCTGTAGATATAACAGTTATTTTTACAGATAGCAATAAATAATAGAATAATCAAACGTACCTCCTTAATGTGAAACTTGTAGGGCTGCGGAAATTAACGAATAATTCCTCGATTAAACGTTAATTTTTTTTTGATCGATCAAAATTCTTTTGATCGGTACTCACCTCTCCGCTGGCTTCCGGGTCTTCCGTCGGAGATCCGGTGACGTCACGGACATCAACGTCACCGGACTCCTCCCCCCTTCCCCAAGTGCCTCCGTCTGCTAACGAAAGGAAGGGAGGAGGAGTCCGGTGACGCCACGGACATCGACGTCACCGGACTCCTCCCCCCTTTCCCAAGTGCCTCCGTCTGCTAACGAAAGGAAGGGAGGAGGAGTCCGGTGACGTCGATGTCCGTGGCGTCACCGGATCTCCGACGGAACTCCCTGAAGACCCGGAAGCTGGCGGAGAGGTGAGTACCGATCAAAAGGAGTACCGATCAAAAGGAGTCCGGTGACGTCGATGTCCGTGGCGTCACTGGACAGTGATGGTAAATATGGATGTGGTTAACTGGGATCATTCAGTGAGCTAAGTGTAGGCAAATTTGATAACCTCCGTTTTTAACATTGTTGTCCTTAGAGGCTGATAAGCTGTGATATTTTTGCCGTGTGGATCGGCTTCTGCTGTTGCCATGGTGGCGGCGCTTGCTTTTGATTGACGTGTGACGCCCTAGCCATGCCCCGCTATGTCCGGCTTCGGCCGTTGCAATATACTAGATAAGTTTTAGAACTAAAGTTAAACTAACTTTCTACGTTTTTCTTAAAGTTTAATAATAAAAAAAAAATTACTTACGTCAGTGCTACAGTTTGAATTTAAAACGTATTTGTGTGAACTGTGGAGTTAAAGTGGAGTTCCACCCACTTTTACAACTCTTCAGCATCCCTCACTAAACTGTGCACTGTAAACGAATTGGATATTTTGAAAAATTTTTTCTCAGCACTTACTGTATATCTGCTGTATTCATTTTTCACTTCCTCCTCCCTGGCCGTGGCCCATCGCATCATTTCCTGTTTGCAATACATTCTGGGAAGGGGCGGCAACTTCCTCTGATGCTGCTGTTGCTATGGAAACCTGACCTGAAACCTATTACACTGCTTGTGCTGCACTGAGCATGTGCGAGATCTGCAAGGATGAGATCCAGGAAGAAATACAGTCTGGCTTCAGATGCCCAGACTTAAGATGGCCACGGCCTGCTGCTAGTTTATAAAATAACAAACTACTGCTATAAACTAACAAAACAGACCTTAGTTTACAGACTAACTTTACTAGAATACATTAAGCTTGTGTATTATAGGGGTGTTTTTATTTAAAAAGTATAATTTTGGCTGGAACACCACTTTAAGTCATGGATTGTGGAAACTAACTAGTGTCGGGTGATTGTATATCATGTATACCACATTTACCACTGACTAATGCAGAGTTGCAATGCAAGGAGATCAGCTAAAAGTAGTTGGATCTATATGTGCGTTATAATTAATCGAAATTAGTCGATTAATAAAAAAAAAAAAAAAAAAAATCGATTAATCGAACACGAAAATTTTAATCAGTAACAGCCCTAGAAACTTGTGCTTGCTTTTTCTGCACAGATATCCAATTCTGGGACAAATATGAGCAGCACAGGGAAGCTGCTGCGACACGTTACTACCTGTTCCGGTAGTGACCCCCCAACACCCCTCCTTTCTCATCCATCCCATGGAATGTCACATACAAGCGCTTGGGATGGACAGGAAAGGAGGGCCAGCTGTGATCAATACAGACACGGTTGCTTTTCTGCACGGTTCTGCATGTGGGAGGAGATGGAGGGTCGGTTGGGTGGGGACATGATCTACCCATCGCCTGCCTGCGCTTAACAGTTAGATCGCAGTGGAACCCTTGGGGACTTCTTGCAGAACCCTGATTGAGAAACCTTGGTTTACCTTCTGGTTTAGGGCCCCGCTGTACTGTAGATTTTCATTGCATTGCTAAGTTGGAAGAACCCCCAAGAAAGCTACAGTGCACTGCAATGCACCTGAATATATTGCAACGCCTCGTGTTGGCCTACGCTGAAAAAAATAATCTTCCAGGACCTATTTTTTCATGCCTTGAGGAGCGTTGACAGCCCATCCAAACACCATGCAACCTCAAGGCTGGGGAGACATTGCTGACATCAGAAATCACATGACCCATAAAGTCTAGGGTCTCCTAATAGATCAGCAATAAACAAGTCACAATAAATCCATGCAGCGTGTGTGGCCAGGCGCTCTTGCCGCAGGTAATGTTTGTAGACATCACGTTACACCCAAAGATGAGGAAATGATGGAGATTGTACGGCTATGGTCGATCATCCAAAACAACTATTTCACTCTAAAATTGTAATTTAGAACTGTCTAAATCAGAGGTCCCCAACCTCCCGGCACCAGGGACCGGCCACTCAGAAGTCATGGACTGGGGGAAAGAGGGGAGGGGGGTTATTTGTGTGGTGGTTGCAGCTTACCACTGTGGGGGGGGGGGGGGCTTAAGCTTGTCACCTTGAAGGGGGATGCAGCTTATCACCTAGCGAAAGGGGTGTGTGGTGCTTGCTGGGTCTCACCAGTGCTATTACATCCTGTCCCCGGCCCAGCTCTCCTCCCTCCTCTTCTCTTTCCTCTTGACCACAGAGAGGGAAGGGGGTAGTGGTGCTAGAAGGGGAGCAGACACCCTCCGGTGGTTGGAGGGTGGCAGTGCAGTTTGTTCCACCTTGCTCTGCCCACCGCAAACCCCCCATGCCGTGGCCTGGCTCCTAGCAGGCCACAGACCGGCACTGGTCCACGGCCCGGGGACCCCTGGTCTAAATTATCAAAAGACAACCTGTGTACACTATGACAAATTCCAATACTGTAATCAACATTTTATTTTTAACTGGCCAGCCTGGGGACAGAGCAGCACATAAACAGTACAGAAAAGCGAAAATTATTATGTTACATTTCCAGTAATGAATCAATGGGGTTGATTTACTAAAGGCAAATAGACTGCGTAATCTGCAGGGACATTTGCTCCAGAGCTTAGTAAATGAGGGGAAGCTCTGCTGACGTCCATCATCCAATCATGTGCAAGCAAAGATGCATATTTTTTTTCCCTTGCATGTAATTGAGTATCCTTTGCAAAGTGATGCTTCACCTCATTTACTAAGCTCCGGAGCAACTGTACTTGCAGAGTGCTCAGTCTATTTGCATTTAGTAAATCCACCTCTAAATGTGTTACTGTTCCGCTTTCTAGTAGAATTAATTTTTCGCACCTGTTCTCAGCAGCTCTTTCACATTCCTCTCTTGCCGTTGACATCTCCGACTCCAGACGCTGAATCACCAGTTCTATCTCCTTATCTCTTCCCTTTCGGACCTCGGCTTTGAGCTCTCTTTCCCGGGTCAGAAGCCAGGCTTCCTGCAGGAACAGGAGTGGGAAAAAGTTCCTGATATAGTCTGAGACTATATGTGTGGAGTAGAAGGTCAAACTCATCAACAGGCTTACAAAAAATGGTGTTTAGAGTTTAGTTTGTAACTATATGTAGATGACAGCCAAATTATCTTTATTAAAGGCACCGGAGTCAAATTATCTTATAAAAGAAGGTTTTTAATGGCTTTATTAAACATGTGAATTAGCTGAATTATGTCTATTCAAGGATTGCGATAATTATGGAAGTGAATGTCGGTGTGCTGGCAGAAAGCAGGTTCATGTGGTGCAGGCAGCGGGGCCCTGCAGCTGGGAACGGCGGCAGGCAGCGGGGCCCTGCAGCTGGGAACGGCGGCAGGCAGCGGGGCCCTGCAGCTGGGAACGGCGGCAGGCAGCGGGGCCCTGCAGCTGGGAACGGCGGCAGGCAGCAGCGGGGCCCTGCAGCTGGGGACGGCGGCAGGCAGCAGCGGGGCCCTGCAGCTGGGGACGGCGGCAGGCAGCGGGGCCCTGCAGCTGGGAACGGCGGCAGGCAGCGGGGCCCTGCAGCTGGGAACGGCGGCAGGCAGCGGGGCCCTGCAGCTGGGAACGGCGGCAGGCAGCTGGGAACGGCGGCAGGCAGCGGGGCCCTGCAGCTGGGAACGGCGGCAGGCAGCGGGGCCCTGCAGCTGGGAACGGCAGCAGGCAGCGAGGCCCTGCAGCTGGGAACGGCGGCAGGCAGCGAGGCCCTGCAGCTGGGAACGGCGGCAGGCAGCGAGGCCCTGCAGCTGGGAACGGCGGCAGGCAGCGAGGCCCTGCAGCTGGGAACGGCGGCAGGCAGCGAGGCCCTGCAGCTGGGAACGGCGGCAAGCAGCGAGGCCCTGCAGCTGGGAACGGCGGCAGGCAGCTGGGAACGGCGGCAGGCAGCGGGGCCCTGCAGCTGGGGACGGCGGCAGGCAGCGGGGCCCTGCAGCTGGGAACGGCGGCAGACAGCGGGGCCCTGCAGCAGGCAGCGGGGCCCTGCAGCTGGGAACGGCGGCAGGCAGCGGGGCCCTGCAGCTGGGAACGGCAGCAGGCAGCCTGGAACGGCGGCAGGCAGCGGGGCCCTGCAGCTGGGAACGGCGGCAGGCAGCGGGGCCCTGCAGCTGGGAACGGCTGCAGGCAGCGAGGCCCTGCAGCTGGGAACGGCTGCAGGCAGCGAGGCCCTGCAGCTGGGAACGGCTGCAGGCAGCGAGGCCCTGCAGCTGGGAACGGCGGCAGGCAGCGAGGCCCTGCAGCTGGGAACGGCGGCAGGCAGCGAGGCCCTGCAGCTGGGAACGGCGGCAGGCAGCGAGGCCCTGCAGCTGGGAACGGCGGCAGGCAGCGAGGCCCTGCAGCTGGGAAGGGCGGCAGGCAGCGAGGCCCTGCAGCTGGGAAGGGCGGCAGGCAGCGAGGCCCTGCAGCTGGCAACGGCGGCAGGCAGTGAGGCCCTGCAGCTGGCAACGGCGGCAAGCAGCGAGGCCCTGCAGCTGGCAACGGCGGCAAGCAGCGAGGCCCTGCAGCTGGCAACGGCGGCAAGCAGCGAGGCCCTGCAGCTGGCAACGGCGGCAAGCAGCGAGGCCCTGCAGCTGGCAACGGCGGCAAGCAGCGAGGCCCTGCAGCTGGCAACGGCGGCAAGCAGCGAGACCCTGCAGCTGGCAACGGCGGCAAGCAGCGAGGCCCTGCAGCTGGCAACGGCGGCAAGCAGCGAGACCCTGCAGCTGGCAACGGCGGCAAGCAGCGAGGCCCTGCAGCTGGCAACGGCGGCAAGCAGCGAGGCCCTGCAGCTGGCAACGGCGGCAAGCAGCGAGGCCCTGCAGCTGGCAACGGCGGCAAGCAGCGAGGCCCTGCAGCTGGCAACGGCGGCAAGCAGCGAGGCCCTGCAGCTGGCAACGGCGGCAAGCAGCGAGGCCCTGCAGCTGGCAACAGCGGCAAGCAGCGAGGCCCTGCAGCTGGCAACGGCGGCAAGCAGCGAGGCCCTGCAGCTGGCAACGGCGGCAAGCAGCGAGGCCCTGCAGCTGGCAACGGCGGCAAGCAGCGAGGCCCTGCAGCTGGGAACGGCGGCAAGCAGCGAGGCCCTGCAGCTGGGAACGGCGGCAGGCAGCGAGGCCCTGCAGCTGGCAACGGCGGCAAGCAGCGAGGCCCTGCAGCTGGCAACGGCGGCAGGCAGCGAGGTCCTGCAGCTGCGAACGGCGGCAAGCAGCGAGGCCCTGCAGCTGGGAACGGCGGCAGGCAGCGGGGCCCTGCTGCTGGGAACGGCGGCAGGCAGCGAGGTCCTGCAGCTGCGAACGGCGGCAGGCAGCGAGGTCCTGCAGCTGGGAAAGGCGGCAGGCAGCGAGGTCCTGCAGCTGGGAAAGGCGGCAGGCAGCAAGGTCCTGCAGCTGGGAAAGGCGGCAGGCAGCAAGGTCCTGCAGCTGGGAAAGGCGGCAGGCAGCAAGGTCCTGCAGCTGGGAAAGGCGGCAGGCAGCAAGGTCCTGCAGCTGGGAAAGGCGGCAGGCAGCAAGGTCCTGCAGCTGGGAAAGGCGGCAGGCAGCAAGGTCCTGCAGCTGCGAAGAGCGGCAGGCAGCGAGGTCCTGCAGCTGCGAAGAGCGGCAAGCAGCGAGGTTCTGCAGCTGCGAACAGCGGCAGGCAGCGAGCTCCTACAGCTGGGAAAGGCGGCAGGCAGCGGGGTCCTGCAGCTGGGAATGGCTCTGAGGTCCAGATTGGGGTGAATGCCCCCTTTGGTCTAGGGAACAGTGAACAGACTGAAGTAAAACGCCTGGAGCTGTTCTGCCACAGGAACTTGGGCAATATTACCGTCATCCAGAAGACCTGATGGAGATCTGAAGATTAGGTGAGAGAAACAGAAGAGGGGGCAGGGAATGAAACTCAAGTTCGTAGCCTTGGGACACCACCTCCTGCACCCCAAGCATTTGAAATGCAAGCTGTCCAAGCAACGGCATGGGTCAACAAATGTCCCCCCATTCATTGAGGACACACCTTTAAGCGTAGGAAGACCTGTCAGGGGATTTAGCAGACTTTGAGTTCAAAGACTTGCAGGTGTCTCAACATGGAGGAGCTCAAGAAACAATAGAAGTTTATAAACCACTAAAGCAGGAGGAGAATCCGCAGGTTGATTTTTAGTCTTCTTCTGTGGAGGAAGATGGGTGTTCTTGACACAAGTAGCATCATCCTTGAGTATGTTGTCAAAAGCTGGTCCAAAGGGACATTGTCCATCAGAGGCCATGCAGATCAAACCCTTTCTACACAACAGCTCCACCGTTCAGCACTTAGCCGAGGTGTCCTATACAGATATAATACTTGCTGGAAGGCAATATGTTTTCTACAACAAAATGGGACAGAAGTCTTCTAGTAAAATGTGAACAGAACTTTAGAAAGGGCTTCTAACTACTTATCGGTTGGGTCCTTACAGACAGCCATGTCTGCTTTTGGAATAGGTAGCGCCTTGTTAAGGTGGGACACTGCTGGATCCACTGTGGGAATGGACCACTTCTGCACAAAATCCTCACCAAATAGCTTATCAAGAGGTTTTCAATCTCCATACAGAAATAACTGGAAAAAACAGGTGCAAAAGGGAAAAGTTTTACATCACCCAATACTGGAAACAGCACTAGTAGAAGCAGCAGGCTTCTCCTGTATGACCCCCCCCCGATAAATGCTTAGTGGCCCCCGCTCAGGCTGACAAGGTTCCGATGAATTGGATGCCGCTGACTAGTGAGGGTGCAGGCTGGGGAAAGGTTCGTCCGGACCCAAGGAACGCTGTAGAAATTGGCAGAGATGGCCTAGCCGCCACACACCTCATCCGGCCCAAGCAGATAAAAGCAGCCTTAAAGTGGAGTTCCACCCACTTTTACAACTCTTCAGTATCCCTGTCAGGAAAAGCCCTCTTGCAGTTTTAAACGAATGCCTGTGCATAGAAGCGCCATCCGGCGCTCGCGGGCGCGCAATAGCGCCAATGGCGCTAATAGTGCTAACAAACGTACGCACATGCGCAATAGTACCAATATCTCTATTAGTGCTAACAAACGTACGCGCATGCGCAATAGCGCCAATAGCGCTAACGTGCGTACGCGCATGCGCAATAGCGCCACTTGGCGCCAAAGATAGGCTATTTAAAGAAGACTGTTTCAATGCTGCCTTGCTGTCTGGTCTACAGCGTTTCCTGAGACCCCTGCTACCTTGTTACCAGTTTTCTTGTATCCAGCACTTACTTGGCTTGTTCCTGACTTACCTGCTTGCTGCCCGCCCCGATCTTGGCTTGGACTCTGACTATTCTCTTGGTTTGCCCTTCTGTACCTGATCTGCCCGCCAGTACCTTGACCCGGCTTGTCTGCATCTCCCTGCTGTCTGCAACCTGCTGCGGGACTACAGTGCACCTCCCTGCTGTCTGCAACCTGCTACGGGACTACAGTGCACCTCCCTGCTGTCTGCAACCTGCTACGGGACTACAGTGCACCTCCCTGCTGTCTGCAACCTGCTACGGGACTACAGTGCACCTCCCTGCTGTCTGCAACCTGCTACGGGACTACAGTGCACCTCCCTGCTGTCTGCAACCTGCTACGGGACTACAGTGCACCTCCCTGCTGACTACAGGATCCTGCCTTCTGCTCCAGTGTTCCAGTCAGGCACTTGTGCCCCTCTGTACTTTCGAGTCCCTGTTCACACCTTCAGGGGTTCTTAAGTCAGAGGTATACGAGAGGCCGTTCTCTGCATTCCAGGCTCCACCTACCAGGTACGTGACAATCCCTCACTAAACTGTGCACTGTAAACGAATTGGATCTTTAAAAAAAAAAAATTCTCAGCACCTACTGTATATCTGCTGTATTCATTTTTCACTTCCTCCTCCCTGGCCGCAGCCCATCGCATCATTTCCTGTTTGCACTGCCTTCTGGGAAGGGGCGGCAACTTCCTCTGATGCTGCTGTTGCTATGGAAACCTGACCTGAAACCTATTACACTGCTTGTGCTGCACTGAGCATGTGCAAGATCTGCAAGGATGAGATCCAGGAAGAAATACAGTCTGGCTTCAAATGCCCACACTTAAGATGGCCACGGCCTGCTGTAAGTTTATAAAATAACAAACTACTGCTATAAACTAACAAAACAGACATTAGTTTACAGACTAACTTTACTAGAATACATTAAGCTTGTGTATTATAGAGGTATTTTTATTTAAAAAAGTATAATTTCGGCCAGAACACCACTTTAACCGCTTGCTGACCGCCGGCCGTCAATTGACAGCCAGGCGGCGCAGCTCTCGTGGCGGGCGGGCGTCATATGACGGCCTCGCTTTCCTAGGCCACCAGGGGGATCGCGCGTGCCCACCGTGTCACTAGGCACCCGGTGTGCGTGCCCAGCGGCCGCGATGTCCGCCGGGCACCCGCGATTACCGGTAACAGCAGGACCGTGGATCTGTGTGTGTAAACACACAGATCCACGGTCCTGTCAGATGGGAGGAGACCGATGGTGTGTTCCCAGTACAGAGGAACACCGATCGGTCTCCTCCCCTAGTGAGTCCCCTCCCCCTACAGTTAGAATCACTCCCTAGCAACACAGTTAACCCCTCGATCACCACCTAGTGTTAACCCCTTCCCTGCCAGTCACATTTATACAGTAATCAATGCATTTTTATAGCACGGATCGCTGTATAAATGTGAATGGTCCCAAATATGTGTCAAAAGTGTCCGATGTGTCCGCCGCAATATCGCAGTCACGATAAAAATCGCAGATCGCCGCCATTACTAGTAAAAAAATAAAAAAAAATAAAAATGTTATAAATCTATCCCCTTTTTTGTAGACGCTATAACTTTTGCGCAAACCAATCTATATACGCTTATTGCGATTTTTTTTTACCAAAAATATGTACAAGAATACATATCGGCCTAAACTGAGAAAAAAATTTGTTTTAATGAAAAAAAAAATTGGATATTTATTATCGCAAAAGGTAAAAATTATTGTGTTTTTTTAAAACTTGTCACTCTTCTTTTGTTTATAGCGCAAAAAATAAAAACCGCAGAGGTGATCAAATACCACTAAAAGAAAGCTCTATTTGTGGGGAAAAAATGATAACAATTTCATTTGGGTACAGTGTTGTATGACCGCGCAATTGTCATTCAAAGTGCGACAGCGCTGAAAACTGAAAAATGGCTTGGGCAGGAAGGGGGCGAAAATGCCCTGTATTGAGGTGGTTAAGCTCGATTCATCCAAGCCATGCCTCCAAAATGTTTCGTCCTGCACCTGTTGACACATGTTGGGGGCGTGGCGTGGATGAATCGAGGCAAGGCTGCTTTTACCTGCTAACCACTGCAGGTAAGCAAAACTGCAACTTCAAAAAAGGGGCAAGTTCCTCACTTCAGCACTGGAGCCATTCAGAATCAATCATTGAGGCTGGTAAGCTGCTGAGGCCGTCGACAAATCAGGTATTGAATTGGCAGGAGAGGGAATAGGAGTACGCTTGTGGCCTCTGCAATCTGCAAATAACTGGATGATATGGACCATAAAGTCCTGCATAACCATGACAATAAAAACCTCAACCAGGAGGGGGTACAGCCACCCTCAACAGAGCCAAAGAGGACTCCTGAAGATGGAACAGACTCTAAAGCCGTGCGCACACGGGCGGACTTTTTGGCATCAAAGGTCCGATGGTCTTTCCGACGGAGTTACGACGGATTCTCTAATGAACGGACTTGCCTACACACAATCACACCAAAGTCCGACGAATTCGTTCAGAAGTTCATAGCCAGTAGCCAATAGCTGCCCTAGCATCGGTTTTCGTCCCTCGGACTAGCGTACAGACGAGCAGATTTCTCGATAGGAACTGGGTTCGGCGGAGTTCCGGCAGAAAGATTTGAAACATGTTCCAGATCTAAAGTCCGTCTTATTTTCGCCAGAAAAAGTCCGCTGAAGGTCCGATGAAGCCCACACACGGTCGGATTGTCCGACGGACCAGTCCGGTCGAAGAGTACGCCCGTGTGTACATGGCATAAGAGCAGAGGATAACCTCCAGACTGCAGATGTTGGCACCATTAAGTAGGCGTGCTGCAAAAATCCCCAGAGCCATTAGTAGAATGTGAGTTGGGGGCACCTGGGACATCAGGACCCATTAACCCCCTCCTCCCATCTAGAATTGGACATGTAGCAACTGGGCGACGTTAAAACTCAGAGTAAGCGGCAAGGCCTCAGCTTCTCATAAAACCAGAACAGCTGGTGAAGGACTGGTGGCCCAGGATGACGAAAGTCACCAGAGGTGGGCAGCAGAATCAGATTGAAGCTCTATGTTGCGCTTTTCAAGCAGAAGAAGCAGCAGAGAGATAGATGCGTGTAAACCCTCCATATCCCCAGTGCAGCGTCTGGCCTCAGGTGATACAGAGAGGACGCAAATCCTCCCACATACGTTGTACCCGTTTATCTGCAGCCTTCTATTCTCTACAGCCATTCAAATTGCAGAATTTACACAAAATCTTGAAGCTCTGAAAAGCAGGGGGTGGGAAGCTGAAGTTACACCAGGGAGGAGAGCTGATTGGAGGGAGAGTAAAGGGGGCTGAGGCTGTGTGTTGGAGATCCCTCCCCTGTCTCCTTTTTAAATCGCTTGGTGTCAGGAAAACTTGTCAGAAGTGACTCGTGCAGATAGCAGAGGAAGGAGGCAGCAGACAGAAATGACACTTCGTGCTCTGGACAGATACAAGTACACACTATAGAGGGATATGCTTTGTTCAGATTTCATGTCTGAGGTTTAAAAAACACTTTAATTCTGTATGGCAGTAAAAAAGAAAGCAGAGCGTGCAGGTTTGACACTACTCCCAGCAAATGACGCCTTGAGCTGAACCCCACTTCCAATAAGGAATAATAATGGTGCCCGGCGATCCAAGGAAATGAGCTTTCATGACTCGGCCCAGCCAACTATAGGCAGCAGTATATGCTGAAGAGCTGCCCTGTATACGGGAGGTCACGCACCCTCCGCTAAGGTTTCCAAACATCTCTCGTGGGAATATCAATATCCGGTGGCCTGACCCTTTAAGAAGGAGGACGTCCATCACTCAGCAAGGACAGACAGACAATGGGGGAGTGTTTACCTCTTTCTTCATGTAGTTCTGCTCCCACGCCTGCTTCTCGATCTCTAATCGCTCCTTCAAGGCTTTGATTTCGGCCTGATGTCAAAACAGAAAAAAACAAATAAATAGGTGTAACAGTTATTTTTTTTTTCCTTGGCATCAATCTCACGGCCCGTTACAGAGCAAGAAATCTCCGCCTCCCGCGCCACAATATATAAAGGCAAATTTTTATTTATTGCTTTGTTTCCTAACCCTTTAGGTCACTCAGATGACTCCAGTTGGGGGGGGGGGGGGTTACCTCTACTTTAATTTGATAAATAACTGTATATTTAAATAGAGATAGAGATATATATATATATATCTCTATATCTGTCTGTCTCATATATATATATATATATCTCTATATCTGTCTCATATATATATATATATATCTCTATATCTGTCTCATATATATATATATATATATATATATATATATATATATATATATATATATATATATATATATATATATCTCTATATCTGTCTCATATATATATATATATATATATATATATATCTCTATATCTGTCTCATATATATATATATATATATATATATATATATATATATATATATATATATATAAACTTCAGGTGGGTTACCCTCTTTTCTTTAATCCTTATTCGATCACAGCACCATCAAGGTGGACTCCCAACTTTCCACCATAAATAAAGAAAGACGTGGATCGATGCTTGATGCAAAAGTGTCCTTTACTTGAAATTTTCAATCATATAAACATTTAAAGTGCAGACGTGCAAGTCACTGTACAGTATCGAGCGCGAGTCGCTCTTCGTCAGGCTTCTCTGGCTATGTGTGGAAAGCCTAACATCATCACCTTCTCTTATCCGCACCCAGCATACCATCACACATGTGTTAAATCAAACAATTAGCAAATACTCATTACCCACATTTAAATGATTAACCCATACTCTACAAACATATTTGGTGAACAACCTTGTATTTCCTTGCACACAAAATATTTACATCTACTAAAATCCTATCGTGTATCATTTTCCACTGGTTTGGTGTCACAGAGTAAATAACTTCTCTTCTTGCTATCATACTTCTATCTAGATCCTATTCAATAATCATCATAAATACAATGACATTCTTGACAGTGTCTCAGATCTCATAATACGTTCCAGCTGTTATCTTATATTCCCAATGGGAGTTCATTCCAATAGTTCTAAAAAGAATAGAATATATATAAATCACAATTATGATCATTATATTGCCCAGTATCCAAATCCTATACAAACAAATATAAATCATAATCCTTGTTCATTCCATCAGGATGCAGGGATTGTAGTCTGTTAATCCACCAGACCTCACGTTTTCTCAGTTTTAAAATCCTATCCCCCCCTCTTTTGTCACGGGGAATTTCCTCCAATACCATAAATCGTAAATCGGTATCTCTATGTCCCATCTCAGAGAAGTGACGTGACACAGGGAGACCTGACTGAGGATGTCGGATCGTGCTGCGATGCTGTGCAATACGATCCTTTATTTTCTGGGTAGTCTCACCTACATAAAGGAGATTGCATGGGCACATGAGAATGTAGATTACATATGACGACTGACATGTATAGAAGCCATTCACTGTTATTCTATTCTTAGTTGTGGGATGGATAAAGTGATTTCCCTTAAGCATTAGGTTGCATTGGATACAATTTAGACAAGGGTAGCAACCCTTTCTTTTCTTACCGAGAAAAGTTGTTTTTTTTCTCTCTTCCTGAATATCGGGTTTAAATTCAGATCGTACCAAAGAGTCGCGCAAGGTTTTATTGCGCCGATACGCTTTCATAGGGGTTTGGAACCTTCAGATGGAAGGTTCATGTTCTCCATAAACCATTCGCTCAGAATGAAACAATTGAGGGGAGTTTGAATAGTAAAACATTGGGGTTGACAATGAAGTCTAAATCTGTTCCCCCCACTACCTATGTACCAGTTGAGATGTTTGTGCAGGAGGTTACCCGAGATGTAAAACGTTTTGATACAAGTGGATTTCAAAGATCATGTACCTAATAATTTGTCCCCCCAAGAAAGAATAGCCTTACAGGAACTAACTAAACGGAATGACATTATCTGTAAACCTGCTGATAAAGGGGGTTCGGTGGTTATTATGGACCCCCGGGCGTATGAGAATGAGATTAAACGTCAATTGGACGATCACACGGTGTACAAACCCCTACACTCAGACCCCACATGGAGTATTAGAAAGACTCTAGAGAGTATTGTGAAACCAGCGGTTAAGGAAGGGTTAATCTCACAAGACCTGTATGAATTTTTGCTACCATCACATACCCGTATTCCCGTTCTATATATACTTCCAAAGATCCACAAGGATAAACATTCTCCACCAGGACGCCCAATTGTATCGGGGAGAGATTCGATTTTTGTACCTACGGCTAAACTATTGGATAAAGTACTATCACCTTTGGTGAGAAATACCCCATCCTACATCAAGGACTCTGGTGACTTTCTATCGAAAATTAGGGATTTACCACAAATTCATGATGATTTCATCCTTGTCACTTGGGATGTAACAAGCTTATATACCGTATATACTCGAGTATAAGTCAAATTTTTCAGCCCTTTTTTTTTGGGCTGAAAGTGTCCCTTCGACTTATACTCGAGTCACCGCCGTCTGTCTGCATGATCAGCGTGTCATGCAGGCAGATGGCAGCCGGCGTATGAGGATAGTGTTCGGCGGCTATTCCAGCTTTCAAAAGCCGCGCCTCCTGCTCGTCTGATAGGCTGAACAGATGTCAGTGTACAGCCTATCACGGACATTCTCTCATCCTCGTCCGTGGTATGAGAATGAGAGAATGCCCGTGATAGGCAGTCAGCGGTCAGCCTATCACAGACGAGGAGGAGGCGCGGATTTTGAACTGTGGAATGGCCGCCGAACACTTACATCACACGCCGGCCGCCGTCTGAGGATGGAGATCGCCACAGGGAGGCTGCACAGGACACAGGTAGGCTGCACAGGACACAGGTAGGCTGCACAGGACACAGGTATGCTGCACATGCACACAGGACACATGCACACAGGACACATGTACACAGGAACACAGGACACACATGTGCAGGACACACATGTGCAGGACACACATGTGCAGGACACACATGTGCAGGACACACATGTACAGGACACACAAGTACAGGACAGGACACATGCACAGGGTACAGGTAGGCTGCACAGGACACAAGGAGGCAGGCAGCTGCAGATGGGCATTGTTGACCCTCTGCATTTCTCACCCTCGTCTTATACTCGGGTCAATACATTTTTCCCAGTTTTTTGTGGTAAATTAGGGGTCTCGACTTATACTCGGAACGACTTATACTCGAGTATATACGGTACATCAATTCCACATAAAGCTGGCGTTGAAGCAGCGATCAATCTGATCAGAGACTGTCACGAGTACTCGGAAGCCCAGATTTCCCTTTTTGAAAGATTATTTAATTTGGTTTTACATAACAACTATTTTCTTTTCAGGGATCAGTACTATGTACAATTGACAGGAGTTGCTATGGGCTCCAATGTTGCCCCGCTAATGCATGTTCATTCATGCATGATTTTGAACAAAAATATATTTTTGTTAATGAAAGTTTTCGGAAGCATTGCGCCACCTGGTGGCGCTATATTGATGACATTTTTGCTATATGGCGGGGCAACATTGAATCATTAAAAGCCTTTGATGAGAGTATCAATAGCTTTTCTCCCAACATCCAATTCAAAATGCAAATTGGTGGGGATTCGGTTACCTTTTTGGATGTACGAGCATACACGAAACAGGGACGGATTGAAACAGATATATACACCAAGCCCACATAGGAACCAACTGTTAAGGTTTGATAGTTACCATCTCCCCCCCATGTGTTTGGCTCTATCATTAGAAGTCAACTTCTCAGAGTAATGCGGATTGTGAGTGACACTGCAATAAGGGATAAAAGATTGGATGAAAATGTGTTGCAAGTTTAAAGAGCGGGGCTATCCGGAAGGTTTGATTAGACAGGAACTGAATAGAATTTTGAAGCCAATCAACAGTTGTAATCATAAAAAATATCGACCTGATAAACCTAGGATCCCATTTGTTTTTCAATTCAATAGTTACAGTGACAAGATTTTCAATTTAGTGAGGAAACATTGGTCAATTCTGAGACGGTCATACCCACAGATAGAGGAGTTTCAGCAAACCCCTATGAAAGTGTATCGGCGCAATAAAACCTTGCGCGACTCTTTGGTACGATCTGAATTTAAACCCGATATTCAGGAAGAGAAAAAAACAACTTTTCTCGGTAAGAAAAGAAAGGGTTGCTACCCTTGTCTAAATTGTATCCAATGCAACCTAATGCTTAAGGGAAATCACTTTATCCATCCCACAACTAAGAATAGAATAACAGCGAATGGCTTCTATACATGTCAGTCGTCATATGTAATCTACATTCTCATGTGCCCATGAAATCTCCTTTATGTAGGTGAGACTACCCAGAAAATAAAGGATCGTATTGCACAGCATCGCAGCACGATCCGACATCCTCAGTCAGGTCTCCCTGTGTCACGTCACTTCTCTGAGATGGGACATAGAGATACCGATTTACGATTTATAGTATTGGAGGAAATTCCCAGTGACAAAAGAGGGGGGGATAGGATTTTAAAACTGAGAAAACGTGAGGTCTGGTGGATTAACAGACTACAATCCCTGCATCCTGATGGAATGAACAAGGATTATGATTTATATTTGTTTGTATAGGGTTTGGATACTGGGCAATATAATGATCATAATTGTGATTTATATATATTATATTCTTTTTAGAACAATTGGAATGAACTCCCGTTGGGAATATAAAGCAACAGGAATATCAGCTGGAACGTATTATGAGATCTGAGACACTGTCAAGAATGTCATTGTATTTATGATGATTATTGAATAGGATCTAGATAGAAGTATGATAGCAAGAAGAGAAGTTATTTACTCTGTGACACCAAACCAGTGGAAAATGATACACGATAGGATGTTAGTAGATGTAAATATTTTGTGTGCAAGGAAATACAAGGTTGTTCACCAAATATGTTTGTAGAGTATGGGTTAATCATTTAAATGTGGGTAATGAGTATTTGCTAATTGTTTGATTTAACACATGTGTGATGGTATGCTGGGTGCGGATAAGAGAAGGTGATGATGTTAGGCTTTCCACACATAGCCAGAGAAGCCTGACGAAGAGCGACTCGCGCTCGATACTGTACAGTGACTTGCACGTCTGCACTTTAAATGTTTATATGATTGAAAATTTCAAGTAAAGGACACTTTTGCATCAAGCATCGATCCACGTCTTTCTATATATATATATATATATATATATATATATATATATATATATATATATATATATATATATATATATATATATATATATATATATATATGAGATAGAGATCTAGATAGAGAATATATGAATATATCTATCTATCTATAGATATAGCTATAGATCGATAGATAGAGAGATATATCTATAGATCGATAAATAGATATATCTATAGATCGATAGATAGATAGATATATCTATAGATCGATAGATAAATATATCTATAGATCGATAGATAGATAGATATATCTATAGATAGATAGATAGATAGATATATCTATAGATAGATAGATAGATATATCTATAGATAGATAGATAGATATATCTATAGATAGATAGATAGATATATCTATAGATAGATAGATAGATATATCTATAGATAGATAGATAGATATATCTATAGATAGATAGATCGATAGATAGATAGATATATCTATAGATAGATAGATAGATAGATATATCTATAGATAGATGGATAGATAGATATATCTATAGATAGATGGATAGATAGATAGATAGATATATCTATAGATAGATAGATCTATCTATCTATCTATAAATAAATAAAATCAGCTACTTTTTCAGTTTTCGCCACTTCAGATTTAGAGGGGAAAAGGAAAAAAAATGTATGTAAAGCTCCACTTGCTTGACAGGAGAGAGCCGAGTGACAGAGAGATGAGCTCATCAGTCTGCTGCTTCTCCTTTCCCTGTCCAATCACAGGATGGGGGAGGGACGAGACCTCTAAGTACCTGAATGTGACCTGGTATCAGCCTATTGCAGTCCCGGGACACCAGCAGAGCTGGAATGTAAGTGGAAGAGGACGCACATACTGCCAGTCAGTTCATATGCTGACATGAAATCAGCTGATAGAAGGAGAGAGCAGAAAGATAAGCACATCAGTCTGCTGCTTCTGCTTTCAAAAAACAAAAACAAAAAAACCCTACCCTGCCAAACAGCCTGGCAATGTGTGGTAGAGCTGTTGAAATCACGGGAACGGATGGAAATACAAAATTGTTTGTCATTTAAAAACAGCTTTCATAAATTATATTGCCAAAAGTATTGGGACGCCTGCCTTTACACGCACATGAACTTTAATAGCACTCCAGTCTTATAGGGCGTACACACGGTCGGACTTTGTTCGGACATTCCGACAACAAAATCCTAGGATTTTTTCCAACGGATGTTGGCTCAAACTTGTTTTGTCTACACACGGTCGCACAAAGTTGTCGGAAAATCCGATCATTCTAAACGAGGTGACGTAAAACACGTACGTCGGGACTATAAACGGGGCAGTGGCCAATAGCTTTCATCTCTTTATTTATTCTGAGCATGCGTGGCACTTTGTCCATCGGATTTGTGTACACACGATCGAAATTTACAACAACGGATTTTGTTGTCGGAAAATTTTATCTCCTGCTCTCCAACTTTGTGTGTCGGAAAATCCGATGGAAAATGTCCGATGGAGCCCACACACGGTCGGAATTTCCGACAACACGCTCCGATCGGACATTTTCCATCGGAAAATCCGACCGTGTGTACGGGGCATTAGTCCGTAGGGTTCAATATTGAGTTGGCCCACCCTTTGCAGCTATAACAGCTTCAACTCTTCTGGGAAGGCCGTCCACAAAGTTTAGGAGTGTGTCTATGGGAAGGTTTGACCATTCTTCCAGAAGTGCGTTTGTGAGGTCAGGCACTGATGTTGGACGAGAAGACCTGGCTCGCAGTCTCCGCTTTAATTCATCCCAAAGGTGTTCTATCGGGTTGAAGTGAGGACTCTGTGCAGGCCAGTCAAGTTCCTCCATCCCATACTTGCTCATCCATGTCTTTATGGACCTTGCTTTGTGCACTGGTGCGCAGTCATGTTGGAACAAGAAGGGGCCATCCCCAAACTGTTCCCACAAAGTTGGGAGCATGAAATTGTCCAAAAAATGTCTTGGTATGCTGACACCTTAAGAGTTCCCTTCACTGGAACTAAGGGACCAAGCCCAACCCCCTGAAAAACAACCCCCCCACCATAATCCCCCCTCCACCAAATGATTTGGACCAGTGCACAAAGCAAGATCCATAAAGACATGAGTTTGGGGTGGAGGAACTTGATTGGCCTACACAGAGTCCTGACCTGAACCCAATAGAACACCTTTGGGATGAATTAGAGCGGAGACTGCGAGCCAGGCCTTCTCGTCCAACATTAGTGCCTGACCTCACAAATGCGCTTCTGGAAGAATGGTCAAACATTCCCATAGACACACTCCTAAACCTTGTGGACAGCCTTCCCAGAAGAGTTGAAGCTGTTATTGGTGCTGTAATGGAAATTTGTAAGTTCTGTATATAATTGTATTGTATTTTGTATGTATTGCACACTGCCCTCACTGTGCACACAGCACTAATAATGTTTTCAGTAAATGTTTACATTCTTTCGAGTCCTGATTAGAAGTAGCCTGCCTATGTAACGCCCCTTGTTACCATAAACGTACAATTGTAATATTAATGTGATACCTACGTAATCATGTGCATAAAAACCTTCAATTGCGTCATAATAAAGCAGAACAGTTATTTGGAAAGATGCTGAGTGTATCTTTTGTGTCTGTTCCCTACTGCAGTAGTTATTATTAATTTGGAACCACTAATCAATATGAGGATAGGAGTTGCCTATCATCAATTTAACCGAGTCAGCATGGCGAGCCAGCCAGGAGGGGATTCCAGGTGACCCTGAGTATCCGAAACGAGGAGCTTGAGACGATCCGGGAATTTCTGATAATCAGCCGGCTGAGGTAAGCCTTTTGCTTACATTTGAGTTATCAGACTTCCTTGATCGGTAAGGCATTTTCGGGACAAAGGGTACCTATTTTACTCCCCTTAATCGAACTGTATTGATTGGTGGTTATATGTTATGTTGTCCCTGTCTATTGTCCATCGGAGTGTTATAGATAAGAAAGGGAAGAATAGTGCTGTTCACAGGTATATGTAGTAAATCTGCTAGATAAAGTAGTTTAGAGGCAAGAGGGTATAGGCACACGTAGAGAAGAGAGAAGACTGGCCAGTCATTATGGGCATTGAATTAAGTAAGGGAATGAAGGGTAAGAGACCCTCAAAAATGCCCAGCGCAAGAGGAGCGCTATATATGAACCGGAGGTGCGGTTCCGCCTATACTGAGCCCCTAGATTAATGGTTAGAGTGGACATGGATCCACAATGGGTAACTGGGTTACCAAGGTCCACAGGGACTAAGAATCATGCAGAGTAAACAGCTAGAGAAACAGCTATCTATGTGAGCAGGATGGATCAAGGGTGACATTAAAGTGGAGTTCCACCCACTTTTACAACTCTTCAGCATCCCTCACTAAACTGTGCACTGTAAACGAATTGGATATTTAAAAAAAAAAAATTCTCAGCACCTACTGTATATCTGCTGTATTCATTTTTCACTTCCTCCTTCCTGGCCGTGGCCCATCGCATCATTTCCTGTTTGCAATGCCTTCTGGGAAGGGGCGGCAACTTCCTCTGACACTGCCATTGCTATGGAAATCTGACCTGAAACCTATTACACTGTTTGTGCTGCACTGAGCATGTGCGAGATCTGCAAGGATGAGATCCAGGAAGAAATACAGTCTGGCTTCAGATGCCCACACTTAAGATGGCCACGGCCTGCTGTAAGTTTATAAAATAACAAACTACTGCTATAAATTAACAAAACAGACCTTAGTTTACAGACTAACTTTACTAGAATACATTAAGCTTGTGTATTATAGGGGTATTTTTATTTAAAAATTATAATTTTGGCCGGAACACCACTTTAACACTAGACAGAAAGGGACATTTTCATGTTAAGTTGTGGGATGAATTTGGGGTCAGGCACTATAACTAGTAAAGTTAAAACAGAGAAATGAGAGTATAAACAGAATACTTTATATGTTGTCAGAGAGAGAAGATGGGATGAGCACTCTGGCTGCCCGTCTGATCATAGAAGCTAGATATAAAAGATATCTGAACAAAATAAGGAAAGCAGAATTTAGGCAGGGAAATAGTAAAGTGTTAAAAGAAAGTGAGAGAATGATATGCATGTGTTGTGTACAAATGGGAAAAATGTAAGCGATTTTAGAGAGATATTGGTGTATGTGTGCGAATGCTGGGACCTTTAGTTCTATTGCTTGTGTGTGTCATGTACGCAGATGTGACCCCCCTCCTTTGTGCTCTCATGAAAGAATGTGGCTGGGATGAGAGGTCAGTGATAAGCTGGAAGGACACCATGCCAATTCCAGTTTTTTAGACAAAACATTTATAACAAAATGTGCCGGGTTAACGTATCTAATGGTAAACAATGTGATCACAATTATTTTGAATCTGTTTTCCAAACATGGTAAAATGAAGGTTACATTTAACCGTGTATTACACAAATTGAAAATCTTTTGAGCGTGGAAACAGTGCATTAAAGAAAAGGGAAATTAAGTAAAATTAAGTAATAATGAGTATTCATTTCTAATATGATTTTAACAGTAATATAGATACATTGAAACTGGTTTAGACAACCTTTGGTTGGAAATGAAATCCAGGTTATTGGGGAAATTTGTAAAAATGGGATTAGTTTAGATTAAGATAACAATTTTTGTAATTTTACATTTATTCAATAAGCTCTTATTTAGAGAAAAAAAAAAAGATTAAGATGAGGTTGTCATTTGGAATAAAGCTGCCATAATATTTAACAAAGCCAAGATCGATGGGATACATAAGAAGTTTTTCTACAAAAATGAAATTTCAAGGTTCTTGATAATAACTTGATGTGCGGTTCATGATGTGAGAGTAATAATAAATAAAATTTAAATATAACAGACCCATCACATCAAGTCCACACACTCTGTTAGGATAGATGCCACCTGCAGCCAGTTGTTTTATAGTTTTTGATGCTTTCCGGTCCATCACACAGATTGTTGATCCTTTTGTTTTTATTTACCGTATACACTCGAGTATAAGTCAAATTTTTCAGCACATTTTTTTGTGCTGAAAGTGCCCCCCTCGACTTATACTCGAGTCAGGCACTTTTCTGCAGCAAAAAAACTCATTTTCCGAACCGACTTTGGGGCCCCGTATCTCAGGGCCACTTGGTACTAGGAACCCCAAATTTGGTGTGCAAACCCAGTGGAACTGGTCCCACAACATAACCAAAGCTGAAGTTCCTAGCACTAAGTGGCCCCGAGATACGGGGCCCCAAAATCGGTTCGGAAAATGTCATTCTCTGCTGCATAAGTGCTTGACATTTTCTGAACCGACTTTGGGGCCCCATATCTCAGGGCCACTTGGTGCTAGGAACCCCAAATTTGGTGTGCAAACCCAGTGGAACTGGTACCACAACATATCCAAAGCTGAAGTTCCTAGCACTAAGTGGCCCCGAGATACGGGGCCCCAAAATCGGTTCATAAAATGTCATTCTCTGCTGCAGAAGTGCTTGACATTTTCTGAACCGATTTTGGGGCCCCATATCTCAGGGCCACTTGGTGCTAGGAACCCCAAATTTGGTGTGCAAACCCAGTGGAACTGGTACCATAACATATCCAAAGCTGGGGTTCCTAGCACCAAGTGGCCCTGAGATACGGGGCCCCAAAACCGGTTCGGAAAATGTCATTCTCTGCTGCAGAAAAGTGCTTGACATTTTCTGAACTGATTTTTGGGGCCCTGTATCTCGAAGCCACTTGGTGCTAGAAACCCCAGTTTTGGAAATTCTATGGTGCTAGTTCCACTGAGTTTGCACACCAAATTTGGGGTTCTTAGCACTACGTGGCCCCGAGATACAGGGCCCCACATTCGGTCAACTGTGTCCAACTGCAGCAATGTCATTTCGGGACCCTTTTGGTTCAGAGACCCCAAATTTTGGCTGCAGCTAGTGGGCATCTAGGAACCCTTAACTACCGAGTTTGAAGTTCAGGGGACCTATGGCTGCAAATGGGCACAGTGAGGCTGCAAATGGGCATTGTTGACCCTCTTTTCCACTTACAGTAGCTGTGCATTTCTCACCCTCGTCTTATACTCGGATCACTAAGTTTTTCCAATTTTTTTTGTGGTACATTAGGGCCTCGACTTATACTCGGAACGACTTATACTCGAGTATATACGGTATTTTTATTTTTGAAATCCAAAGCAGAATGTGTGGATTTGTGAAATGATGTGCCCCTTTTTCTTGTAAGTACAGTGGTATAAGCAGAAGAATAGTTTGGATTTATGGACATCTCTCCATGACCGCAGGGTATTGTTATCGTTTATTATAATATTGCCAGGAAAAAGTTGTCTTTTGAAACATGAAACTGGAGTTCTTACACAAACAGCGTGATAGAAAACAAGCCATTGTAATATATTTATGCAAGCTGGACCCAGTAATGAAGGGTTCATCCCGATATATCAGAGCTGTAGCTTTATGCAAAGGTGCTATTAGACAAAGTTAGATATTGTTTTGGTCAAACATTTAATTTTGAATGGTCCGACATTCTGTGCAGCAAATATACAGCTAACGAAATGTTTGTCTAATGAAAGGTTTAAAATATGAGTTTGTTTATGTACAAATCTAACAATGAAATATGCGTACATTTGAATCCAGCCACCCTATTGCCTCTATTGGAGGAGGCTGGAGGAAGACACATGTGTTAAATTGATGATGTAGGAATCAGCTGCTGTGAGCCCAGTGCGGGACACACTCCCTGAAGACCCAGATATTAAATTATTTGTAGATTTGAGTATGCAGTTTATCACCCAGAAGGATACTCTGTATTCAAAATCATTGGATCTTTTTTCCCCAGCTCAATAAGCAGAGCTCCATGTTTTAGCCAAGCCTGTGAGCTATAAAAAGAGTGTATATATTTATATAGATAGTCGAGATATTGAGAGCTTTTGGTTCCATTTGAAGGGCCAGAAGTTTGTTTTTACTTCGGCAGGTAAACCAATCAAGCATGCCAAGTTAATTTGATTGGCTGTTTTCAGCCTTCCAGGTTCTTGCTGAGGTAGCCATATTAACTTTCACACATGGAATCAGACCAGGTGACTAAGGATGCTGCATTACAGCCCCGGACACTTGATGGGTCTGTGCAACTCACAGATTCCACCCTAGTTCTGGCCCAGTATAGCTGGGATTAATAATTCAACTTTAAGGACCCCAGAACGAGAAGAACAAGTGGTCCACAGGGGGGCAACTTCTTATTAAACAGGACTTTGGAAAAGGTGATCATTTATGTCTGCCAGCCACTCTTTTCCCTCCGAGCTTGACACATGGACCGTGTCATCAGTCACAAGCAGTTATGGCTGCCTTAGTAAATGAGCATGGGATAGAGCCAGGGCTTCTCCACAGTTGTTTTTATAACATACTACTTCTTGTTTTACCTGTTACCAAAGGTGTTACCAAAAGCTGAACATCCCTTCCAGAGATTACAAAAAGATATATCCAGATGCCCAAGTCAGGATCTTACAAGTATGCATTTTGTCTGTATGGACATGTTTTTTGGATGTCCAATGGCAAATGCTACTGCAAAGGCCACAGTAAAAAGTGTTATCAGAAGTAGTTTGTAAATACAGAGTGCAGAAAGTACAGAGAGTAACAGGGGAAATCATTTTTTATAGGAGAGTCCTTACTAGAAGTTTTGAGGTTTTATTTTTACACCCCCTACTGTCTACAATGTAGCGGAAAAAGTAGAGTAAGAAACTAGAAAACTTTTGCCTGAATGTTTTCTTATATTTGATGAAGCCCCTAAAGTGGATATTGGACTCTCTCCCTATGAGATTTGGTTTGGGAGTGTGTTAGTCGCTTGCTTATATTTTGTCTCAGCAGCTGAAGGCCTCCTTTCGGATCTCACAGAGAATGTTGCTGATCTTTTAAGGTTTTTGACAAACTCATTTATGTGTTTTCTCCCCAATTCCAGATCCTAAAAGTTTGGAAGGATCTAAAACTAAAGCCAGGTGACTTTTGGATTGTTAAGAGACGTTTATATATAAGGAAATGTTTGGAGACTCAATACAGCATCTATTTCATGTACAGTTTTTGCAAAACTTGAAGGAAAAGTCACCTGGATCCACACCAGACACTGCAAAAATGACTAAATTAAAGAAATCTCTGTGTTTGATTTGTTTCCCTCTTGTGATCACAGTGTAGGGTACTTTTTGATTCGATTACTTTAATTGTAAGAGATATATATATTTGAAAAGTAGTTTAGCCATGTTGAAGTCATATTTGTCTTTTGTACGTCTTCCATTTTATGTAGAATTGTCTGTGTTTACATATGCTGATAAGTCAGCATGCCAACAATTCAGCTAGAAGGCCATTCTGGCCACAGGAGTGTACAGCCAGTACTCTGTAAATATGTCTTATCAATCATTTGTTTTTCACAATGAAAAGTCATTTGGTAATGAAAAAGTTGCTCAGCTATTATTTTCTCCACAATGGAGTTTTTTTGCCTCATCGGCCAGGACTACCTCCACCTAAGCGTGTGAAGGTTCCAGTTTAAAGGTGATAGCAGGTGTAGTTAGTGATAAAAATATTGATCAAAAGAAGGGGTGACTGTAATGGAAATTTGTACGTTCTGTATATAATTGTATTGTATTTTGTATGTATTGCACACTGCCCTCACTGTGCACACGGCACCAATAATGTTTTCAGTAAATGTTTACATTCTTTCGAGTCCTGATTAGAATTAGCCTGCCTATGTAACGCCCCTTGTTACCATAAACGTACAATTGTAATATTAATGTGATACCTACGTAATCATGTGCATAAAAACCTTCAATTGCGTCATAATAAAGCAGAACAGTTATTTGGAAAGATGCTGAGCGTATCTTTTGTGTCTGTTCCCTACTGCAGTAGTTATTAATTTGGAACCACTAATCAATATGAGGATAGGAGTTGCCTATCATCAATTTAACCGAGTCAGTGCAAAGGGTGGGCCAACTCAATATTGAACCCTACGGACTAAGACTGGGATGCCATTAAAGTTTTATGTGCGTGTAAAGGCAGGCTTCCCGATACTTTTCACAATATATGTAAATAAGTATATGTAAAATTATTTCATTTGTGTATTTAGCAGTTTGCCTGGAGCGGAGCTTTAATGCAGCCAAGTCATCCATACAGGACATCCAAGTTCCTAAAAGACAATTGTCTTCCTGTTCAATAAGCTATTAGATGAAAGACATCGTATTGGTTCCCTGCATCATCTCCAAAACAAATATTAAAAGCAAACGATGGCACAAGAAAGCCATTATATTCCGGATGCATGCAAACAATAAGCTAAATAAGGTACATAAATAGATTTATAGCTAGAAGGTACAATGTCTTCCAGTTCTTCCAGCTGGAGAGAAAAAAAAAAAAAACCACAAATCGCGTGTCCAAAAACACGAAAAGCACTGTAGAACGCATCAGTCGCAAACCTGCATAGATGTGAATGAAGCCTAAGGCTGGGTTCACACTTGTGCGGGACACCACGTGTTATTCAGATAGGAAAATCGCACCAGATTCCTATTCAAATCTCAGCCATTCATTTGTATAGCTCAAATCGCACCAAATCCGCTCAAAAATAGTGCAAGACCCCCCCCCCCCCCCCCCACTGGAATCGGATCAGGTGGGTGTTCACACCTATGTGATGTGATTCTGTCAATCTCACTGGGTTTTGCAAACCGTTTTGGGGCGTCGTCAACTTAATATTGACACCCACTGCAGTTCGCATGAATGCCATGCAATTACAATGCGGTGTGGAAAACGCACAGGCTTGGCTGTGTGTCCCGCACCGCATATATATGTGAACCGAGCCTAAAGGGTAAACTCTGAGCAGAGAGGGGAATAGGATGAAGTCCTAGCAAGAAATCCTTTTCTTGAGTCCTTCAAGGGGCAAAGGAAGTCTTAAACCTTCAGGTTATACTGCCACCTACAGGAGGACTGGACACTGGCAAACCAAAAATCTGTAGGCCAGCATAGGAACACCCCTCCTACTAATAGCGTGCCTCCGTTTGGTAGCAGAGCACTATCAATAGCATGATCATAAACACAGAAGGGCAGAACCTGTGTCCCCCAATGGAATCCAAATTTAGCTTTCTCATTCATTCAGGGACACAGGAACTCAAAGAATAATGTTTCCCCCAACATTCCCTCCCCCTGATGTGTCTGCTGTACCATGTACTTATATGAGAAAATCTCCTGTTTGCTTTGTATTGCTTCCTTTGTGTGAAATCCCTGGTGATCCTGCTAGTCCCTCTGCTTTCCTATTAAAAACTGACCACACTAAGAATGAGAGTACATCGTGGTCAGTTCTCTAGCTGTGCTGGGAATTCAGCCTGCTCTTCTCCAATGATCAGACTTGTCATGACCCCCCCCCCCCCCCTGCACAGCCATTTCCTTGGAAGCTTAGTGTGCTGCTGTTTCTCCTTCCCACCTCTCATGCAGTTGAGAACAGAGGGGAAAAAAAAAAACAGGTATTACAGGTGTTTTTATATGTATACACAAGTACTTTGACATTCATTTCCATTTTAAACTGAATGGGTTGTTTTACAAGGTGAGGGGGTCACATACACAAACTTTAAACCCGGAGGCTGGCAACCGGTCGATCGTGATCTACCTGCCAACAGGTAGATCGCGCTCCAGTCCCTGCCCTGTCGACCCTCCAGTTCCCCTCCTCCTCCCCCCTCAGAGTGTCAGCTCAAAGCACAAAGTCACTCCTAGATAGCAGAGGCATTCCCCGCAGCACGCCCCTTGCATGTACGGCTACAGGGCAGGGAATGCCTCCGATGCCTAGGATTCGCTGTCATCTTTGACAGCGCTCGGACTATTTTGGGCTCTTGCACACCTGTGTGCAGTGTGCCGATCCCCACAGGCCATCTTCTCCATTTCATTCAAAGGTGACATCATGTGATGAAAGAGAAGGGCTGGCAGGGATCAGAACACCATACAGGTAGATCTGTAACAGCAGCTTCCCTGCGCTACTCTGAATTAGGAAACCAAATATTGACACTCCTGACCTCCAGTACCATGGCCTCCTGACACCTCTGTAATGTGCCCTCCTGACCGCCCAGGACTGTGCGTTCCTGACCCCCAGTACCGTGTCCTCCTAACCCCCCCAAGATTTTGACCTCCTGACCCCAGGACCATGGCCTCCTGATCTCTCTGTAGTGTGCCCTCCTAATCCCCAGCACCTTGTCCTCCTGACACCTCTGTAATGTGCCCTCCTGACCCCCTCCCCTGGACTGCGCTCTACTTACCCCCTCCACTTCCCTACCTACTACTAACCTCTGTAGACTGTTATACCTACTACTGACCTCTGGGGGCTTGCTAGTTAAAGTGGGGTTCCACCCAAAAAAACAAACATATCTAAAAAAAATCTAAAAAACAAAACAAAAAAACATTTGGATATTTTTTTTTTTTTTACTTACCTCTAAATGCCTGTTGCTAGGTGGTCCCTCGTAATCTGCCCCTTCGTCTGCCTGGGCTGATGACATCACTTCCCCCTGGCACAGGAAGGGCTCGGCTCTTCTCCCTCCCTCCTGTCAATCATCTGGGACCCATTGCAGGTCCCAGGTGATTGAGCGGCCAATCACGGCGCTCGGCGCCGCTCGCGCATGCGCAGTGGGTGCCAGGCTGTGAAGCCACAGCCCGGCGCCCACAGTTGAAATGCCGGCGCCGACGAGCGGAGGGGGGGGGACGAGCGGGGCTTCGATCCCCCGCACCGCTGGACCCAGGGACAGGTGAGTGTCCAATTAAAAGTCAGCAGCTGCAGTATTTGTAGCTGCTGACTTTTATTTTTTATTTTTTTTAATGGCCCCCCTGGGTGGAACTCCTCTTTAACTTCTTAAAAAAGAAAAGTGCGTAGTGATGATCTTTGCTCTCTTCCATGTTGTCGTGGTAGATCTACACCTCTCGAATGTTGCCTACCCCTGGTTTAAACCTTCAGGAATGTCCAAATAAGGGGTGGGCAACACGGCTAACAACTGCTAACAGTCGCACAAAAGCAACATAAAATTGGGGTAAGTGCTCAGCTCCAAGAGCCGCCTGACGGATCTGACCCTTGAAGCTGACATCAGAAGAAGGTCACAATGTCCACCAGGTAGAACTTAGCGCACATGTGAGTATTAGGATCAGATATCAGTCATGCAAATCTGGGAAACAGGCGACTCGAAACAAAAAACCTCACAAATCAAACAGTGATGGGAAAGGGCGAGACCTAACCTATTTGCTTGAATGATTTTCTGTCAGAGCCACTTAGAGATGGTGGAACAAGAAGCCGGAGCTCTATTATATGGACCATCCGGGATGAGAAAATGGAAATTGGTCTTTCAGAAAAAAAAAAGACAGACATAGGGGAGAGAGAAGACTCTCACGTCCTAAACCGCATACAAACAATGGGAAGAAATTTACATTTGTTAACTGGAGCTGGACAGAGTAAGTGAAAGAAAATATCCTGATGGAGGTGAAAGGCAGGTACTAACTCTGGGCAAGAAGGAAGACCTGGGTCTCACTCTCACCACCACCTCGTTCCAATGAAAATCCAGGATAAGGCCGCCAGTTCAGACACTCACCTGGCAGAGGTAATGGCTACTAAATCACTATTCTGGGTGATAGTGGAGAAAGAAATGTCTAGAGAGAACCAGATTCGGATCCCATGGAGTCACAGAGGAACAGAGGAGGAGGAGGAGCTACAGTGGGGAAAATAATGATTTGATCCCCTGCAGATTTTCTAAGTTTGCCCACTTACAAAGAAATGAATGGGGTTCTATCATTTTTATCATAGGTGTATTTTAAAATATTAGAGACATGATATCAACCAAAAATTCATAAAAATAAAATAAAAAAAAACACATGATACAAGTGTTATAAATTGAGTTGCAGTTCAATGAGTAATATAAGTATTTGACCTCCTACCAACCAACAATAATTCTGGCTCCCACAGACTGGCTACAGTAGGTGCTCATGTGGTACACAGATTAGTCCTGTCAATGTAAGAAGGGGCTCCTAACGACAACTCGTTATGTGTATAAAAGACACCTGTCCACAGAATCTCTTTCTTCCATTCAAATCTCACCATCATGGATAAGACTAAAGAGCTGTCAGAGGACCTCAGTAGGGCTGAAACAACTAATCGATTAATCGACAACTAATCGATTATGAAATTAATCGATTACTATTTTCATAATCGATTAATCGGCCAGTAACATAATGGGGTTAAAAAAAACTAAAATGAGCCCTTTATAGTACAAAAAGAGCAAATAATCGCTACTGTAGATGTTACTTTCACAGTTCTACAGTAAAAAAAATGAACCCCTTACAGTAGTGATTGTCTGCTTCTTCTTTTTTTGTACTATAAAGGGCTAATTTTATTTTTTTTAACCCCATTATGTTACTAAACGTCTTAGACCTGGTTCACATCTATGTGTTTTTTTGGTGCTTTTTTGCAGAAGCGCACTGCAGTTCATTAACATGGTTTCCCATTGGACACGTTCACATCTAACCGCTGCGTATTTAGAAAGGGTCAGGGACTTTTTTTTTACGCAAAAACAGTGCTTTTTTGGTTCAATATACTTCAATGGAGAAGCTGCAGAAAAGCATTTAATGCGTTTTTGCAGCAATTTTTGTTTTTTAATCTGCCCAACAAATTGGCCAAAAAAATGCAAAAACTCAAATTGCCGCAAAATCACGTGCGCAAAAATCAAAACGCACAGCAAAAAGCACTTCAGAAACAGATCAAAAGCAAACTGCATAGGTGTGTACCGAGCCTTATGCTGGCCACACCGATCAATTTTCAGATGAGAATATTCAGACGAAAAATCTTTGTATATTCGCTGAATGAAAGAATGTTGTTTGAAATTTTCACTTGTTTTTAACATTCTGTTTTTAAAATGAAAGTATATTCTGAACGAAAACCACAAACACTGTCTGAAAATTCCTTTGACCAAGAAGTTTTCTATTTCCAAATTTTCCCGTCACTGTGGTTGAAAATGAACGTCGACTTGAAAATCAAACAAACGTTCTTAAAATGAAATTTTTTTTTGAAGGAAGACATTTGATCTCCGAGTTTGATAATATTTATAAGATTCACCCTTTAATAGTATGTACAGTATATCTCTTCTCTAACAGTTTATACAGTATATCTCCTCTAATAGTATATACAGTATATCTCTTCTTTCTGTTATTCTCAGAGTGGATTCGATATTTTGCTCCCTAACCATATAGTTGGTTATTTATATTTACCACTGCATAGAGATATTTAAGAATACATTGCCTTTTTTTAAAACTTTACATATTAACTAAATTATACGCCACACTTTATTTTTTTAAGGTTATTAACCGATTAATCGAAACAATAAATCGGCCAACTAATCGATTATGAAAATAATAGTTAGTTGCAGCCCTAGACCTCAGGGACAAGATTGTAGACCTGCACAAGGCTGGAATGGGCTACAAGACCATCAGCAAGAAGCTTGGTGAGAAGGAGACAACTGTTGGAGTGATTATTCGCAAATGGAAGAAATACAAAATAACCATCAATCGTCCTCGGTCTGGAGCTCCATGCAAGATTTCCCCTCATGGGGTGAGGATGATCATGAGAAAAGTGAGGGATCAGCCCAGAACTACACGGGAGGAGCTTGTGAATAATCTCAAGGCAATTGAGACCACAGTCACCAAACAAACCATTGGTAACACAATACGCCGCCATGGACTGAAGTTCTGCAGAGCCGGCAAGGTCCCCCTCCTCAAGAAGTCACATATACAGGCCCGTCTGAAGTTTGCCAATGAACTTCTAAATGATTCAGAGAAGGATTGGGAGAAAGTGCTGTGGTCAGATGAGACCAAAATTGAGCTCTTTGGCATTAACTCGATTTGCAGTGATTGAAGGAAGAAAAATGCTGACTGACCCCAAGAACACCATCCCTACAGTCAAGCACGGGGGTGGAAACATTATGCTTTGAGACCGTTTTTCTGCTAAAGGTACTACAGGCTGACTTGCTGCATTGAAGGGCCAATGGATGGGGCCATGTGTTGTAAAATCTTGGATGAGAACCTTCTTCCCTTTCAGCCAGAACACTGAAGATGGCTCATGGATGGGTCCTCCAGCATGACAATGACCCAAAATAGACCACCAAGACAACAAAGGAGTGGCTCAAGAAGAAGCACATTAAGGTCATGCAGTGGCCCAGCCAGTCACCAGATCTTAATTCTATAGAAAAATTTATGGAAAAAGCTGAAACTTCGAGTTGCCAAGCGACAGCAAAGAAACCGTAAGGATTTAGAGAACATCTGTAAGGAAGAGTGGACCATACCTCTGTGCTTGCCAACAAGGGTTTCTCCACCAACTACTAAGTCATGTTTTGCTTGCGGATCAAATACTTTACTCACTGAACTGCAACTCAATTTATAACATTTGTATCATGCGTTTTTTTCTGGATTTTTGGTCGATATTCTCTCTCTATCATATAAAATACACCTATGATAAAAATTACAGACCCTTTCTTTCTTTGTAGGTGGGCAAACTTACAAAATCTGCAGGGGATCAAATCATTGTTTTCCCTACTGTAGATAGGAGACCTCCAGTACAAGATTGTCAGAAGACAAAAGTCTCTGAAACAGAAGATAAAAGAGACCTGACCCCTGATGGTGCTAACAGTCAGTCCCCACTGCAGAAAGGAGAGATTTTGTCCCATAAAGTACCTCCTGGGGTGGAAGCCCTAAAACTCACACCAAGCGAAGAATGTATTCCATGTCAGATGTGAGATCTTACAAGAAGTAAATTTCTATTCAAAACACTACGATTCACGGACTCAGAGATGCCCCTGTCCCTCAGAACCTTGGAACCTTCAACAGCCATGCCATGAAGTAGAATGGTAAATCAATTCTTGGGCGACAACCCGACTATTCAGTAAACATAATGCCACTTCATCCCTCACTCAGTCCTACATCCAATGTAAACATCCCTTGTAATAGAAAAAAAGCATGACAGGACCTCTTAAATATGAGATCTGGGGTCAAAAAGGGATCTCATATTTACACTAAAATGCAATAAACAAAAAAACAAACAAAAAAAAACCCCAAAAAACAAAAAAAAGGTCCCCACTTACCGACCGGCCACTGTATATATACACGTCATTTTTTTGAAGATGGATATCTCCGTAACGGCAGCAGCTGCTGCCACAACCGAGGTATCCATCTTTAGGGCCGGCGGTTCTGTATACGATAATGGTGGTCTCTGCGGCGGGTTCACCGCGAGAGCACCGTCATCGGCGGCGGGAGAGGTGCGACCCGCCCTCCCGCCGCTCTCCCGCGCCTTCCGCCGCTTACCGGAGCCGTCGGTAGCGGCGGAGGCGATCGGGTCCTTTCCCTTCCTCAGTATGGAGACGAGTGAGGCTAAGATGGCCCCCACCCGTCTCCATACTATAGGACGGCTGAAGCGACGTCATTACGTCGGCTCCGCCCACTTGTCTTAAAAGGCACAATTTTTTTTGTGTCATTTTTTTCAAACGACTTTTTTTTTTTTTTTGCATTAAAGTCTAAATATGAGATCTGATTTTTCTATTACAAGGGATGTTTACATTCCTTGTAATAGGAATAAAAGTGATCCAAATTTTTTTTTTTTTAAAAAAACAGTGAAAAAATAAAATAAAGTAAAATAAATAAGAAAAAAAAATAAATAATTTTTTTAAAGCGCCCTGTCCCGACGAGCTCGCGCGCAGAAGCGAACGCATACGCAAGTAGCGGCCGCATATGAAAACGGTCGTCAAACCACACATGTGAGGTGTCGCCGCGACCGGTAGAGCGAGAGAAATAATTCTAGCCCTAGACCTCCTCTGTAACGCAAAACATGCAACCTGTAGAATTTTTTAAACGTCACCTATGGAGATTTTTAAGGGTAAAAGTTTGACGCCATTCCACGAGCGGGCGCAATTTTGAAGCGTCACATGTTGGGTATCAATTTACTTGGTGTAACATTATATTTCACAATATATATAAAAAAAAATGGGCTAACTTTACTGTTGTCTTATTTTTTTATTCAAAAAAGTGAATTTTTTCCAAAAAAGTATTGCAATGACCGCCATTTTATTCTCTAGGGTGTTAGAAAAAAAAACAATATTTAATGTTTGGGGGTTCTAATTAATTTTCTAGCAAAAAAACCTGTTTTAAACATGTAAACACCTAAAATCCAAAATGAGGCTGGTCTTTAAGTGGTTAAGAGCTATGGGCGGAAGTGACGTTTTGACGTCGCTTCCGCCCTGCAATGGTATGGAGATGGGTGGGGGCCATCTTCCCCTCACTCGTCTCCATGCCACCGACGTGAGAGGATCTCTCTCGCTGCCATAAAAGAGATGTTGCAGCGAATACGCCGCAGAGACCACTATTATCGGAAACCGGACCGCCGGCCGAAAAAGAGTATATCGGGGTTTTGGCAGCTAGCTGCTGCCATAACAACGATATTCCTCTTCAAAGTTAGGATGTATATCAGCGTGCGGCGGTCCGAAAGTGGTTAATGACATAAAATAAAAAAAAACGAAAAAAAAATAAAAGTTTTAGTATATTCCCTATATGTGCTTCTCTATGCAATGCAGGCAGATCATGGCCAGTGGGAGGGGCCAGCAGGGGGCTGTTCATAGTTTTCTGAAATTATCACAGCTCCCGGCCTCAGTAGCCTTCAGTCCTGATGCAAGCAGTGGGAGGAGTTATGCAAATATTAAAATGCTTTGGTTTTTGTGCGTCAGTCTGGAGAGTGGGCGTTCCTAGGTAGGCTGTATTTACATAGGTAACGCCCACATTTTCTGAAGCACCATTATGGAAAGAACTGAAATCCAATGAAAGGGTCGGGCCAGAGACAGTCAGGCTTGGAAAGGATTAGAAATCAGGTGTGGACAAATGTAGCCCTCCAGCTTTTGCAGAACTACAAATCCCATTGTGCAGCTGCGAGTCATGTTTGTAACTGTCGGTCTTGCAATGCCTCATGGGACATGTAGTTCCACAACAGCTGGGGAGCCACAGTTGCCCACACCTGGGACGATGCTGGACGTCCTAAGGCCAGGAAATGAGGCGGGGCTCTATCTGACTTGCTGCAGCTTCTAATGCACATTGTGAGAAGCTCACAGTGTGCAGTGAAATCAGAGAAAGACATTTCAGTCCAGGAGAGGAGCCGGTACAACCTGTGCAAGACTGAAGGGGAGGCCGGAGGGAGGATATAAGACTGAAGGGGAGGCCGGAGGGAGGATATAAGACTGAAGGGGAGGCCGGAGGGAGGATATAAGACTGAAGGGGAGGCAAGAGGGAGGATTGAACTCTCTGCCATCCACCAAAAACAGCACTATGACGTCTGGGTGGAGCGACCTTTCCTATGACTGGATAAAGGGGGTGGTTACCTGATGCCTCCGGTCTTGCTCCTCTTTGCTCTTCTCGTACTCTTCTCTCAGCACGCGGGTGGCCAGGGAACAGTTGTCTTCCAGCTGCTTCCTCAGTTCATCCAGCTCCGCCCTCTGCCTGTGTAACGCACCAAAGAGATCGATGAGAACAGACGACACACACGGCTCAATCTCCTCCCACCAATACGCCATGTAACCAATCAGCAGCTAAACCACAGCAAAGTGCACTGAGGGGGGTCATTTGTGAAATATTCTGATATATTTGCCAGCTGCCGTTCTGCTGCCTATTAAAAGGCCAACTCCGCCCAAAACAGAGGTTTCTACTGTGGGGGTGCACTGGTGAAAGCCTAATTGTCTGCTTGGGGACCCCAATGCCAACATTTTCCTGCAGGAGTTTCTGGAAGCCATATCACTCTCTCATTATTTGGGTCAAAAATATTGTATGTAGAATTCATTAGGGTGGAGTGTACCGCCTATATTGGTGTGGGGGTTTACCGCCATTATTGGTGTGGGGGTGTACCATCTTTGTTGAGTTTGGGGATGTACCGCCATTATTGGATGTGGGGGATGTACCGCCATTATTGGATGTGGGGGATGTACCGCCATTATTGGGTGTGGGGGGGATGTACCGCCATCATTGGGTGTGGGGGGGATGTACCGCCATTATTGGGTGTGGGGGGGGATGTACCGCCATCATTGGGTGTGGGGGGGATGTACCGCCATCATTGGGTGTGGGGGGGATGTACCGCCATCATTGGGTGTGGGGGGGATGTACCGCCATCATTGGGTGTGGGGGGGATGTACCGCCAATTATTGGGTGTGGGGGGATGTACCGCCATTATTGGGTGTGGGGGGATGTACCGCCATTATTGGGTGTGGGGGGATGTACCGCCATTATTGGGTGTGGGGGGATGTACCGCCATTATTGGGTGTGGGGGATGTACCGCCATTATTGGGTGTGGGGGGTGTACCGCCATTATTGGGTGTGGGGGGTGTACCGCCATTATTGGGTGTGGGGGGTGTACCGCCATTATTGGGTGTGGGGGGTGTACCGCCATTATTGGGTGTGGGGGGTGTACCGCCATTATTGGGTGTGGGGGATGTACCGCCATTATTGGGTGTGGGGGATGTACCGCCATTATTGGGTGTGGGGGATGTATCGCCATTATTGGGTGTGGGGGATGTACCGCCATTATTGTGTGTGGGGGATGTACCGCCATTATTGTGTGTGGGGGATGTACCACCATTATTGGGTGTACCGCCATTATTGGAGTGGGGGTTCCTGCCATTATTGGGGTACAGTGTGTACCACAATTATTGGGCTTGAGGTGTACCGCCATTATTGGGGTGGGGGTTCCTGCCATTATTGGGGTGCAGGGTATACCACCTTTATTGGTGTGGGGGTGTATCGAAATTATTAAGATGAGGGTGTACCGCCATTATTAGGGTTGGGTGTGTACTGCCATTATTAGGGTTGTCATGGTGGTTAAGCAGAAAGTCAGAACCATTTCTGGGTGTATATTAGACTTCCCAGCTGCCAAGCAGCACAAAAACATAAACCTGCTAGTTACTGCTCTGGAGATTTTTTACACATCAGTAACTTTGTAAAACTCTGGCCCACATTGTTTTGGCTATCTTCTTAGTGGAGATTTCCCATGACTTCCTGTCCCAATGGGAGGTGAGGGGAAATCTCCCCTAATGGGGGGGGGGGCCATGCAGACTTCAAAAACACCTGGGGGGGGCGCTTTCTCTTCTTAGAGTTGGGTGTTTTTAGTAGCTGAGGGTGTCTTTTATATTTGGAGAAAATCTCATGCTATTTGACGATGGGTCAAAACTGGGCAGTCAGATTCCAAGGCTGCAGATAGACAATTAAAAAAAGGGCCCTCAAAGTGTAAATTATTATTACTTTAGAGCGGGGATCAGCAAAAGATTGATTGTGATCTACCTATCATTTGCAGCCTTGTGATGAGGGGGAAGATCGTGTCCCTGCTGTGCCGTCCCTCCATCAGAAGTGCCCTTTTCCCCCTCATAGGCAGGAGTGGTGCAAGGAAGTGGCAGCAAGACATACCTACCCGGTCTGCTGCGCTGTGTCACCGCTCCTCTTGCACCCATTTCAGGCGCTTGTAACATTACATAGAATTTCTTGGGGTGGATCATTTGGGACCAGCATGCTAGAACAGGTAGCTATGTCTTACCACTGCTTCCCTGCGCCACTCAGCATATAAGGAATGGGGGGGTATAAAGGAAAGCATTTCTAATGGGGACATGATGGTGGCACTGTGGAAATATTGGTAGCTATGAGTAAGACTGACGTTACTGGGTTCCCCCACTTGACCACCAATAATGGGCGACACGCTAACAACCAATTTATGATTTATTTCTCATCACCGACACCCACCCACTTTAATTTGGCCATGCTCCCTTTAAAGGAAGTGCCCCCGCTTCAGGTATTGAGTTCAGGCATTATAAACCAGAATCCCCCTCCAATCTCTCACCTGGCGGCCTGCTGGTTTAGCCGCTCCTTCTCCTCGGCCACTTCGCTGTACAGACGCCGGCGCTGTTCCTGCAGGGACTGCTCTTCCTGCACCAGCTGTTTCTCATACCTGCACACACAAAGCTTCACATCATTAGAAAACACAGGTGACAAAGTTTGTCTGTTCTTCCCTCAATACTATGAAGATTTCAGGGTAAGTGTGTGGATTTTGGCTTGGTATCAGCCTCCAGCAGTGTACTGTACAGTTTTGTACACCCGAGTTCAGACTGTGAGAGGAAGAAAAGAGCCAATCAGGTTTGTTGCACAACAAGGAGCATGCTGATAGGACAAGACCACAGAGTGACAGCTCATCAGTCTAATGCGTCATCTTTCGCTGTCCAGTCACAGGGTAGACAGGTGACCTTTAAGTGAAAGTGAAAACTGCATGCACAGACACACTATAATCACTACCAGGTCTAGCAGAGATGCCCAGGGCGTGTGTGCATAAGCCAGATGCCCCCCCATGCATATGCAGACAAGCCCCAGAAGACGTCTTTTGATGACGAAACGTAATTTTCCCAATGGACCACGTGAGAACCAGGGACTGTCGTGGAGGCCAAACCTAATTCTACTCGATATTCATTCTGCACCTAGGGAGCTCTGCAAGTACATAAACATCTAGAAAACACACACCTAGCACTGGGAATAATAATAGGTACAACTGCTCATAAAATAGGTCTGTTTGAGATGGTCAGTAATTGGGGTGGGGGGTTGTAAAAACGGTGGCTGAGCCATGGTTTTACCACCCTCACTGGCTGCCCACCCACATTGTAGAATATCAGCTGGCTGGCATTGTTCACATGCGGTGATGCTTCAGTTTCCTGCATTTTCAACTTTGACTGCAGAGTTTGACAAGTGCCGCCACATTGGCTGGAAGGCCAGAGCCCCCGAGATGGCTGGAAGGAAGGAACCTGAGATGACTGGAAGGGGAGAGCCCGAGATGACTGGAAGGAACCTGAGATGACTGGAAAGAAGTTGGGTTGTCCCAATACCACTTTTTTAAGACCGAGTACAAGTACTGATACTTTTTTTCAAGTACTCGCCGATACCGATCCCTTTTTTAATGTCATGTGACAGTTTGACTGATGGGCACTTATAGGTGGCACTGACTGATGGCTGGCACTGATAGATGGCACTGACTGATGGGCACTGATTGACGACACTTATGGGCACTGATAGATGACACCGATATGCGGCACTTGTGGGCACTGATAGGCACTAAAATGCAGCACTGATTGACAATTGCATAATAAATGATATGAATGATGAGAGGAAAGGAAGTATTTTGCAATGCTTTTTGGCATATAGCATTGCAAAATCCTTCCTTGCCTCTCATCAGTCATGTCATTTAACATTTATCATCTAGTAAGTATGCTGCGACGCCCATCTTGGTACACCTTGCACTCGGCTGCAGTAAGCCAGCAGCGGACATCCTGTTACACCCAGCCTGAACTATGTTGGCTGGGTGTAACAATATGTCCGATGCTGGCTTACTGCAGCTGAGTGCAGGGTGTACCAAGATGGGCGTTGTGATGTTTACACCCCAAAGGAGACACGGAATGTCACTTTTTTTACCGAATGTGACGGCTCCGTTCACCGTTTTGAACGGTATATGCGGCGGCGCCCTGCACCCCTGACCCGGCCAACTTACCCTTAGTTCCACTGCTGCCAGACTCGAACTTGATCTCCGCTCTGACCTCTTCTGGTTGCATTCCAAGGATTAAGCATTGGGAGCATTTGTGCCAGTACAAGTACTCGCACAAATGCTCAGCATCAGTCCCGTTACCGATACTAGTATCGGTACAACCCTAGAAGGAAGGAACCCGAGATGGCTGGAAGGAAGGAACCCTGAGATGGCTGAAAGGAAGGAACCCTGAGATGGCTGGAAGGAAGGAACCTTGAGATGGCTGGAAGGAAGGAACCTTGAGATGGCTGGAAGGAAGGAACCCTGAGATGGCTGGAAGGAAGGAACCCTGAGATGGCTGGAAGGAAGGAACCCTGAGATGGCTGGAAGGAAGGAACCCTGAGATGGCTGGAAGGAAGGAACCCTGAGATGGCTGGAAGGAAGGAACCCTGAGATGGCAGGAAGGAAGGAACCCTGAGATGGCAGGAAGGAAGGAACCCTGAGATGGCTGGAAGGAAGGAACCCTGAGATGGCTGGAAGGAAGGAACCCTGAGATGGCTGGAAGGAAGGAACCCTGAGATGGCAGGAAGGAAGGAACCCTGAGATGGCAGGAAGGAAGGAACCCTGAGATGGCTGGAAGGAAGGAACCCTGAGATGGCTGGAAGGAAGGAACCCTGAGATGGCTGGAAGGAAGGAACCCCGAGATGGCTGGAAGGAAGGGACCCGAGATGGCTGGAAGGAAGGGACCCGAGATGGCTGGAAGGAAGGGACCCGAGATGGCTGGAAGGAAGGGACCCGAGATGGCTGGAAGGAAGGGACCCGAGATGGCTGGAAGGGACCCTGAGATGGCTGGAAGGAAGGGACCCTGAGATGGCTGGAAGGAAGGGACCCGAGATGGCTGGAAGGAGAGGGGTAGAGAAGGGTACAGTGGGGATTTCTGCAGATCCTGACCTGGATTAAAGAACAAGTTAATGACTCCCAGGGTTTTCAGCATGACGGTGCTAACACAGGAAGAACTTTGCCAGGGAGCAGAGTGGCGGGAGAGTCTGACAGAACAGAGCCCTTCTCCTGTACCGATCAGCTCCTCAGGATCTCCCCTTCCAGTTGTTGCAGCTCTCCACACAGACATCTGCCAGCTTCCTCAGTGAGGCATTGAAGGCCAGATAGGGACAGCCAACGGGTCTGCATCAGCCCAGTTGTGACTTGTTCTCTTAGAGCCTTCCCATCACCACCGCAGTGCCATGCTCACCTCTGCTTTGCCAGCTCTCGCTCCTTCTGGCTCAGTTCCTCCTTCTCCTGTTCCACGTTCTGGCGCAGCTCCTCGGCCTGGCGCACGTAACGCATGGCGGCCCTTTCGTCGGACTGCAGGAGCTCGGCCTCGTGGAGCGCCTTCAACTTGCGGATTTCCTGCTTGTGTTTGGAGATAAGTCTTTGGATTTCGGGTTCCAGGCCTGGGGAAAAAAAAAAAGAAAAGAAAAAAACATGGCTTCTATTAGAAGACAAAGATTTTTTTATTTTTTTTATTTAACCAGCTCACCTCCAGGGCAATTTTTCCATTTTTTTGCACGCACGTTAAAATCAGTATTTGATTGCTAGAAACTACATGAACATGATATATTTTCTGAAAGCAGAGACCCTGCAGAATAAAAAGATAGATCTCACAAGACCCGAGGGTGCCTTGTTTTCAACAGAAGACTAATGTCGTATGACATATCATGAGATGGGGTGGATGGTGGACTATGGAGAGCAGAGGAGGCAGTGGAGGAGGGAGGCGAGTATCCAACAGTAACATTGTAACTTTTACTAAATACAATGGATCAATGCTGTCAGGTTTATTAGGAGTGGAGGAAGGGTCCATTTCAAAGATCTTTGTTTTGTTGATTGCTCAACCTGATTGCGCTGATTGCAGTAAGTGGTTGGAGTTGATGTATGGATGAAGATATACTGAACTGAGAGGTGACACAAGGTGATGGGAACATGCATGGTTAGGGATAGTAGGAAGAAGGTTAGTTATTACATAGGATATTCTGTATTTGCCTTGGATAAACAGTAGGTGTGAATTTGCTAGTAGTTGCCTGCACTGACCCAGGACGAGTACACAAATCCCCCCACCCCCACCCCCTCAGCAGATAAGAGCTCATTCTGAAATTCCACCTCTGACAAGTGAAAAATCTACAATTCACTGTACAAATACAAATTGTGCCATAAACAAGTTTAACTCATCCATAGTACTAGTTAGCAGACCAAACAGCTAAATACACAGATAAAAAAAAGATGTGAATATTTACCTGGGAAAGAGCTAAAGTTCTGCTCAGCCAGTCTTGTGCTCCAGACACCTCTGATGGACGGTGCCCTTGGATCAGTCCATTGTTTAAAAGAGTGTGCCCAGACATTCCCTAATTTTACCCCAAACTTCGGACTTTCACATTTTTTTCTTTAAAACTGAACTAAAGGCAGAGATCCTTAACTCTGCTCCAATGGTCCAACACCTGTGAGGTCCTTTGCCGCCATCCTTTCCCCAGAAAGTTCCAGGTGATGGTCTTCAACCATCAGGATTGACCAATGCAGGATGGCATCATTCCTGTGCACCAGATGAGACCACAAGCCCTACATGGTAACAAAACTATGAGAACAAACCACAATGGGAGATAATTCTCTAATGCCAGAAGAACAAGAAAATAATTACATAAGTAGGGACCATTAGTGGCTCTACCAGATCCATCCAGAACAAATTCCCCACAGGGACCATCCTGGAAGACCAATCAGGATTCAATACTGAAAAGGTAAGGACTCTCAGAATGAACGGTGGTCAACCAGGGGAAGGATATCCTCTTGAAGAGCTCAGGCTGGACAGAGGAATGATGTCCTGGTTGAAGAAAGAAACCCAAGGCAATGGATACCATTATTCTTGAGTCTCAAAAATGTGTCAGGCCTGGAGACAGGGTCTTCTTAAAGTGGGGTTCCACCCAAAAAAACAAACATATCTAAAAAATTCTAAAAAAAAACCCAAAAAAACATTTGGATATTTTTTTTTTTTTTACTTACCTCTAAATGCCTGTTGCTAGGTGGTCCCTCGTAGTCTGCCCCTTCGTCTGCCTGGGCTGGTGACATCACTTCCCCCTGGCACAGGAAGGGCTCGGCTCTTCTCCCTCCCTCCTGTCAATCATCTGGGACCCATTGCAGGTCCCAGGTGATTGAGCGGCCAATCACGGCACTCGGCGCCGCTCGCGCATGCGCAGTGGGTGCCAGGCTGTGAAGCCACAGCCCGGCGCCCACAGTTGAAATGCCGGCGCCGACGAGCAGAGGAGGGGGACGAGCGGGGCTTCGATCCCCCGCATCGCTGGACCAAGGGACAGGTAAGTGTCCAATTAAAAGTCAGCAGCTGCAGTATTTGTAGCTGCTGACTTTTAATTTTTTTTTTTTTTAATGGCCCCCCTGGGTGGAACTCCTCTTTAATGCATGGGCACCCCTGGGCATTGTCCAGGGACCCCAGGTGCATGGAGGCCCAATGATAATCTTGCATTACACCATGCTTGCCGACTGTCCCGGATTTGCCGGGACAGTCACGTTTTATACAAAGCTGTCCCGGGATTGCCATGTCCTGGGCAGCATCCCAGAATCTGAGCTGCGGGGACAGCAGCAGCCTGTTATTGGGCTAAATCTACAATAAAAATGACATCTTACCCTGCTACTTGATTAAAATTGATTTAATTGAAAGTGCTAATAAATGTTTAATTCTATCAACTAGTTATACTTTCGTTCTTGAGAGTAGGTGGGTAAATTAGGGCAGGCTGTTAGGGGCCAAGGTGCCAGATGGCCAAAAGTAACCAAGGTCACTGTAGACAGGCAGTAGGAATGGACCGGAGATTGGACTAGATTTCACACGACTCTTTGCAGCAGCACAGAGATGCTTCCTCGAGGTTGAAGAGCACAAAGAGGATATCAGCACTCCAAGTCCCTCAACATTAACCCATTCCGCAGTTTAGGAACTGGTGGGAAGTGCGTATTTTAGGCACCCAGTGTACCGAACAAGAGGTACAGTAGCTTCAAATCAGCCTACTCAGATTATGGCAATGCCAATGGCTCTAGACCTGGAAAGCACTCTGTGGCTGGCTTATACCAGAATGGGGCCAGGTAAGTATTCTTATACAGAATCCAAGACCCAAAGGCCACAGGTACACAGCGGGAGACTGTCATCAAGCCCGGGCCAATGAGTCACGGCCGGGACATGCTGATTGGCCTGGTCCAATCACAGCCCAGAGCTTAACACAAATATCTGTACAGAGGGAATGAGCTCTTTGTTTCTTATCCCTGAAAACCAGGGATGAGAAACAGACCTAGTAGTAAAATCAGCACACACATTACACATAGTTAGGCACATATTTACCCCTTGATCACCCCTAGATGTTAACTCCTTCCCAGCCAGTGTCATTAGTACAGTGACATTGTATAGTATTATCACTGTATTAGTGTCACTGGTGAGGTCAGTGGCAGTTATTCAGTTTTCCCACTACACCTTCACCGTCCCATTATAAGTTGCTGATCACCACCATTAGTAGTGTGTGTGTGTGTGTGTGTGTATGTGTGTGTGTATATATATATATATATATATATATATATATATATATATATATATATATATATATATATATATATATATATATATATATATATATATACACACACACACACACACATGCATACATACATACATATATATATATACATACACACACATATATATACACACACACACAGTCAGGTCCATAAATATTGGGACATCGACACAATTCTAACCTTTTCGGCTCTATGTTGTAAAGCGCTGCGCAAACTGTTGGCGCTATATAAATCCTGTTTAATAATAATAATAATAATATACACCACAACAATGGATTTGAAATGAACAAGATGTGCTTTTAACTGCAGACTTCCAGCTTTAATTTGAGGGTATTTACATCCAAATCAGGTGAACAGTGTCGGAATTACAACAGTTTGTATATGTGCCTCCCACTTTTTAAGGGACCAAAAGTAATGGGACAATTGGCTGCTCCAAGGCCAGGCGTGTGTTATTCCCACATTATCCCATTTACAAGGAGCAGATAAAAGGTCCAGAGTTAATTTCAAGTGAGCTATTTGCATTTGGAATCTGTTGCTGTCAACTCTCAGTATGAGATCCAAAGCGCTGTCACGATCAGTGAAGCAAGCCATCATTAGGCTGAAAAAACAAAACAAACCCATCAGAGAGATAGCAAAAACATTAGGTGTGGCCAAATCAACTGTTTGGAACATCCTTAAAAATAAAGAACGCACCGGTGAGCTCAGCAACACCAAAAGACCCGGAAGACCACGGAAAACAACTGTGGTGGATGACGGAAGAATTCTTTCCCTGGTGAAGAAAACACCCTTGACAACAGTTGGCCAGATGAAGAACTCTCTCCAGGAGGTAGGTGTATGTGTGTCAAAGTCAACAATCAAGAGAAGACTTCACCAGAGTGAATACAGAGGGTTCTCCACAAGATGTAAACCATTGGTGAGCCTCAAAAACAGGAAGGCCAGATTACAGTTTGCCAAACATATAAAAAAGCCTTCACAGTTCTGGAACAACATCCTATGGACAGATGAGACCAAGATCAACTTGTACCAGAGTGATAGGAAGAGAAGAGTATGGCGAAGGAAAGGAACTGCTCATGATCCAAAGCATACCACCTCATCAGTGAAGCATGGTGGTGGTAGTGTCATGGCGTGGGCATGTATGGCTGCCAATGGAACTGGTTCTCTTGTATTTATTGATGATGTGACTGCTGACAAAAGCAGCAGGATGAATTCTGAAGTGTTTCGGGTAATATTATCTGCTCATATTCAGCAAAATGCTTCAGAACTCATTGGCCGGCGCTTCACAATGCAGATGGACAATGACCCGAAGCATACTGCGAAAGCAACCAAAGAGTTTTTTCAAAGGAAAGAAGTGGAATGTTATGCAATGGCCAAGTCAATCACCTGACCTGAATCCGATTGAGCATGCATTTCACTTGCTGAAGACAAAACTGAAGGGAAAATGCCCCAAGAACAAGCAGGAACTGAAGACAGTTGTAGTAGAGGCCTGGCAGAGCATCACCAGGGATGAAACCCAGCGTCTGGTGATGTCTATGCGTTCCAGACTTCAGACTGTAATTGACTGCAAAGGATTTGCAACCAAGTATTAAAAAGTGAAAGTTTGATGGATGATTGTTAATCTGTCC
>JBBDGP010004188.1:0-115000 GCA_037952835.1 Lithobates septentrionalis
TTTTGTATTTATGTTTTTTTATTAATTTGTGCATTTGATTGTATATTCTCGTTGTAAGGGCTCATTGACACCAATCGCATTGGGCAGTGTGGGGGAAGCATTGTGCAAATTCACTCTCAATGCTAAGACAAGGTAAAAAACCTTGCATTGTACAGGGCCTGTTCATACCAACATGCCCCAGGCAAAGCCACGGGGGGGGGCGGGTTTTTTTTTCTTTTTCAGTCCGTCGGGCGGCGTGAATTTACGTCGTGGGACATTTTTATTTTTTTATTTTTTAATAAAGGACTTGTCCCAAGCTGTCTCTTGTCTTTTTTACCATTTTTGACACTTTTTTACCCCGTTACCAATTCACATAAGGGGGAGGCCGGGATCTGGAGGTCCCCTTGTTAAAGGGGCTTCCAGATTCTGATAAGCCCCCCGCCCGCATACCCCCGCAACCACCGGGCAAGGGTTGTGGGGATGAGGCCCTTGTCCCCATCAACATGGGGATAAGGTGCTTTGGGGGAGACCCCAAAGCACCCTCCCCATGTTGAGGGCATGTGGCCTGGTACTGTTCAGGAGGGGGGGGGCTCTCTTGTCCCCCCCTCTTTTCCTGTGGCCTGCCAGGTTGCGTGTTTGGATAAGGATCTGGTACGGATTTTGAGGGGACCCCTACGCCATTTTTTAAAAAAATGTGGCCTGCCAGGTTGCGTGTTTGGATAAGGATCTGGTACGGATTTTGAGGGGACCCCTACGCCATTTTAAAAAAAAATGTGGCGCAAGGTTCCCCTTAAAATCCATACCAGACCTGAAGGGTCTGGTATGGATTTTGGGGGGACTCCTACGCCATTTTTTTTTAAATTTGGCGCAGGGTTTTGGGGGGGACTCCTACGCCATTTTTTTTTAATTTGGCGCAGGGTTCCCCTTAATTTCCATATTAGACCTGAAGGGCCTGGTATAGATTTTATTTTTTCCTTTAGAAATGTCATTTTGCTGTGGTACTGTTCTAAACACGGGAAAAATGCGCTATTTTACAGGCATACTATAGACACCCCCCAGGCACAATATTTAAAGGAATATTTCATTTTTATTGCTTCACTTTAAACATTATAAAAATCACTGCTCCCGAAAAAACAGCCATTTAAAAAAAAAATTTTGCATTGATACATGTTCCCTCGGGCAGGACCCGGATCTCCAAACACTTTTTATGACAATAACTTGCATATAAGCCTTTAAAATGAGCACTTTTGATTTTTCATGTTAGTGTCCCATAGACTTATGGGCACTAACGGTGTTCCGGCGGCTTTCGAATTTGACCCGAACACCGCATATTGTTCGGTGATCGCAGAACATCCGAACAACCAAACTTATGCTTGGGCCTAACCGTTTGCCCATCCCTACTTAGAACCCCCAAACATTATATTTATATATATATTTTTTTAGCAGAGGCCCTATAGAATAAATTGGCGGGCATTGCAATATTTTATGTGTAGCAGAATCTCTAACCTCTTCCAGTCTAATGAGAACCTTTGAGGCCACAGACCGCTGACATCCTTCAATATGTAGTGGCTTGTGAGGCATAGTGGGTGCAAAGATGGTGAAAGTCATTGGGCGCCAGACACTTCTTGGATGCAAAAGAGGTTTTATTCTTTTAAACAGTCCTTTTTATATTTTGCAAGGGAAAGAGCTTTAGGGCCAGGACACCCTTAAGCGGTTGCAATTTCAATAGGCAGACTCCGAGATTTCAATAGGAAGACAGCCGTACAGGGAAAGGCCCCAGCAAGGTGCCACTACTGCACGTGCAGGATTGCTGTCTCCTATGGCAACAGTATCTAACAGTTCCTAACACAAAGTTCAACAGTTCTCTCAGCTTCCCTACAATGTCCACTTGTAGCTCTTCAGACCCTTGAGCTCCTAGTCTCTCAATAGACCCTCTGTTTCACTGACTCTGAATCCCTGGAGCTCTTCAAATCTTTGTGGTGGTATCCCCCTCAATCGTCACCCGTGTTTCCCTGCTGGGTCCCTAGCTTGGCACTCCGGATACCTTTCAAGCTTCACCCCTGCTAACGAGCTTGGTCCCTGGCTTGACACACAAGGCTCCTCTGCAAGCGTCACCTCGTCTGCTAGGGTCCCTGACTTGATCACCCCCTGAAGTTTCCCGATTGTCCACTGTGCCCGTTCGGTGAGAATTTCACTCTGGTACTTGGTTCAGTTACTCACTGTGAACCCTGGTAAAGGTGGATGTTCCCCTAGTGGCGACAGCTTCCCTTCTACCTTCAACCACAACAAGTTCTCCAGCCGGCAGAACCGTCACTTTTGGTTGGACTGCAAGCCGCAGTCCCAACCCTGCGCTGCCCTCTTACTTCTGGATAGGCCCTCACACAGCCTTGCAGGCAAATGCCCCCGGGGTAGGCCCAATCTCCGGGTTAGCAGCCTGGGGCAGATGACACACATCCACCCAGACGGCAGTCAGGGTGGCACAGAACAGCAATAACCTGACCTCACCTCAATATATAGGTTCTCCCAGCAGGACAGGGGATTCAAGAACACCCCTGCCCATTGGCTGAGATACCCCATATACCCATAACCTGACCTTGGGTTGCCCTCTTCATATCTAGTACCACCAAGTTCCCGGCCACCTAGTGGTAGAAGAGAAAAGTGCAACAAGGCCAAACTTAGGGAGATAGATCTTGGTCAATTGATAGATCTCTATCAATTGACCAAGATGACTACTCTTGGCAAGTATAATTTGTGAGGAGCATCCCAGGGTGCTACATATGTTACAAGGTATTTGTGCAGCGGTTTGTCAAACGCAATTTTTTGAGGATAAAAAAAAAAACACTTTCATGAATTAAAAAAAAACACTAAAGTTGGCACAATTTTTATGTATAATGTGAAGTATGATGTTATGCCGAGTATATAGATGCCTAACATGTCAACGCTTCAAAATTGCGTCTGCCCATGGAATGGTGCTTAAAATTCTCCATAGGGGACGCTTTAAATGCCTTTACAGGTTACCAGCTTAGAGTTGCACAGGGGGTCTGGTGCTATAATTAATGCTCTCGCTGTTACATTCATGACAATACCTCACATGTGTGGTGCAATCACCGTTTAGACATGTGTGCGGGAGTAAAGTATGCGCTCACATTTTATACAATTTTTTTTTTTTTTTTTTTACACTTTTCTTTTTTTTGAACTTTATTGCTGTCACAAGGGATAAACAACATCAATTGTGACAGCATGGGCTGTGACAGGTCCTCTTTATGGAGAGATTTGGGGGTCCAAATCTCTCCTCTGGCCTCCCATGCAGCCTATCAGACACAGATCGCTCCGATCGGCTGCTCTCTTGGCTACTAACAGCCATATAAACAAGGGTGCAGAACTAGAAATGACAAACTGCTCATCGCTCCCGGTTTCAGGGGTTACAGGGAGAGGGGATTCAGTTCCTCTCTCTATGTACAGGGCAGCCATTGCCACTGGTAGCATCGCTCATGTCTTCCCACCCCCTTCCGCCACCCGCAGAAGAGATCAAGTAGCTAATTAGCCACTCGGATCACTTCTGCATTATTCAGAATCGCCGGCTGAAAAGATTGATACTGGGATGATGCCTGTAGGTGCAGCCATCATCCCGGTATACCCACTGAAACCCATGGACATCCTACAGGTGGGAAGTGGTTAACTACTTCAATACCGGGCACTTTCCTCCCCTTCCCGCCCAGGCTGATTTTCATCTTTCAGCGCTGTCGCACTTTGAAAATCTCTCCAAAAATTGGGGACTTTTGATCTTAGACAGCTATAAGGTGTACCCATTAGAAGATATCTCCTCTATTACTGTTTTAGTGGACGGTGCTTCAGCTTAATTATTAGACTTTGCAGCACTGGGGTCCTTGGTTTAACCGCTTGCCGACCAGCCGCCGTCATTATACGGCAGCAGGCCGGCACGATCCCGCGAGCCGTCGTAGCTGTACATCGGCTCCTTTAAGCGGGATAGCAGGAGGCGCGCGCATGCGCGCGCGCTGCACTCTGGGGGTGCTGATGCTCGTGGCCAATGGTCGCGATGACCGCCGGCCACGAGCGATCGCGGGCACGAAAGGCAGAACAGGGACGTGTGTGTGTAAACACAAAAATCCCTGTTCTGTTCTGTGAGGAGAGACAGATCGTGTGTTCCTAATAGCTAGGAACCACGATCTGTCATTTCCTCTAGGTCAGTCCCCTCCCCCCACAGTTAGAAACACACACAGGGAACACACTTACCCCTTGATCGCCCCCTAGTGGTAACCCCTTCCCTGCCAGTAACATTTTTACAGTAATCAATGCATTTTATAGCACTCATCGCTGTATAAATGGCAGTGGTCCCAAAAATGTGTCAAAAGTGTCCGATGTGTCCGCCATAATGTCGCAGTCCCGATAAAAACCCAAGATCGCCGGCATTATTAGTAAAAAAAAAATTTTAAAAATACTATAAATCTATCCCCTACTTTGTATACGCTATAACTTTTGCGCAAACCAATCAATATACGCTTATTGCGATTTTCTTTACCAAAAATATGTAGAAGAATACATATCGGAGTAAACTGAGAAAAAAATTAGCTTTTTTAAAAAAAAAAATGGGGATAAATATTATAGCAAAAAGTATAAAATATTGTCGCTCTTTTTTTGTTTATAGCGTAAAAAATAAAAACCGCAGAGATGATCAAATACCACCAAAAGAAAGTTCTATTTGTGGGAAAAAAGGATGTCAATTTTGTTTGGGTACAACGTCACACGACTGCGCAATTGTCAGTTAAAGCGACAGTGCCGAATTGCAAAAAATGGCCCGGTCATTGAGCAGCCAAATCTTCCGGGACTGAAGTGGTTAAATCCTAGCTGAACACTATCTGCATGGAGTTTTCATGTTCTCCCTGTGCTTCTGTCCGTTTCCACCAGTTACTGCATTTTCCCCCCACACTCCAAAGACATGCTGCTAGGTTTCTTGGCTCCTGTCTAAATCTGCCCTAGTATGTGTGTGCATGCTTGTGAGATAAAGACTATAGAGATTGTAACATAGGCATGTGCAGCGGGTGTGCCTGGGCACACCCTAATCACACTGTGGGGTGCCGATTCCCGCTACTGCCCGGGCTCCCCCCCCCCCCGTGTTGCGCCCACCCCACCACAGTACTGCTTCCCTCTTCTCCGGCTGCTGCGGGGGAAGTTTCAGGATGGAAGATGGGGGGACTAATCAATATGTCATTTACCGGCTCCTTCCCTTTCTAAATGAACACAGTGAACACACTCACTCACTGTGTCCATTCATGACTGAAGCATAGTAAACTGTGTTTTCTATGCTTCAGTTTGTGAATGAACAGGAAGCCGCTCAGCACAGAGCACTTCCCATTCATTCACTGCCCAGTGCAGTTGAGGCTACAGAGAAAGGCTTGTGTGTTTGAGCTTTGGGGTGCACACCCTAATGCAATAGGCTGCACACCTGTGGATTGTAAGCTCTTTGAGCTACAGGGCGGCACAGGATCACATTATCTATATATCTATATATATAGATATATATCTATATTATATATATATATATATATATATAGATATATATCTATATATATATATATATATATATATATATATATATATATATATATATATCTATATCTATATCTATATCTATATCTATATATATATATATATATATATATATATATATATATACACACAGTGGAACCTTGGTTAACGAGTAACACAGTTACCAAGCGTTTTGAAAGACGAGCAACTTTTTTTTAAAATACTGACTCGGTTTGCGAGTGTTGTCTCGCCAAAACGAGCAGAATTCAAGCTAATGTGATGTGCAGTACCGCATTTGGCCAGAGGTGCGAGGGGGTGCTGGTGACACTTGGAACGGTTTGGAGCCGTTGGGAAATACTTGGAAACATTCGGAAATACTCTGTTCCCGAGTGTTTCCGAGCCTTTCCGAGGGTTTCCGAGTTCAGCCGAGCTGTCCCCGAGTGTTTCCGAGGCTCTCCGGTGCCCCCCCACCTCTGGCCACATGCGGTATTGCATGCAATAGAAGTCAATGCAGAACGAATTATCTTAGTTTCCATTGACTTTTATGGGGAAACTCGCTTTGATATGCGAGTGCTTTGGATTACAAGCATTCTCCTGGAACGGATTATGCTCGTAATCCAAGGTTCCACTGTGTGTGTGTGTGTATATATATATATATATATATATATATACATATACATATACATATACAGTGGCTTGCGAAAGTATTCGGCCCCCTTGAACTTTTCAACCTTTTGCCACATTTCAGGCTTCAAACATAAAGATATAAAATTTTTATTTTTTGTGAAGAATCACCAACAAGTGGGACACAATTGTGAAGTGGAACGAAATCTTTTGGATTTTTGAAACTTTTTTAACTAATAAAAAAATGAAAAGTGGGGCGTGCAAAATTATTCGGCCCCCTTGCGTTAATACTTTGTAGAGCCACCTTTTGCTGCGATTACAGCTGCAAGTCGCTTGGGGTATGTCTCTATCAGTTTTGCACATCGAGAGACTGAAATTCTTGCCCATTCTTCCTTGCAAAACAGCTCGAGCTCAGTGAGGTTGGATGGAGAGCGTTTGTGAACAGCAGTTTTCAGCTCTTTCCACAGATTCTCGATTGGATTCAGGTCTGGACTTTGACTTGGCCATTCTAACACCTGGATATGTTTATTTGTGAACCATTCCTTTGTAGATTTTGCTGTATGTTTGGGATCATTGTCTTTTTGGAAGATAAATATCCGTCCCAGTTTCAGGTCTTTTGCAGACTCCAACAGGTTTTCATCCAGAATGGTCCTGTATTTGGCTGCATCCATCTTCCCCTCAATTTTAACCATCTTCCCTGTCCCTGCTGAAGAAAAGCAGGCCCAAACCATGATGCTGCCACCACCATGTTTCACAGTGGGGATGGTGTGTTGAGTGTGATGAGCTGTGTTGCTTTTACGCCAAACATATCGTTTTGCATTGTGGCCAAAAAGTTCGATTTTGGTTTCATCGGACCAGAGCACCTTCTTCCACATGTTTGGTGTGTCTCCCAGGTGGCTTGTGGCAAACTTTAGACAAGACTTTTTATGGATATCTTTGAGAAATGGCTTTCTTCTTGCCACTCTTCCATAAAGGCCAGATTTGTGCAGTGTACGACTGATTGTTGTCCTATGGACAGACTCTCCCACCTCAGCTGTAGTTCTCTGCAGTTCATCCAGAGTGATCATGGGCCTCTTGGCTGCATCTCTGATCAGTCTTCTCCTTGTCTGAGCTGAAAGTTTAGAGGGACAGCCAGGTCTTGGTAGATTTGCAGTGGTCTGATACTCCTTCCATTTCAAAATGATCGCTTGCACAGTGCTCCTTGGGATGTTTAAAGCTTGGGAAATCTTTTTGTATCCAAATCCGGCTTTAAACTTCTCCACAACAGTATTACGGACCTGCCTGGTGTGTTCCTTGGTCTTCATGATGCTCTCTGCGCTTTCAACAGAACCCTGAGACTATCACAGAGCAGGTGCATTTATACAGAGACTTGATTACACACAGGTGGATTCTATTTATCACCATCAGTCATTTAGGACAACATTGGATCATTCAGAGATCCTCGCTGAACTTCTGGAGTGAGTTTTCTGCACTGAAAGTAAAGGGGCCGAATAATTTTGCACGCACCACTTTTCAGTTTTTTAATTGCTAAAAAAGTTTAAAATATCCAATAGATTTCGTTCCACTTCACAATTGTGTCCCACTTGTTGGTGATTCTTCACAAAAAATTAAAATTTTATATCTTTATGTTTGAAGCCTGAAATGTGGCAAAAGGTTGAAAAGTTCAAGGGGGCCGAATACTTTCGCAAGGCACTGTATATATATATATATATATATATATATACCTCCCAACATTTTGAGATGGGAATGAGGGACGCCTACTAACAAATGTATGTAGGCGTAGGACACGTCCCCTGCCACACCCCCTTAAAGGAGAATTAACCAAGAAAAGGTTAATTAAATCCAAAAGGCATTTAAAATGTACAAATGCAGCAATTTAAAATTTGGATGAAAGGTTTAGCACTGGGAAACACTTTTTGAAAGATAAAAGGTGCATTTTATATACAGCTATATAGATCAGACCAAAATGAGGGACAAATGAGGAAAGAGGGACAGAGGGACTTTGCTCCAAATCAGGGACAGTCCCTCGAAATCAGGGACAGTTGGGAGATTATATATATATATATATATATATATATATATATATATATATATATATATATATAAAAATTATATTTATATATTTATATATATATATATCGTGATCCAGCTCCGCTGTGCCCACGGCTGGTACCTCACTCTCGCTGTGATTATACTGAGCAGGAGCCGATCAGCAGGTACCACCGACTCTGTGTCCGCTGGCATCCACAAATCATTTGTTACACAGGTAGAACAGCAGTCTTCCTATATAAACAAGGCAGATTGTCGTTCTGTCTGTAGGGGAGGCATGGATCCTGTGTTCCTGCCAAGCAGGGACAAGGATCCATGCCTTCTCCTAGTAGAAGCACCTCCAATAGTACACAGAAACACTGGCTAGACACACACATTGTGGTGGCTGTCCTGAAAGACTCCTGGAAAAGGATGTTACCGGTAAGTAACTTCGTTTTTTTTTCCCCTGCTGTAGCAAATTGGATCCTGCTTTTCTGGGTTTTTTTCGCCTTCCTCTGGATCAACTGTGGGTATAGGATTGGGTATATGGGATTGTATGATATTTTTTATTTTATTTATTTATTTATTTATTTATTTATTATGGTTGAACTAGATGGACTTGTGTCTTTTTTTCAACCTGACTAACTATGTAACTATGTAACCTTTTGATTGCCCCTGATGTTAACCCTTTCTCAGCCAGTGTCACTAGTACAGTGACAGTGCATATTTTTTAGCACTGATCACTGTATTAGTGTCACTGGAACCCAAAAAGTGTCAATTAGTGTCTGTCGCAATATCGCAGTCCCACTATACGTCACGGTTCAACGCCATTCCTAGTAAAAAAACTGAAAAATGTAGTGTCACATGACTGCGCAATTGTCAGTTAAAGTAACGCAGTGCCGTATCGCAAAAAAAACAAAACGGCCTGGTCATGAAGGGGGTGGTGAATCTTCCGGAAGGTTAAATTTTAAAAAAAAGTTTCACGTCGGTTACTACAGCCAGGAATCTAATATCTTTTTTTTTTTTTTTAGTCCAGCACTACCAGCCTCCATCTTTCTCTTTCTAGTTTTCATTTATTAAACATAAGCAGGTCATGTTGCATCTTGTAGCGGTAAATCAATAAAGCTTTTTTTTTTTTAATTTTTTTTGGAGGTCATCCTTTTTGGATAATGAATTCAAAGACAGGCAGAGAACTTTTGTACAGCTAATTTGCTGTGTGGGAGTGAAACTCGTAGGTAGAGAAGAACAATTTCTGGAAGCAAGCTCATCTATTAGAGGTTCTCTTCCATGGTGGACTGCTTATCCCTTTTATTCCGGCCCTGAAGAGCAATTAGGTGCTTGTTTAACCACTTCCTTAAACCTCCCTCCTGCCCAGACCAATTTTCAGCTTTCAGCGCTGACGCACTTTGAATGACAATTGCGCGGTCATACAACACTGTACCCAAATTAAATTTTTATCATTTTGTTCCCACAAATAGAGCTTTCTTTTGGTGGTATTTAATAACAGCTGGGGATTTTATTTTTTGCTAAACAAACAAAAAAATAAATAAAAAAAATAAATCATGTTTCATAGTTTGTTATAAAATTTTGCAAACAGGTAATTTTTCTCCCTTATTGATATGCGCTGATGAGGCGGCACTGGTGGGCACTGATAGGCTTCACTGATGGGCACTGATAGGCACAGTTAAGGCGGCACTGATGGGGACAGATAAGGCGGTACCGAAGGGCACAGATAAGGCGGCACTGATGGGCCCTGATGGGTGGCACTGATAGGTACCACTGATAGATGGCACTGATGGGCACTGATAGGGGGCACTGATATGTGGCACTGATGGGCACTGGTAGGGGACACTGATGGGCACTGATAGGTGGCACTGATGTGCAGCACTGTTGTTGAGGCACTGATAGGTGGCACTGTGGGCACTGATGGGTGGCACTGTGAGCACTGATGGGTGGCGCTGGTGGGCACTGATAGGCTGCTCTGTTGCCTACTGCTAGGTGGCACTGGCAGGGGGCACAGGTGGGCACTGAGGAGCTGGCGACAGCTCACCGTGATCGGGACTGACATCCCTCTCATAGCCGCTGGTGATCGGCTTTTTTTTTTCTCCTCACGCTGTCAGCGCGAGGAGAAAAAATAGACGATTACTGGCTCTCTTGACATCACATGACCAGCTGTCATTGGCTGACAGCTGATGACGTGGTCAGGGGTCGGGATCGACCCCTTACTCCGATCTGTGATCCAGCGAGTCTCATTGACTCGCTGATCACAGAGCGCCACGCGCACCCTGCTGGGGGCGGGCAGGCCGCTCGGGCACGGGAGGACATCAATAGACGTCCTCCCGGCAAAGCAGGTCCACGCTGTAGCCGTCATTCAGCTATAGCACAGATCTGAAAAAGTTAAAGGACAATATAAAAAGGTAAACCATACTTTCACCCATGGAGCACAGAACACAAATATCATAGACACGTGCGATTAGTTTCGTACGAATTGAAATTTCGTACGAATTTCCGTAAATTTGTACATTCGGGAGGATCCAAAATATGAATTGCTAAACTTCCGAATTTTGTATGAAATATAACATTTCGTTTACGAGTTTTGGATCCAAATTCCTAACGAACATTCATAATTGTAACGAAAAGTTAACGAACCTAAAAGTTAAAAACCCAGGAAGTCAGCACAGCACAGGTATGGTGGGAGCCCCTCATAACGATAAATTAATCATAACGAACATTCGTAATTGTTCCGAAAAGTTAACGAACCTAACGAAAATTCGTATTTTGTACGAATTTAAATTGAATTTCGGACACGAATTACGAAATACTAATTAATTCTAATACGAAACGGAATGGAACAAAACAAAACTCATTTATTGACAGCGCACATGTCTAGAATATCATACTTTTGCAAGGATTAATTTTGAAATGCTTAGAATCCTATAATTGCCCTTTTTAGGTTACAATGACCTGTAATAGTCGTGAGCAGGGAACAATTATATTAACCACTTAAGGACCGGAAAGGATTTGCCCTCTTAATGACCAGGCCATTTATTTGCGATACGGCACTGCGTCGCTTTAACTCATAATTGCGCGGTCGATGCGAACCACTTTGCCGCCGTATATCGGCGTGAGCCGGTCGGCAAGTGGTTAACTGACGACTGCGCAGTCGTGCGACGCTGTACCCAAATAAAATGTATGTTCTTTTTTTCCCCACAAATAGAGCTTTCTTTTGTTGGTATTTGATCACCTCTGTAATTTTAATTTTTTGCGCTATAAACAAAAAAAAGACCGACAATTTAGAAAAAAATAAATATTTTTTACTTTCTGCTATGAAACACACCCAATAAAAAAATGTAAAAAATCGAATTTCTTGATCAGTATATGTATTCTGCTACATATTTTTGGTAATAAAAAATCCCAATAAGCGTATATTTGATTGGTTTGTGCAAAAGTTATCGCATCTACAACCTATGGGATATTTTTATGGATTTTTGTTTTTACTAGTAATGGCGGCAATCAGCGACTTTTAGCAGGACCACGATATTACAGTGGACAAATCTGACACCTGACACTTTTGATACTTTTTTGGGGACCAGTGACACTAATACAGTGATCAGTGCTAAAAAATATGCACTGTCACTGGCTGGAGAAGGGTTAACATCAGGGGTGATCAAAGGGTTAACTGTGTGCCTAAGGGGTGCTTTCTGACTGTGGGGGATGTGCTTTAACTGTGGGAAAACAGCTATACGTGTTCCTGCTTAGCAAAAAAAAAAAGCGACAATTTTGAAAAAAATATATATTTCTTTGCTATAATAAATATCCAAAAAAGTCAGTTTAGGAAAATATGTATTCTTCTACATATCTTTGATAAAAAAATCTCAATAAGCGTATATTAATTGGTTTGCGCAAAAGTTATAGCATCTACAAACTATGGGAAAGATTTATAGCATTTTTATTTTTTATTTATTTTTTACTAGTAATGGCGGCGATCTGCGTTTTTTAGCAGGACTGCAACATTGCAGCGTAACAGATCGGACACTTTCGACACTTTTTTGGGACCATTGACATTTATACAGAGCTAAAAATAGCCACTGATTACTGTATAAATGTCACTGTCAGGGAAGGGGTTAACACTGGGGGGCGATCAAGGGGTTAAATGTGTTCCCTAGGGAGGTGTTTCTAACTGTGGGGGGAGGGGACTGACTGGAGGAGGAGAGAGATCACTGTTCCTGATCACTAGAAACAGCAGATCTCTCTCTACTCCACTGTCAGAACAGGGATCTATCTGTTTACATACAGAGATCCCTGTTCTGGCTCTCTGTGGAGCGATCGTGGGTGGCCGGCAGACATCGCGGCCACCGGGCATGCGCATTGGCTCCGGCGTCGTGCCGCGGGCCCCTATCTCTTTTAAAGTGGCTTGACTACACCTACGGTGATTCACACAGCCGTGCCAACCTGCCGCAGTATAATGAGGGCGGCTGGTCGGCAAACGGTTAAAGGATAAATATTAGCATTGTGAGGGTTTAGTACCAAACGGATAGGCTTCAGAGGTTTTCTCCTACTGACCATCACATCACTACAGGACAGGGTGCCGTGGAGGTCTGTGGGGAAAGTTGAAGCCACAGAGCACAGCAGTGTGCCAGAAGATTGATGCTCCCAGACGCAGAATTCAGTGGATGATTTCTCTTTAATCGAGTGGCATTAAGTACTGCAGACACCATGAGAAGTAAGTATTTACTCTCTTCTTTTGTTTTGGCAAATTCATTTTCACAACAAGGTCACTTTAAAAGAAACACCTGTGGCATTCTCCAGCAGGTCAGAGGAGGAGGAGGATTGTGTCAGCATGGATGTAGAGGATAACACTCAACAGCAGTCTTCAAGGGATGGTTTTCTGTCCCCAGAAACCCAAGGAGTTGTACGTTGCTGGGAGGAGGTAGTTATGGATCATGTGATCCTTAGTAACCAGAGGACTCAGAATCGAATGCCTCAGCAAACTTACGCTGCGTGGCCTCCCTGATTCTGCAAAGCCTGCGACCCTAGGATTTGTGGTATCAAGCAGAGGGATCATTACTGGCTGGCAACCCTTCTTGATCCACGTTACAAGGGTAACAGAACTCATCTTACCTTCGGAGAGGGAGCAGATGATGAAACATCTTCAGGAGGCCTTGAAGAAAGGTTTGTGCTGACCGCGTGAGGAGAAAAAAAAGCCGATCACCGGCTTATGTGCAAGGGACATCCGTCCCGAAGAGGATGCCAATCAGTACCCTCGTCTGTCAATCACCTGTGCCAATCAGTACCCCCTGCCAGTGCCTGCTGCCATTGCCACCTGCCAGTGCCACCTATCAATGCCCATGAGTGCCACCTATCAATGCCCACAAGTGCCACCTATCAATGCCTACCAGTGGTGCAAATCAGTGCCTCATCAGTGCCACCTAGCAATGCTGCCTATCAGTGCCCATCACTTTCACCCATCAGTGCTCATCACTTTCACCCATCAGTGCCCATCACTGGCACCTATCAGTGCCCATCACTGCCAGCTTTCAGTGCCACCTATCAGTGCCTCCTATTAGGACCACTTCTCAGTGCCCACCAGTGCCACCTATCAATGCCTTTCAGTGCCACCCATCAGTGCCACCTCTCAATGTCACCTCTCAGTGCACACCAGTGCCGCCTTATCGATGCCCATTGTTGCCCATCAGTGCAGCCCATCAGTGCCCATCAGTGCAGCCTATCAGTGCCCATCAGTGCAGCCTCATCAGCGTCCATTAATGAAGGAGAAAAATTACCTGATTGCAAAATTTTATGACAAAATATAAAAAAATATAATTTTATTTTTTAAAATTTGGTCTTTAAAAAATTTTTTTAACAAAAAATAAAAACCACAGAGGTAATCAAATACCACCGAAGGAAAGCTCTATTTGTGGGGAAAAAAATGATAAAAATTTCATTTGGATACAGTGTTGTATGACTGTGAAAATTGCCATTCAAATTGCGACAGCACAGAAAGCTGAAAATTGGTCTGGACAGGAGGGGGGTTTAAGTGCCCAGTAAGCAAGTGGTTAAAAAAGGCCTGGATTCTTTCCTAAATGTACAGAATATAACTGGGTACTGACATTTACAGGTAAAGTTGATCCAGGGAAAATCTGATTGCCTCTCGGGGGATCAGGAAGGAATTCTTTCCCCTGCTGTAGCAAATTGGATCATGCTTTACTGGGGTTTTTTGCCTTTCTCTGGATCAACTGTGGGTGAAGGATTGTGTATATGGGATTGTATTTTTTTTGGTTGAACTAGATGGACTTGTGTCTTTTTTCAACCTGACTAACTATGTTACTATGAAATTATGCGCTGGAAGCTTCTTGGATACAGAAAGCGGCTTTACTTTTATAGAGGATTAGCAATGCATGTCTTTCAGCATGAGAAACATGAAACAGGAACTGAATACAAACAAGTGCACTGAACTTAGATAGATGGTACATCCTGTCATATCATAGAATACACAATATAATACTACAGCGCCACCTGCTGCATAGATAAGTATAATAATTGTCAGTTTATTAGCAACCATGCTGTTTTTCTTTCCAACAGGTGCAGGCTCAGCATGTCCCTCCTAATGCAAACAAACAAGTTACAGTAGTGACACGGGACAAGTCCCTGTTCTGAAGAACTGTCCACTTTATTGCTGCACATAGTAAAGGCTCTAAGCTGGGGAACTGCCTTAATTTTAGATTCCTCACAGGACCGCAAGGTACCCCCCGCGTGCACGGGCGCAGTAGACCCCGCCCACAACATGGCATAGTCTAAAGTAGGGTTGTCCCGATACCGATACTAGTATCGGTATCGGCACCGATACCGAGCATTTGCCCAAGTACTTGTACTCGGGCAAATGCTCCCGATGCTTCCGCCGATACTATGACAGTCAGCGGTGATCGGCGTGCGGGGGAGTTACAAGCTTCTCCCCCCCGCGGCTTTCAGTGACATACATCGGTGATCGGTGCTTGTAACTTCCCCACGCGATCACCGCTGACTGTCACTGCATCCTTCTCCATGCCCCCTCTGTTCCTCTGTCCCCCTCTCCTTATCTGTCCCCCTCCGTTCCGTTCCTCCGTCCCCCTCTCCTTCTCTGTCCCCTCCGTTCCGTTCCTCCGTTCCTCTGCCTCTCCGCTGTCCCCTCCGTTCCGTTCCTCCGTCCCCCTCTCCTCTGTCTCCCTCCGTTCCGTTCCTCCGTTCCTCTGCCTCTCCGCTGTCCCCTCCGTTCCTCCGTCCCCCTCTCCTTCTCTGTCCCCTCCGTTCCGTTCCTCCGTCCCCCTCTCCTTCTCTGTCCCCTCCGTTCCGTTCCTCCGTCCCCCTCTCCTTCTCTGTCCCCCTCCGTTCCGTTCCTCCGTCCCCCTCTCCTTCTCTGTCCCCCTCCGTTCCGTTCCTCCGTCCCCCTCTCCTTCTCTGTCCCCCTCCGTTCCGTTCCTCCGTTCCTCTGCCTCTCCGCTGTCCCCTCCGGTCCGCCGTCCTCCTCCTCCTTCCTGTGTGAATGGAGAGAGTCAGCTGACTCTGTCCATTCACATAACTGAAACATTGTAATCTCCTGTGATTACGATGTGTCAGTTTATGAATGGAGAGGAGCCGCTGACTTCTCTCCATTCATTCTCAGTGCAGCTGAGGCTGCAGAGAAAGGGACTGGGGAATCTCTATCCTCGGTCTCTTTCTCTGTCTCAAGGGGGAGATATCAGGGGTATGTTAAGACCCCTGATATCTCACCAAAGCCCCCCAACAGGGCTGATTTAAAAAAAAAAAAAAAAAAAACATATTGCAAAAATGAATAAAAAAATTATTATTGTAAAAAATAAAAATTGTTAATAAAAAAAAAAACACATAAAAAAATTATTATTGTAAAAAATAAAAATTGTTAATAAAAAAAAACACACAGACACCGTTCACCCCTCCCCCCCCCCGAAAAAAAAGAAAGCATTGTTAAAAAAAAAAACAAAACTGTCACGTGACATAAAAAAAAAGTATCGGTAATCGGTATCGGCGAGTACTTGAAAAAAAGTATCGGTACTTGTACTCGGTCCTAAAAAAGTGGTATCGGGACAACCCTAGTCTAAAGGAAATACCCTACTTACATGTTAACAAAATTAAAAAAAAAAATCTTTCCATTTTCATTACACACCTTATTTTAGACCCAGTGATCTCTTCACTGAGACTCTGTGCTTCTCTATTCAATGCAGACAGATTGTGGCTGGTGGGAGGGGCTGGCAGGGTACTGTACATAGCTTCCTAAAAAAACATCCCAGCATCCTGCCTCAGTACGCCTCTCAGGAGCCTCCAGCCATGATGCAAGTGAGAGACAATTCTATTGAAAGCTAATTGGAGTCAGTAGTTTGCACACCTGGAGTCTAATGAATTAAATGAGTTTGGAAGTGTGGTTTGGAGCTGCTTTGATTGATAAAAGACACTCAAGCCTTTTTAGATTTCTGTTCAAAAGAATCATGAGCTGATGTTGAACCATGCCCCGCAAAAAGGAGCTCTCTGAAAACATATAAGAAGATATTGAGTAGGTAATCTGCATAAGCCTGGAAAAGGAATGCAAAGCAACCTCAACATTTTTTAGGTATGCATCAGTCAACAGTTGGACAAGTTGTCTATAAATGGAGACAGTTTAGTAATGTGGCTACTTTTTCTAGAAGTGGGCACCCAGCCAAGATGACTCTCAGAGCATGATGCAGCATGCTCAATGAGATAAGGAAGAACCCATCAGGAACAGCAAAAGGCTTGAAGACATCACTGGAACTGAAAAAACATCCCTGTTCATCTACCATACATAAATCTTTGAACAGGAAGGGTATTCATGGCAGAACACTACAGAGGAAGCCGCTGCTCTCCAATTAACATTGCTGTGTACCGGAAGTTTGCCAAAGAGTACCTTGACAAAGCACAATGCTACTGGGAAAATGTTCTGTGAAACAAAAAATTTAATTGTTTGGGAAGAATACTCAGCACTATGTATGGCACAAAAAGGGCACAGCTTACCAACATCAAAACATCCCAACGGTGAAGTATGGTGGAGGGAACATCATGATTTGGGCTTACTTCACTGCCTTAGGGCCTGGACCACTTGCCATCAATGGGGGAATCACTGAATTACCAAGTTATGATCGAGCCTTTGGCAGATTTGATCCGATCACACCCTTCCATATCCTGATTTCAATTTCATTCCACTCCTCACAAAAACAACTTATTTGCAGATAAAGTGATCTTATTCCTCACAAACCCACACACATCCTTACCTTGTGCTCACCAGGTCCTCACTCAAGTTAGTAACCTGTCATGCTATAAAATAAATTTCACCTAATCATTAATTTGGGATCTGCGAGTTCGTGAGATGACTAAACAATTCCTGTAACAAACTTCCCTATTCCTGGAATGACAAAGGAATACCATACTTGGGTATTACTTTAACATCAAAAACAGCCTCCTTAGCAAATGCCAAACCCTTACTCAATAAACTTAACAGAAGTGGTGTCACTAGGGGGTGGCTATTGAGGCTAGAGCCCCAAATCTGGGCCCCATAGCCCCGAGTCCAGGGCTGGCCCTACCATGAGAGTGTCCCGGGCTGCCTGGCACAGCACTGTCCCGCACACTCTCACTGAGTTTCTTTACTCCGGGCTTCAGTTACAGCCAGAGAAGGGAGATGAGTGTGAGAGCTCAGAAGTTTCTCACACTGAGCTCCTGCGCTTGTGAATGCAGACCATAGAGGAGGGGGGAAACTCTGTTTTACCCTAGCCTGTCTTCTGTATACCCAGCCTCTCTGTATTTACCCAGCCTCTTTGCATATACCCAGCCTCTCTGCATATACCCAGTCTCTCTGTATATACCCAGCCTCTCTGTATACCCAGCGTCTCTGCATACCTAGCCTCTCTGTATACCCAGCCTCTCTGTATATACCCAGCCTCTCTGTATATCCAGCCTCTCTGTATACTCTAGCCTCTCTATATACTCTATCCTCTCTGTATATACACTAGCCTCTCTGTATACCCAGCCTCTCTGTATATATCCAGCCTCTCTGTATATCCAGCCTCTGTCATGAAGATCCTGCCAGTAACCGGCGATCCAGGCGTCCAGGAACACGACCACGGGTTCCACTGCGCAAGCGCGCGCGTTCACGGGTGCGGTCACGCACGGGCACGCGCGCACTCCCGCTGTCAGGCGGGCTATTTAAACTGGTCTATCACACACCATCTCCGCTGTCTGCTCTACAGCATTCTGTGAGTGTTACCTGATCTGATCTGTGTGTACCTGTTATCTGACCCGGCTTCCTGTTTGACGATCCTGCTATCTGCCTGCACCAGACCCTCTTGGCTTGCCTGACCATCCCTCTGCATTACCCCTGGTACCTCTGCTGTCCGAACGTTACTGACCACCGGCTTGTTGACCCTCCGCTGTGTTCATCAGCTTCCAGTCTGCTATTACCTGCTGTTGTTCCTGGTCCCAGTCCAGCGTTCCAGGCTACCTTCTGCTGTGTTCCAGTCCAGCGTTCCAGGCTACCTTCTGCTGTGTTCCAGTCCAGTGTTCCAGGCTATTACCTGCTGTTGTTCCTGGTTCCAGTCCAGCGTTCCAGGCTACCTTCTGCTGTGTTCCTGTCCAGTGTTCCAGGCTATTACCTGCTGTTGTTCCTGGTTCCAGCCCAGCGTTCCAGGCTACCTTCTGCTGTGTTCCAGTCCAGCGTTCCAGGCTATTACCTGCTGTTGTTCCTGGTTCCAGTCCAGCGTTCCAGGCTACCTTCTGCTGTGTTCCAGTCCAGCGTTCCAGGCTATTACCTGCTGTTGTTCCTGGTTCCAGTCCTGCATCCCAGTCTCTATCCTCAGTCTACACCCCAGACTACTGACTCCAGAGGGTGCCACCACTACTGGACTTTCAGCAATTGTAGATCCTGCCAGGCACCCATACCACTCTTCACTCCTGGCCCTCTGTCTCCATTCCAGGGGAACGGGAGTGGGAGCTGTAAGGGAGGTCTTTTCCTGCACTCCAGGCTCACAACCTACCAGGTACGTGACAGTAGCAGACAGCCATGTCAGAGCCTGAGCAGGGAACCTCTCCTATGGAGGAACTTTGTGCACACCTGGCAGGATTAACCGAAGCAGTCAAGAACCTGCAGCAAGGATATACCAGGTTGGAGGAACGAGTATTAACCTTGTCCAGCCCCATGGAGGCTTCCTCTGCTCCTGCTCCTTCAGTCGGGCCTTCCTCAACGGTGGTGATGCTTCCCCCAGAACCAAAGGTTTCTACACCCGAACATTTCTCCGGAGATCGCCATAAGTTCAGGGCCTTCCGTAACTCCTGCGAATTATTCTTCGCTCTTCAGCCACGTACCTTTTCCCTGGAGGCAACCAAGCTGGGCTATGTAATTTCTCTGCTGTCTGGGGACCCCCAAACCTGGGCCCATCGCCTCTTGGAGCAAAAGGATATATCCTTAAACAACCTCTCTACCTTCTTTGACACACTGGGTCAATTGTATGATGACCCCCAGCTGTCCGTAACTGCGGAGACTGTCCTGCATACCCTTCAGCAGGGTCGCCGGGCGGCAGAGGACTATGTGGCTGAATTTAGGAAGTGGAGTGCGGACACTAATTGGAACGATGCGGCTCTCCGCTACCAATTCCGGATGGGACTATCTGACTCACTGAAGGATGAATTGGCCAGGGTGGGTACCCCACTGACTCTAAATGCCTTAATCGATCTGGCCATTCAGATCGATCGACGTCTACGAGAGCGTAGGTCTGAGAGAGCGATGGGGTCTTCCCGTCCAACTTGGGTTACCCCTAAGGTTCCCCATCATTCAGCACCCGCACCACCTGTCTCCATGTTTAATCGACCTGAGCCAATGCAAGTAGGAGTCCTACGGCCTTCTCTCACCCAGGAGGAGCGACAACGTCGTCGAACAAATAATCTGTGCCTGTATTGCGGGGAACCTGGGCACTATGTCAGGAACTGTCCCAGCAAACTCCGTAAGTGCTTATCTTTGTCCACAGACTATGTTGCACCTCTGGCTAGAAGTACCACTCACCTTGCCCTTTCTCGTCTGCTACAGCTTCCAGGAAGGACTCTGCAAATAACCGCTATTATTGATTCCGGAGCCTGCAGTTGTTTCATGGACTCTCTTTTTGCCACCCAACATCAGATACCTCTGTTACCCAAGGCCCACGGGTTCTCTATCCACTTAGCTGATGGAACCGCTATCAAATCTGGACCTGTCACCCAGGAGACCATTCCAATACCTGTCTCCATTTCTAACGTACATCAAGAACAGTTACGCCTGGATATTATCACTTCACCTCTGTTCCCCATAATCCTCGGTATGCCCTGGTTACAGGCACATAATCCAGACATTAATTGGATCACGGGTGAGGTTACTTTCCCTTCTTCTTATTGTCAGCAGTTCTGTAGAAACCAGAATGCCCAGGAAGACTCTGCTCTGCTCTGCCTGGATACAGACCCCGGTCTACATTCGTCCATCCCTGCTGCATATCATGACTTTCTGGACGTATTTAGCAAACAGAGGGCCGAGGTGTTACCTCCTCACCGGGCCTATGACTGTCCAATCGAATTACTTCCCGGTGCTGAAATTCCGTTTGGAAGAATCTTTCCTCTAACTGAGGTGGAACAAGGGGCCCTGAAAGAATACATTGATGAGAACCTTAAAAGAGGCTTCATTCGTCCAACCACGTCCCCCGCAGGTGCCGGCATCTTCTTTGTGCAGAAAAAGGACAAGACCCTCAGACCTTGTGTGGATTACCGTGAACTAAATAAGATTACTGTGAAAAATCGGTACCCTCTTCCCCTGGTGCCAGAGTTGTTCCAAAGGTTAGGGTCGGCCACTATATTTACCAAACTTGATCTCCGCGGGGCCTACAATTTAGTTCGTATTAGGGACGGAGACGAATGGAAGACCGCTTTTCGTACCCGCTATGGACATTTTGAATACCTAGTGATGCCGTTCGGCCTGTGCAATGCCCCTGCCACATTTCAGTACTTTATCAATGACGTGTTACGTGACTTTCTTGATCTGTTTGTTATCGTCTATTTAGACGACATATTGATTTTCTCTTGTTCTCTTGAATCCCATCGCAGGCACGTCAGAAGCGTGTTGAGCCGGCTTTGACAAAATGGTCTATATGCAAAGGCTGAAAAATGTGAATTCGAACAGGAAAGTATTCCATTTCTGGGGTTAGTCATTTCTAGTAAGGGCATCAAGATGGATCCTCAAAAGGTCACTGCAGTTCTAGATTGGCCAGTCCCAACAGACAAAAAAGGAATCCAGCGGTTTGTTGGATTCGCTAACTTTTATCGTAAATTTATTAAGGGGTTTTCAGCTATCATTACACCTATCACCCAACTAACAAAACAAGGTACACGCTTCCATTGGTCAGTTGAGGCCCAAAAAGCTTTTGAGACTCTCAAGGGTCTTTTTACCTCCGCCTCTGTACTCAAACATCCAGATTCCTCTCTGCCATTCATATTAGAGGTGGATGCATCTGAAATCGCCGTAGGGGCAGTGCTATCCCAAAGACAGGGAACTAAGGCCCTGCTGCACCCTGTGGCCTTCTTTTCTCGTAAATTATCCACAGCAGAAAGGAATTAAGATGTAGGTGACAGAGAGTTGTTGGCAATCAAGTCAGCATTAGAGGAGTGGCGCTACCTGTTGGAGGGCGCCGCTCACCCAGTTCTGATCTTTACGGATCACAAGAACCTGGAGTATTTGAGATCTGCAAAAAGGTTGAAGCCACGTCAGGCCAGGTGGGCTCTCTTTTTCTCCAGGTTCTCCTTCCATGTCACTTATCGCCCTGGTTCCAAGAATACCAAACCTGACGCACTATCCAGGATGTTTCATAAACCCCAAGAGAATTCTCCTCCAGACACCATTCTGGCTCCGGGGAACTTTCTTTTGCTTCAGGGAGACCTGCTTTCCCAAATTAAGCAGGCTTCCGCAGGATTGGAATCTTCCATTAGAGCGGAACTCCAAGTTAAGGATGGGTTATTGTGGCATGAAAATAGGATCTTTATACCTGAGACATTACGAGTTGCAGTATTAGAACTCTGCCATGATCATGCATTGGCTGGACACTTTGGCGTGGCTAAGACCACGGATTTGGTACAACGTACCTTTTGGTGGCCTCAGCTACGTGAGGATTGCAAAAGGTTTGTAGAGTCCTGTACCACCTGTATTAGGAACAAAGGGCACAGAACAAAGGCATGGGGACTCCTAAAGCCCTTGCCTGTCCCAGATAGACCCTGGAAAATGCTCTCAATAGACTTTATTGTAGAATTACCCCCGGCTGAGGGCTTCACTTCAATCTTTGTCATAGTGGACCGGTTGTCGAAGATGGCTCACTTTGTCCCAATGAAAGGCACCCCGTCAGCCACAGAGACGGCACAAGCTTTCATCAAAGAAGTCATCAGGCTTCATGGGGTACCAGTCAATATAGTTTCAGATCGGGGGGTACAGTTTACCTCCCGATTCTGGAGGTCTCTATGTAAAACTTTAAACATTGAACTTTCATTTTCTTCAGCTTATCATCCTCAGACAAATGGGCAAACAGAAAGAAAAAATCAGACCCTTGAACAATATCTGCGATGCTTCTCTTCTTTTGCCCAGGATGATTGGATTTCTGTTCTTCCATTGGCCGAATTCACCTATAACAACTCTATTCACTCTGCTATCAAACAGACTCCGTTTTTTGCAAATTACGGTTTCCACCCTTCATTTTTGCCTAACTCTCTTCCAGAATGTACAGTACCCGCAGTTCAGGAGAAATTGGATTTCTTTTCTTCCAACAACCAAGTTTTACAGGAGACCATGACCAGGACCCAGGAATATAACAAAGCAACCTTCGACAAAAAGAGGCGAGGTGAGCTATTACTTGCACCTGGGGATCAGGTATGGTTGTCCACAGTAAACCTCAGGTTAGCTTGCCCGTCCAAAAAATTGGGCCCCAAGTTTCTTGGGCCGTTTTCCGTTAAACGGAGAATTAATGAAGTTGCATATGAACTTGAACTCCCAGACTCACTAAAAGTACATCCAGTTTTCACGTGTCTTTGCTCAGACCCTCAGTCTCCAACCCATTCCCGGGCCGAAGCACGGATCCTCCTGATCCAATCTTGGTAGATGGGGAGGAGGAATTCGAGGTGGAGGCTATAATGGACTATAGGAAAAGAGCTAACCAGAATCAATTTTTGATAAAGTGGAGGGGGTTTGGCCCAGAAGAGAATTCCTGGGAACCAGAAGATAATATTCATGCTGAAGATCTGTTACAATCTTTTAAAAGATCCCATCCAGAGAAATTTTCTCAAAGGGGCATCCGGAGGCTGCCCCTTGGGGGGGGGGGCAATGTCATGAAGATCCTGCCAGTAACCGGCGATCCAGGCGTCCAGGAACACGGCCACGGGTTCCACTGCGCATGCGTGCGCGTTCACGGGTGCGGTCACGCACGGGCACGTGCGCGCGCACTCCCGCTATCAGGCGGGCTATTTAAACCGGTCTATCACACACCATCTCCGCTGTCTGCTCTACAGCGTTCTGTGAGTGTTACCTGATCTGATCTGTGTTTCCTGTTATCTGACCCGGCTTCCTGTTTGACGATCCTGCTATCTGCCTGCACCAGACCCTCTTGGCTTGCCTGACCATCCCTCTGCATTACCCCTGGTACCTCTGCTGTCCGAACGTTACTGACCACCGGCTTGTTGACCCTCCGCTGTGTTCATCAGCTTCCAGTCTGCTATTACCTGCTGTTGTTCCTGGTCCCAGTCCAGCGTTCCAGGCTACCTTCTGCTGTGTTCCAGTCCAGCGTTCCAGGCTACCTTCTGCTGTGTTCCAGTCCAGTGTTCCAGGCTATTACCTGCTGTTGTTCCTGGTTCCAGTCCAGCGTTCCAGGCTACCTTCTGCTGTGTTCCTGTCCAGTGTTCCAGGCTATTACCTGCTGTTGTTCCTGGTTCCAGCCCAGCGTTCCAGGCTACCTTCTGCTGTGTTCCAGTCCAGCGTTCCAGGCTATTACCTGCTGTTGTTCCTGGTTCCAGTCCAGCGTTCCAGGCTACCTTCTGCTGTGTTCCAGTCCAGCGTTCCAGGCTATTACCTGCTGTTGTTCCTGGTTCCAGTCCTGCATCCCAGTCTCTATCCTCAGTCTACACCCCAGACTACTGACTTCAGAGGGTGCCACCACTACTGGACTTTCAGCAATTGTAGATCCTGCCAGGCACCCATACCACTCTTCACTCCTGGCCCTCTGTCTCCATTCCAGGGGAACGGGAGTGGGAGCTGTAAGGGAGGTCTTTTCCTGCACTCCAGGCTCACAACCTACCAGGTACATGACAGCCTCTCTGTATACTCTAGCCTCTCTGTATATACACTAGCCTCTCTGTATATACCCAGCCTCTCTGTATACCCAGCCTCTCTGTATATACCCAGCCTCTCTGTATACCTAATGTCTCTGTATACCCAGCCTCTCTGTATACCCAGTCTCTTTGTATACCCAGCCTCTTTGTATACCCAGCCTCTTTGTATACTCTAGCCTCTGTATATACAGTAGCCTCTCTGTATATACACTAGCCTCTCTGTATATACACTAGCCTCTCTGTATACCCAGCCTCTCTGTATACTCTAGCCTCTCTGTATACTCTAGCCTCTCTGTATACTCTAGCCTCTCTGTATATACACTAGCCTCTCTGTATATACCCAGCCTCTCTGTATATACCCAGCCTCTCTGTATACCTAGCCTCTCTGCATATACCCAGCCTCTCTGTTTACCCAGCCTCTCTGCATATACCCAGCCTCTCTGTATACCCAGCCTCTCTGTATACTCTAGCCTCTCTGTATATACCCAGCCTCTCTGTATACCCTGTATACCCAGCCTCTCTGTATACACTAGCCTCTCTGTATATACCCAGCCTCTCTGTATATACCCAGCCTCTCTGTATACATAGCCTCTCTGTATATACCCAGCCTCTCTGTATACACCCAGCCTCTCTGTATACCCTGTATACCCAGCCTCTCTGTATACTCTAGCCTATCTGTATATACACTAGCCTCTCTGTATATACCCAGCCTTTCTGTATATACCCAGCCTCTCTGTATACACCAGTGTCTCTGTATAAACCTAGCCTCTCTGTATACACCAGCCTCTCTGTATATATCTTGCCTCTCTGTATACCCAATCTCTCTGTATATACCCAGCCTCTCTGTATACTCAGCCTCTCTGTATACCCAGCGTCTTTGTATATACACTAGTCTCTGTCCCTATGCAGCGGCATTCACCCAGCTGTCTTAGCCTGAAGGAGAAGTATCATAGCTGGCAGGATCCATGCAGCCTGAGAGATAACAACTTGGAGGGCTTGATGACGTCACTGGTGGGTCGCGACGAAGTTTCGGAGCATGCGCACTGGCCAATTAGCCACAGGCGCACTCCTTTCTCAAGCTAATAGGACGTAGGCTGCTATCAGCCTCAAAAGTGCCTCAGCTAACTGCCATCTGGTGTGAAGAATGCAGAATACTTCCCATACCAAAACCCTAGATGTAAATTATTACAGATGATATGTGCAAAAATGATCAAGTGACATATAAATTAAGGATTAAAATATACATCAAGTGACATTATATAAAAATAAAAAAAATCTGTTCAGAAGATATTGGTATATAAACTAAACATCATTAAGAAATATAAATATTAATTTATCCTGGGACCACTATTGCATGGAATGAGTTAATAGATTGGATAAAAAATATGTTAACTAATCATGAAGGTGAATGATATTATAAAATAGATAGTGATTAAAATATACATCAAGTGACATTATATAAAAATAAAAAATTCAGTTCATAAGATATTGGTATATAAAATAAACATTTAAGCCATTTAGAAACATTAAAAATCATTAAGAAACATTAAAAAACATTAATTCATCCTGGGACCACTATTGCATGGAATGAGTTATTAGATTGGATAAAAAATATATTAACTAATCATGAAGGGGAATTATAAAATAGATAGTGATTTGTATGCCAGATACGAAATGTACATATAAAACACACATATACAAACATATTAAATGTGTAATAACATTAAGGAATGCATTTGCAAATTGTATGTAGATAATAGTGTTTGGATTGGATAAAATTAATAATGAAATGGGTATGATAGATGATCTAATAGCGGGTTATATTATAGAGAATATATATAATGGGATGATTACACCATAAATGGGCTTTTGGGTAATAGGGGGACATCGGTAAATATTAAAGGGGTTGTAAACCCTCGTGTTTTTTCACCTTAATGCATCCTCTGCATTAAGGTGAAAAAACTTCTGTCACTTAGCAGCCCCCCAGCCCCCCATTTTACTCACCTGAGCCCGTTCGTTCCCATGGCAGAGACACGCTCTAGCTCTCTGCCCATTGTCTTGGCTCTTGATTGGATAGATTGATAGCAACGCAGCCATTGGCTCCCGCTGCTGTCAATTAAATCCAATGATGCAAGCGCCTGGGGGGCGGGGCCGAGTCCAGCATTCTGTGTCTATAGATGCAAAAGCCGGACTCAGGAGCGCGCCCGCACAGTAACCCCGAAGGAGAGCGCTTCTCCTAGGGGTTTTACTGATGCAGGGAGGAGCTGATAGCACCGCAGCGGGCCCCTAGAAGAGGAGGATTGGGGCCACACTGTGCAAAACGAACTGACATGTTTGTTATTTAAAAAAAAAAAAAACGAGGGTTTACAACCCCTTTAAGAGACAGGGAGATTAGGGGGGGGGGGGGGGGGAGATAAGTATAAAGGGAAAAAAAAATGTTAATTCTAATTCTGAAAAAAAATAATGAATAAAAAAATGAATAAAAAGTGAAAAAATAAATGAAAATTAAAATATTAATGATAAAAATAAAGATAAAAAAATAAATAAAAATAAAGATAAATAATCGTGATTGATGTGAGCTGTATTGCATACTTATTTAGGATAAACATGTATATGAAACATTATATGAGGTAGAGCTGGAAACTCACCGTAGCCCTCAGACATGATGACAGCGATAAATTTGCTTACTATTGGGACTATGGGAGAAGTGACGAGGAACGCTATGTTTATCTTTGCCTTCCTTGATCTATCTCCGATGCTTGCCAAATCTTTGACGAAGAGGACGGATAGTACAACCTAGATACACTTGGTGGCAGGAGCAGCTAAGGCAATAAACCACATAATCAGATGAACAGTTGTATTTTGCATTCTTCCCACTAGATGGCAGTTAACTGGGGCACTTATAAGGCTGAGAGCAGCCTATGTCCTATTAGCTTGAGGAGCGCACCTGCGTCTAATTTGCCAGTGCGCATGCTCCGAAACGTTGTCGCAACCCTCGAGTGACGTCATCACACCCGACGCTGTGTTCCAGCCCTCATCATTATGATTCAGCCTGATCCAAGCCTCGCCTTGCCTCTCTAACTTCTATGTAAGTGGATAATGCACCTGTATTATATTAAAATGTTACAGTTCTAACCTAGAGGTGCCTGTCTCTTTTTTCTTTACTTATCCGGTTAAGCGCGGGTAAGCTGGAGATATGGGAATGGTGGACATTAGTGACTATTACCTGGCGGTACAACTAGACCACCTTAAACATTGGTTCAAACCCTAAACTGATAACCTCTGGGTAAACATAGAATCAGCCCTGCCACCTGCTCCAAGCTTATATACCCTATAGCTATCTGATTTATGGAAACCACAATCCTTGAAGGGATAACTGTTGCCAACCCAAGTGTCCCTCCTGGCATGGAGAGCTCCTTATACCTCATCAGTAGGCAATCAATCCAACCAAGAGGCGAGTTTGCCCATTCGTGTTCTAGAAGCTCTTGTCTCAGATATATCTCAGTAAGCCAATTGCCCCAGCATGGCATTGCGACTGTTAACTATCTACTCTGTCAACGTAAACCCAAAAGTATGGGCAAATTGATGAAGGAATTTAAAATTCCGAGAGGGCTCTATTTCATACTACTATGCGTTCCACACTTTATCTTATCCTGTCCTCCTCCCACATTAACCATGCATCCCAAGGCGTAGAAATGTTATACTTCACCCACTATCCCAAGCCAGGGTACTTTGTTATTTTACAATTTGTTTCAAGATATACTAACATTCACCAAATTCACCTTTACTTCTATTTACATGGCAACACACAGCATGAATCATAGGAAATTGATGCAGAAAATAATCTCTCGTTGGTACCGTTACCTCATATCGACTGGCTAAGTATTCCTCCACCAATTCTCCACTATGCTGGCGGGAATTCACATTCTATGGTCATTTAAATGTTTGACTAGTTTCTGGCTAAAAAATTTCTGAATTATCTCAGATATTCTCGGCATTTTACTGCCCACTAGCCCTGCGTTGGCAATGTTGAACCTGGGGATCGAAAACTACCCAACTATATACCATAATATGATAACCCACAACTTACTGGAAACCAGAACTGTCATAGTTGGGCATTGGAAAACTCAAATGGCGCCTAACCCGTCCAAAGTCCTTTCCTTAGTGAGAACTAATTTTTGCATAGGAAAAAGCTTTATCACTGAGCTTTAACTCCCATGTCACCTTTCTACAATTATGGCAACCCTAATGGTGTAACAATGATACTGATTCAAAATGCCTATTTTTTAATTTTACTGTAATACTATACCTCTATTACCCTGCTGTGCATTATTGGCTGTATAGTTTTTATTTTTTGTTTGTTCCTCCCTTTTGCACTGCCCTTGTTAAAGGCATTTTTGTGCTATGTCTGTGCTTTTGTACAGAAAACTTAATAAAAATCAATTGATATAGAATTCCCAAGTTTACCAAAATACCCTATAGGATAATATCAGGGTGGTTGTCCACCATCTGAAGCATAATAGAAGTTGGGTGCTGCAGCAGGACAATGACCCTAAGCATCTAAGTAAATCCGCCAGAGACTGGCTTCAGAAAAAGTAAATGTGCCTTTTGTGGCCCAGTCAGAGCTCAGACCTTAACCCCATAGAGATGCTGTGGAATGACCTCAAGAGAGTCATTCATACCAGACATCCTACAAATGTGTCTGAGCTGAAGCAGTTTTGTAAAGAGGAATAGTCAAAAATTCCTCCTAAATGTTGTGCAGGTCTGATTTCAGAGCTACTGAAAGCACTTGCTCAAAGTCATTGCTGCCAAAGGAGGTTCAACCAGCTATTACCTCCAAGGGTTCATTTACTTTTTCTTCAGCACTGTGAATGTTTAATGGGTGCTTTCAATAAAGGCACAAAAAATTGGAATTGTGTGTGTTATCAGCTTAAGCACATTGTGTTTGTCTATTGTGACTTAAAGCGGAGTTCCACCCAAAAGTGGGACTTACACTCATCTGATTCCTCCCCCCCTCCGGTGCCACAATTGGCACCTTTCAGGGGGGTGTAGATACCTGTCTACTACAGGTATTTACACCCACTTCCTGGAATAGACTCCCGCGGGAGTCATGCCCCTTCCCGCACCCCCCGCTGTCTCCTGGGAAACACACAGGTCCCAGGGGATAGCGGGGACCACTTAGGACGCGCACCGCGACTCGCGCATGCGCAGCAGGGAACCGGGAAGTGAAGCCGTAACACTTCACTTCCTGATTCCCCCACAGAGAATGCCGGCGGCAGCAGCCGAGAGCCGATCGATTGATCGGCTTCAGCTGCAGACATCGCTGGACTCCAGGACAGGTAAGTGTCCATTTATTAAAAGTCAGCAGCTGCAGTATTTGTAGCTGTTGGGTTTTAATAAATTTTTTTTAGGTGGACCCCCGCTTTAAGGCTGGTACACACGGACCAAATATCGGCAGGCATCGGCTGGTATCGGCCAGTTCAAAAGAAACTGGCCAACATTCGGCCAGTGTTTACAGCAGCCTGTCTGACAGAAGTCGGCCTAACGCCCAGGGTCTGTCGAATGGGTATCCTGGAAAGCCAGCAGCTGATCTGCAATTATCCACTCAAAAGCCTCGTACACACGGTCGGATTTTCCACAGACAAAACCTTAGACTTTTGTCCGAAGGCGTGTGCCTGGATTCTGTCTTGCATACAAATGGCAAGGAATTGTCTGCCAACAAACACGAACGTAATGACGTACTACGTGGTTTTTCAGCTCTTTAGCGCCACCCTTTGGGCTCCTTCTGCTAATTTCGTGTTAGTAGAAGTTTGGTGAATGTTGATTCGCGCTTTTCATTTAGCTCTTTTCAGTTTGTTTCTGAACGGCCGTTCGTCAACCAGACATGTTGCGAAATTGGAGGAGATAAAGTGTTATTTATTATTGGCCTTGGAGTTATTGCTTTGACCCAGGTCCAGTCCAGGAACAGGAGGAGGAGGATTTCTTGGACCAAAAATTGGATGTTTTATTAATCGTGACCAATTATGTCATATGCCTTTGCTGCAGGAGCTCCAGGAGAATAATCCGGATGATTTTCGGAATTATCTCTGGATGACGGACCCCTGCTTTCACCAACTCTTGGCATTGTTGACCCCCTATATTAAGAAGTAGGACACATGCATGAGGCTTTTATTTTTTTTTTTGGTTGAAAAATAATGATTTGTTATATTTTCTATATTTTTGGATGCATAGAATGTACTTTTTGGTTAAGTTCTATTGGCAGATAACATGTCTATTTTTATTTGTTTTCTTTTTTTAATGCACAATAAAAAATTGTGGAGAATAATACTTGGCTATGTGTTTTACTTCAAATGACAGTTTGGGAGTAGGCAGTTACATTTAAAAAAATACAATGTAAAATTAACAAGGGACACCAACATAGTTGTATCTTTGATCTTAAAAATGACGGGATAATGATGTTGTGGTAACTTGCCCAAAAAAAATTAATAATAATAATAATAATATTATTCTTGATATCACTAGAAAAAAAAAAGCTTTTGAAAATTTGTTTGCAATAACTCGATCAGTATCACCAGCAAAGCAGCTTCATTATTATCCCATTAAAGAAGAAGAGAATTGTGCGCTGCATTTCGACATTTCATAATTTGCCACGTCACAAATGTTAATTCTCCATTACAAATGCTAGTTTACAAGACTGACCGCTTCTGGCTCCTCCTTGCTTCCGAGCATGCGTGTTTGTACTTTGGTCTTTTGTCCGACGGACTTGTGTACACACGCTCGGAAAATCCGACAACAGACATTTGCCCGCGGAAATTTTTAAAACCTGCCATCCAACAATTGTTCGCAGAAAATCCGACAACAATTGTCCGATGGAGCGTACACATAGTGGCATTTACCGCCAACAGCCTTTCATCGAACATTTCCCGTCGGAAAATCCGATCGTGTGTACGAGGCTTAACACTCCAAGAAACGTGATGTCTGTCTCCAAGACAAACAACCAAACATATTCTTCTGATGCAAGTCTGAGAAAAAAAATCATAAAACAGACATGGTGAGGGGCCGTCCCAGTAGCTCAGTGGGGAGATTGCTGTACTAACACTGTGTAATTAGTACAGCGAGCTCCTCGTTTTGTTTTTTTTTCGTTCAGCCTGCTTGGTTGATTGAAAAAAAAAAAAAAAGCTATCTGCGTGTACCAGGCTTTAGAAGAGGATCGGATCACATCTTATGGCAAATTACTTTAGAAAACCAGTTAATTCCAAGGGAGTTCACATACTTTTTCTTGCCACTGTAGATGCAGAAAATCTTGTCCGTCCAAAACTTTTTCAAACAGCTGAATGGTTATTAGAAATGATAAAACAATGTTTTGTATTTGGAATAACAGGAAACGAGCTTGTCTGACATTAACGGCATGCAGGTCTATTTTCGTTTTATTTGCTCTCCCTCCCAGCCGGGATCAGTCTGTGTTGCTTGGTTGTAAAATGAAAAGCCTCTCTTTACCATGACAACTCGGCTTTTGTTGCCAGCCTTCTAGCCGCTGGCCAGGAAGGACAAACACAAAAACGTGCGTCACGCGGTCATTTAGACCCAGTTCTGTGGAAGTACCATTCACGAAAAAAAGTTCACATGGGGAAAGGCTGCCAAAAATGCAAAAGCTTTTGAGAAATGCAAAAAAAACCCCCAAAAATACAAGAATATTTTTTCGAATTGTCGCTTGTCATTATATCATTTATTACATTCCTTGTTTATTTCTTGTTTCAATGAACTCGAGCAAAAACCTGAGACACAGACAGCGATAAAGACATAGGACATTGATTTACTAAAACTGGAGAGTGCAAAATCTGGTGCAGCTCTGCATGGTAGCCAATCAGCTTCAACTTCAGTTTGTTCAATTAACCATTTCAGCACTGGAAGATTTACCCCCCCCCCCCCCTTCATGACCAGGCCATTTTTTGCCATACGGCAACTGTCCCTGATTTCGAGGGACTGTCCCTGATTTGGAGGATTGTCCCTCTGTCTCTCTTTCCTCCTCATTTGTCCCTCATTTTGGTCTGATTTACCGTATATACGCGAGTATAAGCCGAGTTTTTTCAGCACATTTTTTTGTGCTGAAAGTGCCCCCCTTGGCTTATACTCGAGTCAAGCACTTTTCTGCAGCAGAAAATGACATTTTCTGAACCGATTTGGGGCCCCGTATCTCGGAACCACTTGATGCTAGGAACCCCAAATTTGGTGTGCAAACCCAGTCGAACTAACACTATAACACATCCAAAGCTGAGGTTCCTAGCACCAAGTGGCCCCGAGGTACGGGGCCCCAAAATCGGTTCAGAAAAATGTCTTTCTGTGCTGCAGAAAAGTGCTTGACATTTTCAGAACCGAATTTTGGGCCACGTATCTCGGGGCCACTTGGTTCTAGGAACCACAGCTTTGGATATGTTGTAGTGCTATTTCCACTGGGTTTGCACACCAAATTGGGGGTTCCTAGTACTAAGTGGCCCCGAGATACAGGGCCCCAAATTCGGACAACTGTGTCCATCTGCAGCAATGTCCTTTGGGTCCAGAGACTGCAACTAGGGGGCATCTAGGAACCCTTAACTACCGAGTTTGAAGTTCGGGGGACCTATGGCTGCAAATGGGCACAGTGAGGCTGCAAACGGGCATTGTTGACCCTCTTTTCCACTTACAGTAGCTGCGCATTTCTCACCCTAGGCTTATACTCAAGTCAATACGTTTTCCCAGTTTTTTGTGGTAAAATTAGGTGCCTCGGCTTATATTCGGGTCGACTTATACTCGAGTATATACGGTATATAGTTGTATATAAAGTGCACTTTTTATCTATCAAAAAGTGCTAAACATTTCATCCAGTTTCTAAATTGCTGCATTTGTAAAATCCAAAAGCCAATATAAAGGAATAATAGTGGTAAAAAAAAAGCACTTGTGGGTTTAACCAATCTTGTTTTTTTTTTTGTACAATTCTCCTTTAAGGGGGCGTGGCAAGGGGTGTGTCCTATGCCTGCATACTTTTGCTGATAGGTGTCCCTCATTCCCATCTCAAAAAGTTGGGAGGTGTGCATGCGGCACTGCTTTATTTAACTGACAAGTGCACGTTGTGCAACCCTATACCAAAATAAAATTGATGATTTCTTTTGACGGTATTTGATCACCTCTGCGGTTTTTATTTTTTGCACTGTAAACAAAAAGAAACAATATTCTTTACTCTCTGATATAAAACATATCCAATAACAAAAAAATTAAAAAAAAAATCAAATTCCCTCATCAGTTTAGGCCAATATGTATTCTGCTACATATTTTTGGTTAAAAAATAATCCCAATAGGCGTATATGGATTGGTTTGCGCAAAAGTTATAGCGTCTACAAAATAGGTAATAGATTTATGGAATTTTTAGTTTTTTTAACTAGTAATGGCAGCGGTCAGCGATTTTTAGAGGGACTGCGACATTGCGGCAGACAAATCAGACACTAAGTGACACTTTTTGGGGACCAGTGACACCAATACAGTGATCAGTGCTAAAAAAAATAATAAAATGCACTGTTGCTGTACTAATGACACTGGCAGGGAAGGCGTTAACATCAGGGGCGAGATGGGACATAGAGTCCGAATGCTGACAGTTCCAAGATGCAAACTATAACACCTTATTGATGGATATGTTACTATTTGGGAAAAAGAAATGCTGATTATGGTGCAAATATAAATGTAATGTATGTTTTTTCATATGAGCAATAAAACCTTTTATGATTTAAAAAAAAACATCAGGGGCGATCAAAGGGTTAGGTGTGTTCCCTGGGAGTGCTTGCTAACTGTGGGGGAAATGCTTTGACTGGAGGAAGACAAGGATCTGTGTTCCTGCTTAGCAGAAACACAAGAATCATCATAGCTCCCAACTGTCCCTGATTTCGATGGACTGTTCTTGATTTGGAACAAAGTCCCTCTGTCCCTCTGTCCCTCTGTTCTCCTCATTTGTCCCTCATTTTGGTCTGATCTATATACTTGTATATAAAATGAACTTTTTATCTTTCAAAAAGTGTTTCCCAGTGCTAAACCTTTCATCCAATTTCTAAATTGTTGTATTTGCTAATTTCAAAAGTCATTATAAAGGAATAGTACTGTAGTGCTAAAAAAAAGCCCTTGTCGGTTTAGCGATTCTTTTTTTTTTTTTGTATGATTCTCCCTTAAGGGGGCGTGGCAGGGAGGGGTGTCCTTTGCCTACATACCTTTGCTGATAGGTGTCCCTCGTTCCCATCTCATAAAGTTGGGGAGGTATGCAAGAACTCCATCTTCCAATCACAGACTCCCAATCACAGAACAGCGATCTGCCTTGTTTACATAGGTGGACTGCCGGGTTCTGCCTCTCTTGGGAACGATCGCAGGGTGCCAGCGATCATTGGGTCTGCCGCACCTGCTGATTGGCTCCCGCTGTGCCCAATCACGAGCGGCAGCAGGTCCCCAGCGGCAGGCATGCATGCCCCCAGACCTGGAACTAGAAATCAGGTACAGGTACGTGATTTCGCCCAGGATGGCCGCCCTGCTGCTGAACTCAAACGATTTCAAAGCCGCATTTTCAGTCCAACTTCGGGGGCGACTTGAAAGACATCTGTGCGGATTCATACACAGGGGTCTATTGAAATCGCCCCCGAACTCGCCAAAAGTAGTGCAGGAATTACTTTTGGAAATCGGTGCGGCGCTGCAAAGTCGGCGGTGCACCGATTGGGACGCTCCTATTGCCAGGGATTTGCAATTTGACCTGTCAAATCGCATGTAAAATCATGCCTATTTGAACGGGGGAGCATGTTCTCTATTTTTCCGACAGAAAAAGTTCCTAATAGAAATTCCGATCGTCTGTAGCAATTCCGATGCGCAAAATTCCTACGCGTGCTTTGAAACAATTTGACAATGTGTAGTCATTCATTGGAATTAAAGAAGAATTGCATTCCATGCAGTAGATACGCATATGCCTGTGTGAATGATCCCTTAGAAAGGGAAGGAACCCCACCGTCAGGCAGGGCAGGGCCAAGAAATGAGCAAGAGAGGAAAATTGTGGGAGGAAGGATGCTCAGCCGTGGACTTACCTTGAAAATGCCTTAACATTGGGAGCAGTACCGGGAAAGGGTTGTCCAGCACCCAGGGCAAGGATTCATAATTGCACCCCCTCCCCCCACTATTAATACATGCCGTAGAATGGGTGTACCACCTTGGGTCCATTTTTGCCCCCTTTCTCCTATGCGCCATGGGCGACTGACCCTCTTGCCCATCCCTTGTCCCAGCCCTGACTGAGAGAACGGTTCTCCCTGTTTAATCTGTGGGGCTCCTGAATGAATGAATGAATGATTTGTAAAGCGCAGCAAATGCGAACTGAATCGCCTCAAGGCACTGAGGTACATTCTCTGTTGTCAGCTTGCTAGAAGAGGAAGGTCTTTAGTTTTTTCCTGCTTTGTAGCGGTATTTGGGAATGATAAGGAGGTTTTGGTTGGCTGATCGAAGACTGCGATTCGGTGTGTAGTGTTTTATTTTCTCCCGGAGATATAGCGGAGCATTTCCTTGTATACATTTGTGGGTGAGGCAGAGGGTCTTGAATGTGATCCGATTCTTCACGGTTAGCCAGTGTAGGCTCTTTAGGGATGAGGAGATGGATTCCCAGGGTTTTTTTCCTGTTAACAGTCTTGCCGCCGTGTTTTGGATGAGTTGTAAGCGCGCAAGCTGATATTGGGGTAGTCCTACGTAGAGCGAATTTGCGTAGTCGAGTCGAGAATTGATGATTGTTCCCACAACTGCCGCTTTGTCCTCTGCTGGGATGAAGGGGATTAGTCTGCGTAGCTGGCGGAGGAGATGGTGGGATCCGCTCACCACTGATCCTATTTGTGCATCCATTGTCATTCCTGAGTTAAAAATGACTCCGAGGCTCTTGGCTTTGGTGCTTGGAGAGATGGTCTGTCCGAGGATGGTAGGAGGTGTCCACGGAGCCTTTGTTCTGGAATTTTTGTTAGCTTGTAGGAGAAGAAGTTCTGTTTTTGAACCGTTGAGTTTGAGGGAGCTACTTGTCATCCAGTCATCTATTAAAGTGAGACATTTCTGTAATTGCTGATGAAGGTCTTTTTGTCCGTTGATGCGAAGGTAGAGTTGGGTGTCGTCAGCGTATGAGTGGAAGCAGAGATCGGTTTTCCTGATGATATTGAGAAGTGGGCGGATGTAGATGTTGAATAGTATTGGTGACAAGGGTGAGCCTTGAGGGACTCCACAGGAGACTGCCCGAGATTCAGAGGTGAATGTTCCTAGTTTCACTGTCTGGGAGCGATTCTCTAAGAACGATGTAAACCATTTTAGAGCAGAATCTGTAGCTCCTGCAACTTCAGCGAGGCGGACAAGTAAAGTATTGTATCGAATGCTGCACTGAGGTCTAACAGTACCAGGAGACTCGGTTCTCCGTCGTCTGCTGCTTCAAGGGCGTCGTCCCATATCTTCAGAAGTGCTGTTTCTGTGCCATGGCCTGGGCAAAAGCCTGATTGCAGAGGGTCCAGGAGTTGGTGTGAATCCAGGTGGTGTTGTAGCTGCTGTACTACTGCTTTCTCTATAATCTTGGAGATGGTGTTGAGGCTGGTTATTGGTCTGCGGCAGTTAGGGTCCTTGGGGTCGAGATTGGGTTTCATTAGCAGGGGTTTGACGATACCTTGCTTGAGGGAGGTTGGCACAATCCCTTCTTTGAATGATTGATTTATGAGATGTGTTAGGGTAGGGGCCAAGATATCGGCACATTCTTTAAACAGTTTAGTGGGGATAATGTCGTTCGGTGATGTGCTGTCTCGAAGGCTTCTGATGATGTTTTTAGTCATGTCCGTGGTGATTGGGGACAAAAAGAAATTTGGCGGTTGAGTGAAGTTCGTAACACTATCCTCTTTTTGCTTTGGTTGGGTGAGGTTGGTTGTTATTTTTTGATGGATTGATTTTCGAATGAAGTCGATTTTGTCGATGAAGAAGTCTGATAACTCATTGCAGAATTCTTGAGTATCGTTTGATGGGGGCTTTAAGCAGGTCGGGTTCATTGACTGAGCAACTATTTTGAAGAGTTCACGTGGGCGGTTTAAGGCGGATGAGATGGTGTCTGAGAAATGTTCTTTTTTGGCTTTGAAGATTGCCTTGTGGTATTTCACAGTGCGTGTTTTGTAGTTAGCATGGTTTTCCTTGGTGGGATTTCTTCTCCATGCTCTCTCAGCTTTTCTACGTTCTTGCTTGAGTAGGGTAAGAGTACCATTAAACCAACTGGAGTTTTTTTTGCGGATAAGTGTTCTGCGTTTTGGCGCCACGGAGTCTGCTGTTTGTAGTAATGTATTGTTTAGGAAGTTGAGTGTTTGTTCGGTTGAGAGGTTTGAGTTTAGCAAAAGAATTTTGCTTGATAATGTAGTTTTGAAGAGATCAGAGTGAAGTTTCTTCTGAGATCTATTCCAGTGTGTTGCTGTTGCGTGTTTCTGTTTTTGGAGGATGCCGTTAGTGGTGATTATAAATTTAATAGCATGGTGGTCCGTCCATGGTAGTGGAGTGTTGTCAAGTACTTTGATGTCCATATTCTGTTTGAAGATGAGATCTAAAGTGTGTCCTGACCCATGGGTGGGAGAATTTATCAGTTGTTGAAGGCCGAGTTCTTCCATTTGGTTGACGCAGGCGGTTGCGATGGCGTCTTGGGCAGAATTTGCCCACAGGTTAAAATCCCCAAGTACCAGAAGGTTTTTGGTTTTCAAGGTGTGTATTGAGAAGAATTCAGTGAGCGGCGTAAGGAGATTGGTCTTTGGTCCTGGTGGTCTGTAGCATAGTAGTATGTGAATGGTGTCCTGAGGTGTTGTTTGAAGATGCAGTGAGAGTGTTTCCATGAAAGGCACTGGGTTCTGTAAGTTTGGTTTGGTGAACCCAAGATGTGATTTGAAAATCACTGCTAGGCCTCCTCCTTTTTTTCCGATTCTATGCTCGGTTAGGATACTGTAGTTCTCGGGCACCAGTTCAGTTAGGATGGTGTTGCAGTCAGGTGTTAGCCAGCTTTCTGAAATGAAGAGGCAATCAATGTTATTTTCGATGACGAAGTCGTGGATTTCCAGCCTGTGCTTGACTGCAGATCCGGTGTTGATCATGGCGCATGCTAGTTGTTACGGTTGGATCGGTGTCTCCCTGCATTTCCTGGTTGATTGAGGGTTGGTCCTTAGTAATTGTTCTTTTTTTAATCTTTTTTGAGTGGCCGTCGGTAAAGTTACGGCAGTGTTTCTCAGCCTGTGGAGGGTGTCTGCTGTGTATTTGAAGTTGCACATGATGAGGAAGACGGCGTTGCTTGTAGGAAGGGTGTTCTGATGGTGGTACTGATGTGGTGGTGATGCACTTGCAGGCGGATGGAGGGGTCTGATGACTACCCACTGCTACTGGAGCGGTGTGGTGACAGGCTGCAGTTGGTGCGGAGGTACTTGAGGAGGTGCGGCTACCTACCCCCCTGTCGGAAGGCGAAAAACCCCTAGCTGCGAGTGCCAATGGTGCAGCAGAGGAAAAAAATTCCTTCCTGACCCCCCGAGGGGCGATCGGGAATCCCTGGATCAACTGCTAACTTACCCCTGTGCTTACCTGAATGGATGGTCCAGCGGACGAGGGGAGGGGGATCTGATGCTACTTACAGGTAGGTGGTGCGGTGGCTGCGTCTACGATGATTCAAGTTGAGTAGCCTCCGGTGAATAACCAGGGCCCCTGCGGTGAGGTCCAGTGGTCGCAGGATGGGCAATTTCAGGTGTGGAGGGGCCCGTGCTCTGTAGGACAATAATGGGAGGGGGTGTGGGTAGCTGGTTCCTGGAACTAGGTCGCAGCCGTGGTCTGTCCCACAATCTAGCGGCTAGAATGAGGTGGTCAGACCGCGGCTGTGGTGGTGTCCGGGGGGGGGGGCTCCTGCTGCTATGTGTATCCAGTGCCGGGATAAGGTCATCTCGTGCCCAGGGCAAAGATGCCAAACTGTTTAGGGGTCAGCAAACCTGCCGCCCCCCCCCCCCCAAAAAAAAAGAATCTAGCACTAATCTGCACGCTTACCCCCTAAGCATAAATTCCCTTTGCAGGCCACAATGTTCCCCAAATAAAAATTCCACCTCCTCCCAGTACAAATCCCCGCTGCTGAAATTCACCCTCCCAGCTCAAATACTCTCTCCCCAAATCCCCCCTCCTAGCATTAATACCCTACACCCCCCCCCCCAATTGTCTCTATTATGACAAATTCTCCACCCAAAAAATTTACCCTCCTAGCACAAACCTTCGTCCCTCTCCTAAAACACACATTCTAGCACAACCCCCCCCCATCCCCCAGCACAAAGCCCCCCTCCTGGCACATGCCCCCCAAATTTCCCATCCTAGAACAAATCTTACTCCCTGCTGCCCCCCAAATCCCCCCTTCCAGCGCGAATCTGCTCCCCCCAATCCACCCTAGCACAAATCCCCCCCAATCCCCCCCTCCTAGCACAAATAATTTTCCTCCATCCCCCCTCCCAGCACAAATCCCCCCCATCACTCTTCCTAGCATAAATCCCCCCAAATTTCCCTTCATAGAACAAATCCCCCAAACATTTTAACTCATAGAACAAATCTTACCCCCGTCACTCCCCAAATTCCCCCTCCCAGAACAAATCCCCCCCTTCCCCATTTCCAGCACAAATCCCCCTCCAATCACCCCTCCTAGAACATCACCTCCAAGTTTCCCCTCCTAGGAGAAATCTTACTCCTGTCACCCCCAAATTCCCCCTCCCATCACAAATCCCCTCCCCTCAATCCCCCATAGCACAAATCCCCCCTCCTAGCACACATAATTTCCCCCCATATGCCCTCCTGGCACAAATCTCCCTATATTTCCCCTCCTTGAACAAATCCCCCAAATTTTACCTCCTAGAACAAATCTTACCCTCGTCACTCCCCAAATTCCCCCTCCCAAAACAAATCCCCCCCTTCCCCTCCTGCAGCACAAACCTCCCTAAATCATCCCTCCTAGCACATCACTTCCAAATTTCCCCTCCTAGAAGAAATTTTACTCCCGTAAAATTCCCTTTTCCAGGGCAAATCCCCCTACCTAGAACAAACCATACTTCTGTGACCCCCCTACTAGCACACTCTCATCCCCGACACAATTGTTTTTTACTCTGCCCCCCCCCAAGATCCCCAGCACAATCCTCTCCTCCTTCAACACGCAGACCTCAGATGCAGGTCTCCCAGGTTTCTCCCAGGCTCGTCCTCATCTTGTGGGCTGCCTCCCAGGCTCCTCCTCATCTTGAGGGCTGCCTCCCAGGCTCCTCCTCATCTTGAGTGCTGCCTCCCAGGCTCCTCCTCATCTTGTGGACTGCCTCCCAGGCTCCTCCTCATCTTGTGGGCTGCCTCCCGGCTCCTCCTCATCTTGTGGGCTGCCTCCCAGGCTCCTCCTCATCTTGTGGGCTCCCTCCCGGCTCCTCCTCATCTTCTGGGCTTCCTCCCGGCTCCTTCTAATCTTGTGGGCTGCCTCCCAGGCTCCTCCTCATCTTGTGGGCTGCCTCCCAGGCTCCTCCTCATCTTGTAGGCTGCCTCCCAGGCTCCTCCTCATCTTGTGGGCTGCCTCCCGGCTCCTCCTCATCTTGTGGGCTGCCTCCCAGGCTCCTCCTCATCTTGAGGGCTGCCTCCCAGGCTCCTCCTCATCTTGAGTGCTGCCTCCCAGGCTCCTCCTCATCTTGTGGACTGCCTCCCAGGCTCCTCCTCATCTTGTGGGCTGCCTCCCGGCTCCTCCTCATCTTGTGGGCTGCCTCCCAGGCTCCTCCTCATCTTGTGGGCTCCCTCCCGGCTCCTCCTCATCTTCTGGGCTGCCTCCCGGCTCCTTCTAATCTTGTGGGCTGCCTCCCAGGCTCCTCCTCATCTTGTGGGCTGCCTCCCAGGCTCCTCCTCATCTTGTAGGCTGCCTCCCAGGCTCCTCCTCATCTTGTGGGCTGCCTCCCGGCTCCTCCTCATCTTGTGGGCTGCCTCCCAGGCTCCTCCTCATCTTGTGGGCTGCCTTCCGGCTCCTTCTAATCTTGTGGGCTGCCTCCCAGGCTCCTCCTCATCTTGTGGGCTGCCTCCCAGGCTCCTCCTCATCTTGTGGGCTGCCCCCCAGGCTCCTTCTCATCTTGTGGGTTGCATCCCAGGCTCCTCCTCATCTTGTGGGCTGCCTCCCAGGCTCCTCCACATCTTGTGGGCTGCCTCCCAGGCTCCTTCTCATCTTGTGGGCTGCCTCCCAGGCTCCTCCTCATCTTGTGGGCTGCCTCCCAGACTCCTCCTCATTTTGTTGGCTGCCTCCCAGACTCCTCCTCATTTTGTGGGCTGCCTCCCAGGCTCCTCCTCATCTTGTAGGCTGCCTCCCAGGCTCCTTCTAATCTTGTGGGCTGCCTCCCAGGCTCCTCCTTATCTTGTAGGCTGCCTCCCAGGCTCCTTCCAATCTTGTGGGCTGCCTCCCAGGCTCCTCCTCATCTTGTGGGCTGCCTCCCAGGCTCCTCCTCATTTTGTGGGCTGCCTCCCAGGCTCCTCCTCATCTTGTGGGCTGCCTCCCAGGCTCCTCCTCATTTTGTGGGCTGCCTCCCAGACTCCTCCTCATCTTGTGGGCTGCCTCCTGGCTCCACCTCATCTTAACAGATCACAGTTGAGGAGGAGCCTAGAGGAAGCAGCATTTGCAGAGTTTGTGTACCCGTCCCCCTACCCCTGATATGGGGAGACAAAGCGTTGATTTACTAAAGGAAAATAGACTGTGCGCTCTGCTAGAGCAGTTACTCCAGAGCTTAGAAAATGAGCAGAAGCTCTGCTTACTTTCATCACCCGATCATGTGCAAGCAAAAATGCTTTTTTTATTTTCCTTGCACATGATTGGGTATTCTTTGCAAAGTGAAGTTTTAACTTATTTACTAAGCTCTGGAGCAACTGCAATTTGTATCGCTAGTTCATGAAAAGAGAAGCATTCGGAGTGAAAGCTACTTGCCTTTAGTAAATCAACTCCAAAGAGAGAGGCACAGTGACGGCTTATGCAAGAAAGCTGCAGCTGTCACAGTGCAAGACATAAAAAAAATACCAAATTGAACAATTCATTAAAATGTGATTGAAATACTGTTATATAAAATAAGTAAAAATACTTTTTCTCTACATGTTTTTACATGTTTGTCCCTTTATTAGCTTTACATGAGTAAAGCATTTAATAAAACTGCATACCAAATACAAATATTATATTGTATGTCCTTAACAAGAGAGATGTAGTGACGACTAAGGCCAGCAGGCTGCAGGCTTCACAGTGTAAGATGTGAAAAAAAAAATTATGGAAAAATTTAATGAAAATGTTTAAAATGTGATTGAATTGAAATTCCCTTATATAAAATAAGTAAAAAGACTTTTTTTTTTTACATTTCTGTCACTTTGAAACAGCAAACCAAATAGGAATTTTCTATTGTACTTTTCTATTTGTATTTTTTTACATTTTGTCCCTATGTCAGGGAGGGATTATAATAAAAACATGAGGTGTACGTCCTTAACTAAGAAGGAAAAAATTATTTAGGTGGGCAAAATTCATATATACTGTAAATCATGCTATAATAGAGAGGTGCAGAGAGAAATGCATTGACGGTTATGACCAGCAGGCCGCAACTGTCACTGTTTAAGACATTTAAAAAATAATGTAAATTCAGAAAGTCCCTTTGATGTTATTTCTTTTTCTTTTGCTCTTTGTATTGTTGAAAATTCAATAAAAACTTATTGTGAAAAAAAAAAAAAATAATGCAAAAATTTGATTAAATACTGTTAATGTAAAGTGATTAAAAATACATTTTTTTTTTTTTTACAATATTGTACCTTTGTTAGCGTGTAATAGCAACATGAGTAGATTATTAGTAGATTATTTATCAAAACAGCATACCAAATAAAAGTTGTCAATTGTATGTACTTAACTAACAGGGAAAAAATATTTACAGTAGGTGGGCAATGATGGCTAAGATCAGAAGGTTGCAATTGCTCCTGGCAATATAGATAAAAATCAATTAAAAAAACAGTGTAGGGTCCGCCCAGTCCATACCAGGCCTTTTGGGTCTGGTATGGGTATTAAGGGGAATTTCACGACAATTTAAAAAAAAAAAAAAAAACAGCGTAGGGTCCCCCCCAAAATCCATACCAGACCCTTATCTGAGCAAGCAGCCTGGCAGGCCAGGATAGGGGAGGCATGAGTGAGCTCCCCCCCACCCCCCCCCCTCCTGAACCATACCAGGCCTCTTGCCCTCAATATGGGGAGGGTGCTTTGTGCCCCCCCCCAAAGCTCCTTGTCCCCATGTCGATGGGGACAAGGACCTTGATCCCGACAACCCTGGCCATTGGTTGTGGGGGTCTGCGGGTGGGGGGCTTATCGGAATCTGGAAGCCCCCTTTAACAATGTGAATGGGTATCAGGTACATTGTACCCCTACCTATTCACCAAAAAAAGTGTCAAAAAGTTAAAACCACAATAGACAGTTTTTGACAATTCCTTTATTAAAAAAGAAAGTGTCCCGCGATGTCCATCCATCGTCAATCACGTTGCCTGACGGACCCGAAAAATAGAAAAAAAAAAAAAAAAAAAATACTCCGCCTCCATGGGCCTTTCGCTGTGACAGCTGTTATATAGGCAAGGGTGAGGGCACATGGCGTCAAAAGGGGCGGGGTCACTCGGTTACGTCACTGGGTGGCCTCGCCCTTGCCTATATAACAGCTGTTACAGTCAAGAGACAGCAGTTGCCTGGAAGCCTCCCATCAAGCTTTTTTTCCTATTTTTCGGGTCCGTCGAGCGGCATTATTGAAGATGGATGAACAACGCGGGCTTTTTTTTTTTTTAACCGCTTGCCGACCAGCTGCCGTCATTATACTGCAGCAGGTCGGCACGATCCCGTGAGCTGTCGTACGTCGGCTCCTTCAAACGGGATAGCAGGCGCGCGCGCGCTGCACTGCGGGGGTGCCGATGCTCGTGGCCAGGTTGCGATGACTGCCGGCCATGCGCGATAGCGGACACGAGAGCAGAACAGAGACATGTTTGTGTAAACATACAAATCCCTTTTCTGTGAGGAGAGGAGAGGCAGATCGTGAGTTCCTAATAGCTAGGAACCACGATTTCTCATCTCCTATAGTCAGTCCCCTCCCCCCAAAGTTCAGAACACACAGTCAGGGAACATAGTTAACCTCTTGATCGCCCCCTAGTGTTAACCTCTTCTCTGCTAGTGGCATTTACACAGTAATCGGTGCATTTTTATAGCACTGATCGCTGTATAAATGTGTCCAATGTGTCCACCACAAGGTCGCAGTCCCCATAAAAATCGCAGATCACCGCCATTACTAGCAAAAAAAAAAAAAAATTATAAAATGCCATAAATCTATCCCCTATTTTGTAGGCGCTATAACTTTTAATCAAACCAATCAATATACGCTTATTGCGATTTTTATTACCAAAAATATGTAGAAGTATACATATCGGCCTAAACTGAGGAAAAAAAATCGCTTTTTTAAAAAAAAAAAATGGAGATACTTATTATAGCAAAAAGAACAAAATATTGTGTTTTTTAAAAAAAATTGTCGCTCTGTTTTTGTTTATAGCGCAAAAAATAAAAACTGCAGAGATGATCAAATAACACCAAAAGAAAGCTCTATTTGTGGGGAAAAAAAAGGACGTCAATTTTATTTGAGTACAGTGTCACACGACCGTGCAGTTTGTCAGTTAAAGCGACGCAGTGCCGTATCGCAAAAAATGGCCTGGTCATTGAGCAGCCAAATCTTCCGGGGCGGAAGTAGGGTTACCACCTTTTCTTCTTTTTCTAGCGTTATACTGGTGCTTCAATTGGTCATGCTTTACTTTTGCTTTTGCCTTTATTTTTATTTTTATTTTTGTCTTTATTTCTTGTTTTTTCGCTTTATTTGGTCTCCATGTAATTGTACATACCCACCTCCATCAAAGGCTTCTTTGTATCATGATATATTATAGCTTGAGGTGCATGTTCTTTGAATAAGTGACTGCAGCCATTTTTGTGAAGCCATTTGCGAGTTTTTTGCTCTTGCTGAAATGTCTGTGATGAGTGGTGACTGTGTGCGATATCTGGTGGACACTTGATGTAACTACACCCTATATTGGTTAGTCTATTTAACCTTCGCTCACGGACCCCTCCTTTGCTCTGAGGAAACCAGCGGTGATTGGCTGGTGAAACGCGTCAGCACGTGACGTCAGCACGTCATCTCGGAGCCGCGAGCACAGGGCGTTTGAATGTTTCACCGGGAACTAACAGCTGACGACCGGCTCATACCATCTGATAGAAGGCGCTAACACAGCGGGACTCTCTTCATCTGACGGCACAAGCAAACGCAACATTCTTCGCCTACAAGTGACCACTCGGGGTAGAGCTTGTGATCTTGTGAGCTGCTGATCCACCTGGTGAGAGATGTATCACTCCAATTTATGATATCAGTACAGCCTTGCCGTACTTGCTCCCCCTGCTGCTTGCTATCTACATGAACTGCTTGCTTGAATGTCCTGAGTTACTATTGCCTCAATAGGTTTTGCCGGTCATTGTGGTCAGCCTATATATGCCATTGTTTAGCTCCCGGACTGGTATCAATTTCTCAATTGTGTTCAAACTACTGAACCTCCCTGCAATATTACCAAGCCAATCTACATTCATCCACCCTACCCCTACACCGCCACACCGTCTATACTTGGACTGATCTGAGGTCTCACACTATCTAATACTAGTCGATCTAGTCAGAATTTGCTGCTGTGATTGGTGTGTGTATGGGGTATGCTTGGCCGCGGCTCCGTTGTTTTTAATGATAACGTTATCAATTTTAATTAGTCATGTGATATCTTCCCTGATTTGTCCATAATTTCCTATATTTTGTATCTTTGTGTGGTGTTTATAGCCTAATAAATATATTGTTTTTTGACAGATCGTGTTTGGGTTTTTGCCTTCTTTTGGGGAATCTCTTTTTCCTTGTTATTTTTGTACACCTTTTCTTCGAGCCAAGCCCGTACACTTCAGCGGGGCTTGGCATTTTTTTTGTAGCATACACAATGAGATTGTAAAACACCTGGGACACCTCTGTGTGCCCTAGGGGAGTATTAATGCGGCACGCGCAGCGGTGAACAGTGGGTGTAGCCAATTGCATATAGTGCAGGTGTGTAATGTGCAATATAGTGTATATAGTGCAGGCGTGTGTAATGTACAACATAGTGTATATAGTGCAGGTGTGTGTAATGTACAATATAGTGTCTATAGAGCAGGAGTGTGTAATGTACAATATAGTGTCTATAGAGCAGGAGTGTGTAATGTGCAATATAGTGTCTATAGTGCAGGCGTGTGTAATGTACAATATAGTGTGTATATAGTGCAGGCGTGTGTAATGTGCAATATAGTGTATATAGTGCAGGCGTGTGTAATGTACAACATAGTGTATATAGTGCAGGTGTGTGTAATGTACAATATAGTGTCTATAGAGCAGGAGTGTGTAATGTACAATATAGTGTCTATAGAGCAGGAGTGTGTAATGTGCAATATAGTGTCTATAGTGCAGGCGTGTGTAATGTACAATATAGTGTGTATATAGTGCAGGCGTGTGTAATGTACAATATAGTGTGTATATAGTGCAGGCGTGTGTAATGTGCAATATAGTGTATATAGTGCAGAGTGTGTAATGTACAATATAGTGTATATAGTGCAGGTGTGTAATGTACAATATAGTGTATATAGTGCAGGTGTGTAATGTACAATATAGTGTGTATATAGTGCAGGCGTGTGTAATGTGCAATATAGTGTATATAGTGCAGGCGTGTGTAATGTACAATATAGTGTATATGTAGCGTGTAATGTTTGGTGGGGAGCCTCCCAGTGTAATTTTGGGGGGTGGGGGGAGGTCTCCTGGTGTAGTATGGGGGGACAGGGGAGAGGAGGAGGGGGGCTGACAGAGGGGAAGGGGGGCTGACAGAGAGGAACTGACAGAGCAGGGGGACTGACAGAGAGGAAGAGGGGGCTGACAGAGAGGAAGAGGGGGCTGACAGATAGGAAGAGGGGGCTGACAAAGAGGAAGAGGGGGCTGACAGAGAGGAGGGGGGCTGACAGAGAGGAAGAGGGGGCTGACAGGGAGTGGGAGGGGGCTGACAGGGAGGAAGAGGGGGCTGACAGAGAAGGAAGAGGGGGCTAACAGAGAGAAGAGGGGGCTGACAGAGAGGAAGGGGGGCTGACAGAGGAGAGGGGGGTGCTGTCAGAGAGGAAGAGGGGGGCTGACAGAGAGGAAGAGGGGGGCTGACAGAGAGGAAGAGGGGGCTGACATAGAGGAAGAGGGGGCTAACAGGGGCTAACAGAGAGTAGAAGGGGCTGACAGAGAGGAAGAGGGGTCTGACAGAGAGGAAGGGGGGCTAACAGGGGCTAATAGAGAGAAGAGGGGGCTGACAGAGAGGAAGGGGGGCTGACAGAGGAGAGAGGGGCTGACAGAGAGAAGAGGGGGCTAACAGAGAGGAGGGGGCTAACAGAGAGAAGAGGGGGCTAACAGAGAGAAGAGGGGGCTAACAGAGAGAAGAGGGGGCTAACAGAGAGAAGAGGGGGCTAACAGAGGAGAGGGGGGCTGACAGAGAGGAGAGGGGGCTAACAGAGAGGAGGGGGCTAACAGAGAGAAGAGGGGGCTAACAGAGAGAAGAGGGGGCTAACAGAGGAGAGGGGGGCTGACAGAGAGGAGAGGGGGCTGACAGAGAAGAGAGGGGGGCTGACAGAGAGGAGAGGGGGCTGACAGGGAGGAGGGGGGCTGACAGAGAGGAGGGGGGCTGACAGAGAGGAGAGGGGGGCTGACAGAGAGGAGAGGGGGCTGACAGAGAGGAAGAGGGGGGCTGACAGAGAGGAGAGGGGGGCTGACAGAGAGGAGGGGGGGCTGACAGAGAGGAGGGGGGCTGACAGGGAGGAGGGGGGCTGACAGAGAGGAGAGGGGGCTGACAGGGAGGAGGGGGGCTGACAGAGAGGAGAGGGAGGCTGACAGGGAGGAAAGGGGGGCTGACAGAGAGGAGAGGGGGCTGACAAAGAGGAAAGGGGGGCTGACAGAGAGGAGAGGGGGGCTGACAGAGAGGAGAGGGGGGCTGACAGAGAGGAGAGGGGGGCTGACAGATAGGAGAAGGGGGCTGACAGAGAGGAGAAGGGGGCTGACAGAGAGGAGAGGGGGGCTGACAGAGAGGAGAGGGGGGCTGACAGAGAGGAGAGGGGGTCTGACAAGGAGAAGGGGGGCTGACAGAGAGGAGGGGGGCTGACAGAGGGAGGGGCTGACAGAGAGGAGGGGGGCTGACAGGAAGAAGGGGGGCTGACAGAGAGGAGGGGGGGCTGACAGAGAGGAGAGGGGGGCTGACAGAGAGGAGAAGGGGGGCTGACAGAGGAGGGGGGCTGACAGAGGAGGGGGGGCTGACAGGGAGGAGGGGGGGCTGACAGGGAGGAGGGGGGGCTGACAGAGAGGAGGGGGGGCTGACAGAGAAGAGGGGGCTAACAGAGAGAAGAGGGGGCTAACAGAGGAGAGGGGGGTTGACAGAGAGGAGAGGGGGGCTGACAGAGAGGAGAGGGGGGCTGACAGAGAGGAGAGGGGGGCTGACAGAGAGGAGAGGGGGGCTGACAGAGAGGAGAGGGGGGCTGACAGGGAGGAGGGGGGCTGACAGAGAGGAGGGGAGCTGACAGGGAGGAGGGGGGGCTGACAGAGAGGAGAGGGGGGCTGACAGAGAGGAGGGGGGCTGACAGAGAGGAGGGGAGCTGACAGGGAGGAGGGGGGGCTGACAGAGAGGAGGGGAGCTGACAGGGAGGAGGGGGGCTGACAGAGAGGAGGGGAGCTGACAGGGAGGAGGGGGGGCTGACAGAGAGGAGAGGGGGGCTGACAGAGAGGAGGGGGGCTGACAGAGAGGAGGGGGGCTGACAGAGAGGAGGGGGGGTGTCAGAGAGGAGAGGGGGGCTGACAGAGAGGAGGGGGCTGCCGCTGCGATCATACCTTGGGTTCCCGCATCCCGATGTGCTGACAAGGTCTCGGGCTCCCCTGTCACCTCTCGTCTCCCACGGTCCCCAGCTGTGGTGGAGCAGGAAGAGGGTGAGGCCGAGGCTCCATGAGATGAGGACCGTGAGGTCAGTCGGAGCTCGCGGCTGCTCGCCTCTTACACAGACAGGCTATGGAGTAGAGAGGCGTGCGCCGCACAGCCGCTCCGGCCACATAATAAATACAGAGCTATGGGGCGGAGGATGGGACACAGACAGAGGCACTGGATATTAGTTGTGCCAGGTTTCCAGGGGACAGAAACCCAGGCACAAGTTGCCAAACCCGTACTGTCCGGGTCAATCCCGTACGGGTGGAAACCCTAGGCGGAAGTGGTTAATTAAGGAATTGTCAAAAACTGTCTGTTGTGGTTTTTACTTTTTGACACTTTTTTAGGTGAATAGGTAGGGGTACAATATATAAATGTCAGTGTCTAAAAGGCCTAATTGCACCGCTCAGCGTTGTGTGTATATATATATATATATATATATACTAAACTGCCTGCACGCCACTAACTAACCTGCCTCTAGCTAACGTTCTCTCAATGATTATGATAACACTAAAAAAAGACTGCCGTGTTAGTAGCCTTATATAGTGTGGGGCGTGAACTTAGCCCCCTGAGCCATGATTGGCTAAAGGCATCCTGCTATTGGCCAATCATGGCTCTCGCAGCAGAGCGCGCTGTGATTGGCCAAAGCATGCAGGTGAGATGCATGCTTTGGCCAATCATCAGACATCAATGCACTGCAATCTCGCAGTGCATTATGGGGCATTCCACGGTGCTCGAATTTCCCGCGGACGCCCCATAATGTTCGGTATTCGGCAAACACCCAATGTTTGAGTCGAACTTACGCTCGACACGAACATCGGGCCCATCCCTAGCTTTTTTTATGACCACAAGCTTTTATGACCAAACTGGCTAATTGTTTTGTGTTTGTACACACTCTTGCATGGGTGTTCACGTTTTTTTTTTTCTGGTAAGTTGGCACATGTTGTGTTGCCGCAGCCCTTAACAAGCTTCATTTAGCATGGCAAAAAAAAAAGTAGCAGTTAATTTTTTTTGCCAGCGGAGCACACCACAACATGTATATACACTACATGCATTCACATCCAAGCATTGTGGTGCATGGAAGAGTCATCTGCGTTATTTATTGTGTTGACATACAGTACATTGGAGGCCAATTATAAATACACTATATTACCAAAAGTGTTGGGCCGCCTGCCTTTACACACACATGAACTTTAATGGCATCCCAGTCTTAGTCCGTAGGGTTCAATATTGAGTTGGCCCACCCTTTGCAGCTATAACAGCTTCAACTCTTCTGGGAAGGCTGTCCACAAGGTTTAGGAGTGTGTCTATGGGAATGTTTGACCATTCTTCCAGAAGTGCATTTGTGAGGTCAGGCACTGATGTTGGACAAGAAGGCCAGGCTTCCTCCTTCCCAAACTCGCTCATCCCTGTCTTTATGGACCTTGCTTTGTGTGCTCATGTTGGAACAGGAAGGGGCCACCCCCAAACTGTTCCCACAAAGTTGGGAGCATGAAATTGTCCAAAATAGAATTGTCCAAAATGTCTTGGTATGCTGACACCTTAAGAGTTCCCTTCACTGGAACTAAGGGGCCAAGTCCAACCCCTGAAAAACAACCCCACACCATAATCCCCCCTCCACCAAATGATTTGGACCAGTGCACTAAGCAAGGTCCATAAAGACATGGATGAGCGAGTTTGGGGTGGAGGAACTGGCCTGACCTTAACCCAATAGAACATCTTTGGGATGAATTAAAGTGGAGACTACAAGCCAGGCCTTCTCGTTCAACATCAGTGGCAGACCTCACAAATGGCTTCTGGAAGAATGGTCAACCATTCCCATAGACACACTCCTAAACCCCGTGGACAGCCTTCCCAGAAGAGTTGCAGCTGTTATAGCTGCAAATTGTGGAGCAACTCAATATTGAACCCTATGGACTAAGACTGGGATGCCGTTAAAGTTAAATGAGCGTGTAAAAGCAGGCATCCCAATACTTTTGGTAGTATATTGTATATGAAATGTGCCCCTAAAAAGCATATTGAATCTGTATAAACTAGCCATTTACCAATGTCCATGGCTCTCCAAAGGCATGAGAGAGCCCAGGAACCACCGTGGGCAGCAGTAGTAGTAGTGGTGGTGGGGGCCCAGCCCTTACAGCAAAAGTGATTGAGTGACTGTAGAGCCCCCAAGATCCCTTTTACTAAACAGATAAGTGCTGATTGTAAAAAAATGATACCTAGCTCATGGCTTGTTATACATACTTGAATCAAAGACCTTTTTATATGTTTGGTGGATAGCAAGTGGTTCAACTTCAGCTTTAATGCCCCGTACACACGGTCGGATTTTCCGATGGAAAATGTCCGATCGGAGCGTGTTGTCGGAAATTCTGACCGTGAGTGGGCTCCATCAGACATTTTCCATCGGATTTTCCGACACACAAAGTTGGAGAGCAGGATATAAAATTTTCCGACAACAAAATCCGTTGTCGGAAATTCCGATCGTGTGTACACAAATCCGACGGACAAAGTGCCACGCATGCTCAGAATAAATAAAGAGATGAAAGCTATTGGCCACTGCCCCGTTTATAGTCCCGACGTACGTGTTTTACGTCACCGCGTTCAGAACGATCGGATTTTCCGACAACTTTGTGTGACCGTGTGTATGCAAGACAAGTTTGAGCCAACATCCGTCGGAAAAAATCCTAGGATTTTGTTGTTGGAATGTCCGAACAAAGTCCGACCGTGTGTACGGGTCATTAGAGTTGTTTTTTGGATATATTTTTGCTTTGTTACTTTTTTTAGACTCAAACTACTTTGCGCCAAGCTAATTGCTCCAAAGCTACTGACATAACACTCAAAATGTGTACGTTATTAAAATACACCTAATTTCTCTTTAAAGCAAATAAAGTGAAATATCGGTGTCAGGCTCCATTCGGTTAGCACGAAACCTCTCCACCGAACATGCTTTAGACAAATATTGCAACAGGGTCTATAGAGAGCTCAATGTGTGGGTTTGTTTATTTTTTTTCAGGCTCTTCATGGACTCCACCATGTAGAGTTTACCGTCTTTTTCACATTATTTATCGGGTAATGTATTTCTGTCATTTTGCCGTAATGCAAATTTGCATTAGCTAACCACACTCTAGTTTATTGTTAAATGAAAGGCTAAGGTAAACAAGATATACAAAGTGGCCTAATTATTTTACAGTCAGTAATTGCTCAGATATCAAATAGAGCGTGGGCCAGGGCTACCAAGATATCTTTTACTGTGTGTATCCATGGTTCCAGGCTTTGGGATGCAGATTTTTTTGGGGCAATCAAAGGTTCGGTTCACTAAAAAAGATAATATTTTAATTTTGGAAGGATGAAGATGGGTTACATCAGCCTTTCTCAACTTAGAAGGACATCTTGAAAAAATGTTTATGGTCTCAGGGAACCCCTGCAATAAATATTAAATAATTGAGGGTCAGTGGGAAGAATGCCCCCCTTACAGTGGGGGTCATAATTTCACACTTACAGACAGCTAAAAAAAGACCATTGGTGTCATGTAGTTGGCTGCACCAAGTGTCCCTGGACTCAGAATTATCCAGGCAAGGAGGCCAGTCAGCCACAGCTCATGGAACCCCCCAGCAGCCTATGGAGGAACCATAGGCGTGCGCACAGGGTATGCCAGGTGTGCCTGGGCACACCCTAATCACCCTGTGCTGAGCAGATTCCCCCTGCTGCTTGGCTGCAGAGAAAGGGACTGGGGAATCTCTGTCCTCAGTCCTTTTCTCTGTCTCCAAAGTGAAACAATAGGGGTCTGTTTAGACCCCTGATATTTAACCAAAGCCCCTCAATGGAGCTCCTAAATTGTAAAAATCAATAAAAAGTAATAATAACAAAAATATATAAAAAATAAGCTACTGCCACCAATCTCTGCCCTACTGACATTGTCCACTGCTCTACCAACACTGTCCATTACCCTACTGTCCTATATATATACAGTATATACACACACGCATGTGTGTTTGAGCTTTGGGGTGCACACAGGAGCAAAGGACAATTTCTGCCGCTCAGATAAGTTCCCACTGAAAACAATGATCTTTTTAGCAATCTATAATGGGTAATTCTTCCCAATGACCACAAGTGTAAGGAGCATTCGGATCATTCTTCCCACTGACCATCACACTAATGTATCATGAGTTGTAGCTGTATTCATTTTTAGCAGGGGTTCCCTCAGACCAGAAAGCTATCTAAAGGGTTCCTTTGTGTTCAAAGGGTTGAGAAAGGCTGGTGCAGTTTATATGGTTTCTATGGAGCAGGGCTTGGGACGGAACAAGAAAGTATATACCCACCCCTGCGCTGGTGTGAAGGAATACAGAGAACCAAGTCCTCCAACTGAACCAGTACATACAAAACAGGAGAACATTCTTGGAACAAAAGGTATTCATGTGTCTCATTTCATCACATATTCCGAAACTAGGAGTGTAGCTGCACTCGTTATCCAATGACCATTCTAGGGGATTTGTTTTTTTTTTTTTATTGGTAGAACTTGGATAGGAGGAGAAGGGATTAGTGGGACACTCTAATTTTAACTATGCACAGATGAGGACAACTCTCACTTGGCCTCACTTGGTTGAACTGAATAGCAGACCCTCTGCTGAATCATACAACATTTGTATGGAAGAAAAAGTCCTTTGCTTGCTTTGGCAGCAGACTCAAGGAACCCTGATTCTTCATGACACTAACCAGTATCCACTTTAGCTAGCACCCGTCCACTGACTAGTAGCTTGCAGGGATGGCTCTCACAGAACAGGCCCCTAGACTTAGGTCGGTGCTCACAGTAGCCAGTTACAGATCCTTCTAGGTCTCCCTCCCAGTCAGTCCTGCAGGACACCTGGGTTGCAGCTTCTGCGACTCTGGCCCTCAGGTCGACTACCTGAGGCCACATGGAGAGCCAGCGACCCCCCTTCTGACGGGACCCCGCTCTCCAGTTGAAGACCCTGTGCACTCTTCGTATAAATACAGTCACTCAGCATGCGTTGAGGCACCTTCCTATGCCAATGGCCAGGGCTGTATCTACACCCATGCTCCTATTTGTCATGATTCCTCTCACTGTCCAATATGCCCCTTCCTATTGGACCAGTGTGAAACAGGCAGACTGTCAAACCATGAAATCAGACCAAGACAGAAGTACAGTTAAATCACACTTGTTTAATAAAAAAAGAACAAACGTAGTTAAAACATAGCCAAAGTTCAGTAACTGGAATGGATAGTCAGCCAAGCCAGAAGTCAGGGATCAATGTAGTTGAACAGCAAGCAGGATCTGGAGCCAGAAGGGATGTCAGCAAAGCAAGTCTTTAAACAGGAACGCAGGAGATAGGCTCTGTGATGTTGACCAAGGCAGAAGGCAGACATCCTTTGGGCTGGATGGCTTAAGTAGGCAGGACTGACGAGCAGGATATCATCAACAGCTGAGTAACTGTGGAGAATTAGGAGCTGTCAATTAGCCGACAGGTAAGCGGCCAGCTCTGAGAAGGAAGGGCTAAGCCCAGCCCTGACACAGACAACATGAGTATTATCTGATCACACTGAGCAGACCCTATCAATGGATCACTGCTCCCTGTTAGGCAGAGAACACCTACATTTACCTGACAGTTCCCCTGTTAAACAGGGAAACCCAAAAACGATGCACTCTCTAGCACTTACCTAGGAGAATGCTACAGGAGAATAATTCCTCATTTGTGAAGCCATGCAAATTATTCCTTTCTTCCCTGCACGTCCAGAATAGTTGATGTATAGCCAAGATACACCCCCCCAAATTAGGTCCAGAGGTACAAAGGTACCTCTATAAAGACATAGTTTGATTTAAGTGGAGGTACTTAAGTGGCCTGCACAGTCCTAACCTCAACCAAACTTAACACCTTTGGGATGAATTGGAACGCAGATTATAAGACAGGTATTCCTAACCAATCAGTACCTAATCTGCCACATGTTCTTTAGGCTGAATGGGCAACAATTCTCACAGGTCCTTCAAAATCATGTGGAAAGCCTCCCCCAGAAGAGTGGAGACTGTTATACCTACAAACTGTGGGAACTTCATAATAACATCCATGGTTTTGGAATGGGATGCCCAACAACCTCATATAGGTGTGATAGTCAGGTGTTTACAAATGTTTTGACAATATATCGCATCTCGTGCAGCTGAATTATCTTATGCCGCGTACACACGACCGGTTTTGCTGTCGGAATACACGGAATCCCATTCAAACGGTCTTGCCTACACACAGTCAACCCAAAGTCCGACCGTCCAGAACGCGGTGACGTACAACACTTCCGTCGGGACTAGAAAAAGGAAGTTCAATAGCCAGTAGCCAATAGCTTCCGTCTCGTATTTGCTTCAGAGCATGCGTCGTTTTTGGTCCGTCGGAACAGCAAACAGACGAGCGGTTTTCCCGATAGGAATTGGTTCTGTTGTAATATTTAGAACATGTTCCATTTCTAGGTCCATCAGAATTTTTGAATGAAAAAGTCCGATGAGGCCTACACACGATCAGAATAGACGATGAAAAGCTTCCGTCAGACTTTTTTTGTCGGACATTCCGCTCATGTGTACGCGGCTTTATTTGAAGTGGCGCATTCTTCAACAAAGACAATGAGATGGTTTTGTAATGTCTTCAGTGGGAAATTGAACCTGGGAACTTAAAGCCAGAGATCTTACCACTGTATTTCTAGAAAGTGCATCTTTAACTGGTTCCCGACCGGCGCACGCCGATGTACGTCGGCAGAATGGCACGGCTGGGCAAATGGACTTACAGGTACGTCCATTTGAATTCCCTGCCGCTGGCCGGGAGCTCCGTGAGTCGGGTCGCGTGTCCCGCGGACTCAATCGCCGCGGGGATACCCGCGATCGCCTCACGGAGAGGACGAACGGGGAGATGCTGATGTAAACAGCATCTCCCCGTTCTGCCTAGTGACAGTGTCACTGATCACTGCTCCCTGTCATTGGAGCAGAGATCAGTGACGTCACACACACAGCCCATCCCCCCTACAGTTAGAATCACTCCCCTAGGACCTACTTAACCACTTCCCGCCCCCTAGTGGTTAACCCCTTCACTGCCAGTGTCATTTACACAGTAATCAGTGCATTGTTAATCGCACTGATCGCTGTATAAATGACAATGGTCCCAAAAATGTGTCAAAAATGTCCGACATGTCCGCCATAACGTCGCAGTCACAATAAAAATCGCTGATCGCCGCCATAACTAGTAAAAAAAACATTATTAATAAAAATGCCATAAAACTATCCCCTATTTAGTAAACGCTATAACTTTTGCGCAAACCAATCAATAAACGCTTATTGCTATTTTTTTTTTTTTACCAAAAATATGTAGAAGAATATGATTGGCCTAAACTGAGGGAAAAAAATGATTTTTATATATTTTTGGGGGATATTTATTATAGCACAATGTAAAAAATAATGCGTTTTTTTCAAAATTGTCGCTCTTATTTTGTTTATAGCGCAAAAAATAAAAATCGCAGAGGCAATCAAATACCACCAAAAGAAAGCTCTATTTGTGGGAAAAAAAGGACATCAATTTTGTTAGGAAGCCACGTCGCACGACCGCGCAATTGTCAGTTAAAGCGACGCAGTGCCGGATCGCAAAAAACGCTCTGGTCAGGAAGGGGGTAAAATCTTCTGGGGCTGAAGCGGTTAAAGCAGTAGCAAACTGCAGTTGATGGGAAAAAAACCGCTGCAAGGCAATGTCATAATGTGCTAGTATGCACTTACTTTAGAATGAAGCCCTCCAGTGCCGCGCTGTCACTGCTGAGAGGGCTGGCATCTTCCCCCGGTCTTCCTTCTGGGTTTGCGCCTTCCGGGTACATAAGTGACCAGGGGCGCAATGACATCACTCCCACGCATGCGCACGGGAGACGCCATTTACAGCACTGTATGCCGGACCTTCAGAGCGCACGCACCGGTAACGTCACAGGCTGCATTCACTTTGAATATCTCCTAAACTGCACAAGTTTAGAAGATATTCACAGTACCTACAGGTAAGCCTTACTATAGGCTTGCCTGTAGGTCCGCAAGTGGTAGTTCTGAGTTTATTACCGCTTAAAACGGCTTGTCGACCAGCGCGCGACGATGTACGTCAACAAAATGGCACGGCTGCGCAAATGGGCGTACCTGTACATCCCCTTTAAGCCGCGGTTTAGTGGGCGCGTGTGCGACACTTGCGGGGCAGGGCACGCGCGCACCCGCGGCGTACTCTGTGAGCGTGCCCGCAGGTCCCGGACACGGAGCGGCAGTATGGGGAGAAAAAAGGCATTTCCCTGTTCTGCCTATCAACATCACAGGGATCTACTGCTCTCTGTCATCGGGAGCAGTGATCTCTGTCATGTTGTAGTGAACCCATCCCCCCCACAGTTAGAATCACTCCCTAGGACACACTTAATCCCTTCATCGCCCCCTAGTGTTTAACCCCATTCCCTGCCAGTGTCATTTATACAGTAATCAGTGCATTTTTATAGCACTGATCGCTGTATAAACGTCACTGGTCCCAAAATAGAGTCAAAAGTGTCTGATGTGTCTGCCGCAATGTCGCAGTCACGATAAAAAAAATCGCAGATCGCCACCATTACTAATAAAAAAATTATATTAAAAATTCCATAAAACTATCCCCTATTTTGTAGACGCTATAACGTTTGCGCAAACCAATCAATATACGCTTTTTGCGATTTTTTTAACCAAAAATATGAAGAAGAATACATATCGGCCTAAACTGAGAAAGAAATTTGTTTTGTTATATATTTTTATTATAACAAAAAGTAAAAAAAATATAGCTTTTATTTTCAAAATTGACGCTCTTTTTCTGTTTATAGCGCAAAATAGTGATCAAATACCACCAAAAGAAAGCTCTATTTGTGGGAAAAAAAGGACGTCAATTTTGTTTGGGTGTAACGTCGCACGACCGCGCAATTGTCAGTTAAAGCGACGCAGTGCCGAATCACAAAAAGTGCTCCGATCAGGAAGGGGGTAAAATCCTCCGGGCTGAAGTGGTTAAGATTGGACTTTAGGCAAACTGCTAACATAGATAAAATACATAGATACGGGAGCTGTATGCAGAATACCTAATTCTTCTCTGCTGCAGAGTAACACATAGAAGCCTTGTATCTCCATCCAGCTTGTGGAAGGAAGGTGAAAGAAGAAGCAGCACATAAGCTCATCTCTGTGTTACTCTGCTCTCTTCTCCTGTCAGCATGTTTATTGTGTGCTGCTCTTTCCTCTTCCAGCTTAGGCTCTTCTGTATAGGGATTGCAAGAGGCTGCTACCAAGTCACATTCAGGTACATACGCTACTTATACTTAAAAAAATATATATACATTTATTTGTGTATTTGTTAATACAAAGCTGAATGGTTTTGCATTTTTTACAACTGCCTGGAGGTCAACTTTAAGGGGAATATGTAGTGGTTTTGTAAATTGTTTCCTTATGTATTTACTATGGCCAGGGCTTAAAAATATTTTCTTGTCAACTGCATAGGACATAATGTACAATAGTCCTCTATCAATCCAATAAGTGGGGCTTTTGGCTCCTTTTCACCTTTTCCTCTATCACTTTACTGCTATACAGTGAATAGTCTGCCATTTACATTTGTAGTGCTACCCCTGCAGGAGACGGTACCTAATTTGTGTCCTCTGCTTCTGTACTAGCCCTGTGTGAGGTAGGGTGACCACATTTCTAAACTGCCATTCAGGGACACCCCTCCCCCCCAAAAAAGATGATTTTTGACATTTTTTTGCAGATTTTTGGGGCAGGGGCGTATGAAAAAAGATTGTGGTGAACAGTGGACATGTCTTAAATTGCACTAAATATTGGCTTAAAGGGGGTGTAGTGAACAGAGGATGTAGCCCATCCTACCTATAGCAACCCACACTATTAACACCACACCAAAGTGGCCCATTCTATCTCAACACTCCAAATCAGTCCATCATATCTCAGGCACCCCAAAGTGAACCACCCTAACCACAGCACCCCAAAGAACCCCACACCAGTGGGATGCACAGGGGGAGGCAGTGGGGTGGGGGCTGCAGAGTGGTCGGGGGGTGCAGAGTAGTCAGAAGGACAGTGGGATGCACAGGGGGATGAACAGGGGGACTGTGGGATGGACAGGGAGACTGAGGGATGGGCAGGGGGACTGAGGGATGGGCAGGGGGACAGAGGGATGGACAGGGGGACAGAGGGATGGACAGGGGGACAGAGGGATGGACAGGGGGACAGAGGGATGGACAGGGGGACAGAGGGATGGACAGGGGGACTGTGGGATGGACAGGGGGACTGTGGAATGGACAGGGGGACTGTGGAATGGACAGGGGGACAGAGGGATGGACAGGGGGACAGAGGGATGGATAGGGGGACAGAGGGATGGACAAGGGGACTGTGGAATGGACAGGGGGACAGTGGGATGGACAGGGGGACAGTGGGATGGACAGAGGGACAGTGGGATGGACAGAGGGACAGTGGAATGGACAGGGGAACTGTGGAATGGACAGGGGGACAGAGGGATGGACAGGGGGACAGAGGGATGGACAGGGGGACAGAGGGATGGACAGGGGGACAGAGGGACAGACAGGGGGACAGAGGGATGGACAGGGGGACTGTGGATCGGACAGGGGGACAGAGGGATGGACAGGGGGACAGTGGGATGGACAGGGGGACAGTGGGATGGACAGGGGGATGGAGGGATGGACAGGGGGACAGAGGGATGGACAGGGGGACAGAGGGATGGACAGGGGGGCAGAGGGATGGACAGGGGATGGACAGGGGGACTGTGGGATGGACAGGGGGACAGAGGGATGGACAGGGGGACTGTGGGATGGACAGGGGGACTGTGGGATGGACAGGGGGACTGTGGGATTGACAGGAGGACAGAGGGATGGACAGGGGGAAAGAGGGACAGAGGGATGGACAGGGGGACTGTGGATCGGACAGGGGGACAGAGGGATGGACAGGGGGACTGTGGATCGGACAGGGGGACAGAGGGATGGACAGGGGGACAGTGGGATGGACAGGGGGACAGTGGGATGGACAGGGGGACTGTGGGATGGACAGGGGGACTGTGGGATGGACAGGGGGACAGAGGGATGTATTTACTATGGCCAGGGCTTAAAAATATTTTCTTGTCAACTGCATAGGACATAATGTACAATAGTCCTCTATCAATCCAATAAGTGGGGCTTTTGGCTCCTTTTCACCTTTTCCTCTATCACTTTACTGCTATACAGTGAATAGTCTGCCATTTACATTTGTAGTGCTACCCCTGCAGGAGACGGTACCTAATTTGTGTCCTCTGCTTCTGTACTAGCCCTGTGTGAGGTAGGGTGACCACATTTCTAAACTGCCATTCAGGGACACCCCTCCCCCCCAAAAAAGATGATTTTTGACATTTTTTTGCAGATTTTTGGGGCAGGGGCGTATGAAAAAAGATTGTGGTGAACAGTGGACATGTCTTAAATTGCACTAAATATTGGCTTAAAGGGGGTGTAGTGAACAGAGGATGTAGCCCATCCTACCTATAGCAACCCACACTATTAACACCACACCAAAGTGGCCCATTCTATCTCAACACTCCAAATCAGTCCATCATATCTCAGGCACCCCAAAGTGAACCACCCTAACCACAGCACCCCAAAGAACCCCACACCAGTGGGATGCACAGGGGGAGGCAGTGGGGTGGGGGCTGCAGAGTGGTCGGGGGGTGCAGAGTAGTCAGAAGGACAGTGGGATGCACAGGGGGATGAACAGGGGGACTGTGGGATGGACAGGGAGACTGAGGGATGGGCAGGGGGACTGAGGGATGGGCAGGGGGACAGAGGGATGGACAGGGGGACAGAGGGATGGACAGGGGGACAGAGGGATGGACAGGGGGACAGAGGGATGGACAGGGGGACTGTGGGATGGACAGGGGGACTGTGGAATGGACAGGGGGACAGAGGGATGGACAGGGGGACAGAGGGATGGATAGGGGGACAGAGGGATGGACAAGGGGACTGTGGAATGGACAGGGGGACTGTGGAATGGACAGGGGGACAGTGGGATGGACAGAGGGACAGTGGGATGGACAGAGGGACAGTGGAATGGACAGGGGAACTGTGGAATGGACAGGGGGACAGAGGGATGGACAGGGGGACAGAGGGATGGACAGGGGGACAGAGGGACAGACAGGGGGACAGAGGGATGGACAGGGGGACTGTGGATCGGACAGGGGGACAGAGGGATGGACAGGGGGACAGTGGGATGGACAGGGGGACAGTGGGATGGACAGGGGGATGGAGGGATGGACAGGGGGACAGAGGGATGGACAGGGGGACAGAGGGATGGACAGGGGATGGACAGGGGGACTGTGGGATGGACAGGGGGACAGAGGGATGGACAGGGGGACTGTGGGATGGACAGGGGGACTGTGGGATTGACAGGAGGACAGAGGGATGGACAGGGGGAAAGAGGGACAGAGGGATGGACAGGGGGACTGTGGATCGGACAGGGGGACAGAGGGATGGACAGGGGGACTGTGGATCGGACAGGGGGACAGAGGGATGGACAGGGGGACAGTGGGATGGACAGGGGGACAGTGGGATGGACAGGGGGACTGTGGGATGGACAGGGGGACAGTGGGATGGACAGGGGGACAGTGGGATGGACAGGGGGACTGTGGGATGGACAGGGGGACTGTGGGATGGACAGGGGGACAGAGGGATGGACAGGGGGACAGTGGGATGGACAGGGGGACAGTGGGATGGACAGGGGGACACTTACACATAAGGACTTGCCTCTGACTGTCTCCCCGACCTCTTGGTTCTCACTTGTTTCTAGTAGGCTGTTCCCTGAAGCCAGCGCTCTCCCTGTCAGACTCTTCTTCCTCCTCGCTGTCCTGGGACAAGGCGAGCGTCCCCTCCACGCCTCCACGTCTGCCATGTGAGTGAGAAGTAAATCCGTGCAGGGCTGTGCTGGAAACTACACTTCCCAGCGTGCAGCGCGGCACACGGAGCCCTCCATAGAGATGACTGGGGTGGGGGAGGCGGCTTGTGTAGCTTGTCTGAGCGGGGCGCGGACATGCTCCCCGTCGGAGCAGTTGTGGACCAGCCCAAGCTGAGCCGACCTGGCCACGGCCCGAGCCAAGCAGATCCGCCCCGTCCGTGCCGTTTATTAATGTTGCTGTGTGTCCTTATTTCATTCCGAGACACTGTATTGTCCCGGAATGAAGGTGCCCGGGACACGGGACACAAATATGAATTCAGGGACATTCCCGGGCAATCCGGGACACGTGGTCACCCTAGTGTGAGGCCCCAAACTCACTGACACCACCAGTATATCCTTCTTCACCCATTAATGCGCACACAATATTAGAAACCAAAGACATTTCTAAACTCAACTTTCCGACCATCCTGCGACCACCCAAATTGACCCAACAGTATGCGTTAAAATAGGGGTTTACTGGTGGGGGCAGTAACCATTTGTTTCTACTATGAATTGTATTGGCCAGGTAACGCACTGACACCTTTGCTGCCATAGTGCTGTGGGCTGGGTGCTCAGTGTGCCCCTGCACCTTTAAGGAAGGGTGGGCAGGTAGGTTTATCTGCCCTACACCTGTCCATTTAAATGCATGTGCTTCCATTATTGGAGACTCACAGAAATTGGAGTTCAGGTCCTCAGAAAATGGGGTGCCTTGCCGGGGCTCTGTGGCTTATGCATGTATATGCAAATGTGTGCGACTAATCCCCTGTTTTTAACGCATACTGTTGGACAGGTCAATTTGGTTGGTCGCAGGCTGGTCGGTAAGTTGAGTTTGGAAATTTCTTTGGTTTTTTATGTGTGTTGCCTTTCCAATGCTCCTTGCTGCAGTGACCAGTTATAGGTGGGGGCAGGGACCATTTGTTTGCACACAATATTAGGACTCGCAACTCTTTAGCAGATAGCAGAATGTGATGGCAAGTTTAAGTCAACCAACATAAAGCATAATAATGAAAACACCATCTGATCCACAGAGTTACTTGGCATGATTTTAAAATTCTTTTTGATTTTAAATTCTAGCATGTGCTGTGCCCCCAACAGCATGAACTGTAGCTCTTCTCATAAGATGAACTGTAACAAGTTACACCAATAAGAAACAAACTGGGAATAGGCTAGGTCACTTGAGAGCTCTCACTACGAGGGGCTAAGTTTAGACCTGTGGTCGTGGATTTAAGGTGAAATACGGATTTGCTTTTAGGATAAATTTGTCTGGATACAGTCCTTAGTATAAGTCTTCTGCTGGCTATGTTGGGGCCCTTGAAAATGTTGGCGCGTGGGAATGAGGTATGCCTATAGTGTGAGCAGCTGCAGTACTGCACCTAATGAGTTGATCTAAATAATATTGAGTGATCTTTAAAGTACAGCTTCAGTAGTTAGGTGAAAGAGCAGCTAAAGTGGCCATTATGGGCCCATTTCAGGAGCATCAGCAAACTGCTAAGACAGTGGTGTGTGGTAGTTTACACCCGCAAGCTTTTTGCAAGGTAGCAATAATATCACTGTCAGTATTTCAGCTTAACTGTGGGTCTGCGACCCTCTCACCACTCTCCCTGGAAATCTCTTGTAGCGATTGGCCGAGACGTTGGAGGGGCCCCCTGTTGTTGAACATTAGCTGTCTGATGGGAAAGATGTTATGTACCATGGTGGCGGTACACCTCCATGGCTCCTTCAGCAGACCTGGGCAGCGGCAACGTAGGTCACAGGCTGACAATTCAGGCAAGTCCCAGAGCTGCCGAGAGTGCAGGCAAAGTCTAGCTTAGTCCAGCAGTCTGGGTCAGAATACAGCAACGCTCAGCATAAATCATACATGCCGATTCCTTCTCTCTTCTGGGAGTCTAACCCAGAACCTCTTCCTCTACAGCAGCTCTCCAGTTGGTGGCTCTCCAACTACTCCCTCTCACTTCCTAAGATTTCCATTTTATACCCCCCACCCTTCCGCTTCTTCTGCTCACAGGTACTCCTGGGTACAGTAGTTTGTTTCCCAGTATTGGCTATGACCCTGATCTCTGCCCAAACTACATTTCCCAGTGTACTGTAGTTCAAGGTCAATCTCAACAACAAGCACACCTGCTGCTGCCATCTTGTGAATGAAAAGAAGTCCTTCATATTGATCAATAATTGTAGGAGAAATTTCCAATTTTCACAAACAGCTAAATGGGTCATTGCACTGATTCTTCTATTAAAAGATACTTCGGTCTGATGAACTCATTGAGTAAAAGTACACACATGTCAAAGTCAAAAATGTATACAAAGAGCCCAACCTACTTCCCACCATTCAACTGTCAAATGCCAAGCTGCTCTCTACTTCTCATGGAAGTTATGAGATTTGACGGCTGGGATAATGGGTGTGGAGTTTCACAGTAGAAGGCACAGGTATTTAAGGGCCGAGTTTCTGCTAATAGCAGATAACCACTGCTGAAACCACTATTCCAAAAAAATTTTTGTGCATCAGTGTTGCCAACTGTTTGTAAATTTACAGATGGTTTGTAAAAAAAAAGGGGGCACTTTTTTGCTGTACTTAAATGTCTGGGAACAGCAGAAAATTGCCCGTAAATAATATCCTTTGACTCTGAACTGCACATGCACAGTTTTGGAGACAGCCGATTAGAGAACTGCCGTGCTTGTCTCGGCTTAGGCAGTGGGGTGTGGCTTATATTCGCACAGCCCCTCGCATTAATAGAAGTTATGCTTGGCAGTTCACAGTCTCCAAATCTGCACATGCACAGTTCAAAGTCAAAGACAAGGATTTTTTAAAAAAAAGTGTTTTACCGCCAACACCATTCGCCAGCTGGTCGCGAGTCACAGCCAGGCCAGAAACGGAACTTGGTATGTGAAAGGGGGCACTCTGAAAGAGGAAGAGGACATAAGGGGGCACGAGGGGGGCACTTTGGACTGGAAGAGGAGGACATAAGGGGGCACTCTGAAAGAGGAGGTCAAAAAGGGGCACCATGGACTGGAAGAGGAGGACATGAAGGGGTACTCTGAAAGAGAAGAACATAAGGGGGCACTCTGTACTGGAAAAGGAGGACATGAGGTTGCACTCTGAAAAAGGAGGATATATAACGGAGCTCTTTGGACTGGAAGAGGAGGACATAATGGGGCACTTTGGACTAGAAAAAGAGGACATAAGGGGGCACTCTGGAAGAGGAGGACATAAGGGGCACTCTTGACTGGAAGGGGAAGACAGAAGGGGGCACTCTGGAAGAGGAGGACATAAGGGGCACTCTCGAATGGAAGAGGAGGACATAAGGGGGCACTCTGAAAGAGAAGGACATAAGGGGGCTCCCTGCAATGGAAGAAGAGGACATAAGGGGCACTCTGGAATGGAAGAGGAGGACATGAGGGACACTCTGGAAGAGGAGGACATAGGGGGGCACTAAGCAGAACTCTGAAAGAGAAGGATGTAAGGGGACACTCTGAAAGAGAAGGACATAAAGAGACACTCTTGAAGAGGCTGTAAGGGGGCACCCTGGAAGAGGATATAAGGAGGCACTCTGGAGGATGTAAGGGTGCACTCTTGAGGCACTGATGTAAGGGGGCACTCTGGATAATGTAAGGGGGGACACTCTGGAGAATGTAAGGGTGCACTGTGGAAGCACTGATGTAAGGGGGCACTCTGGAGGATGTAAGGGTGCACCGTGGAAGCACTGATGTAAGGGGGCACTCTGGGGGATGTAAGGGTGCACTGTGGAAGCCCTGATGTAAGGGGGCACTCTGGGGGATGTGAGGGGGCTCTGATGTAAGGTGGTACTTTGGGGATACAGATGTAAGTGGGGACTCTGGTTTATAGGCAGAATGCTGGGAACTCTTATTTAAGGGAGGATGTGAATATAGCGCTCATCTGACTGCTGCACTCCATATAATGTTTTGTTTGTTTGTTTGACATGATACCCCATGTCTTTTATAATCTTAGATTTGCTCACACTTTGTCACCCTGTTTTGACTTTTTAATGGTAAAGCCTGCAGATTATGTGTTATAAGTATTAATAATGTTTACATATTGTTTGTACTATTTAAAGGCTACAGTAACTTTCGCTTTTAGGAACATGTTATATGTTACACCCCTATTTATAGTGTAACACATTGCTAAGCACCCCAACTCCTGATCACTGCATGTCCAGGGTGCTTTCAGGATTGAAAATTAATGTTTGGGGGTTTAAAGTAATATTCAAGTCTAAAATGATTGAAAACAGAAAGCACGGCTCTGGCAGCGAAAGTGTTAAAGATACTAGTGCAAATAAATTTATATTTATCAGCATTAGTACAAATTAGGGTTGCACCAATACTGGTATCGGTATTGGTGCTGATACTAAGCATTTGCACGAGTATCGGTACTCGTGCAAATGCTCAGATACACTATCTGAAACTGATACTTTCAGGCTCAGTTCTTTTAGCTGTCAGCGGGATTCCCCCACTTACAGCTGAAATCTAGAAATAAAATAAAAAAGCCGTCAATTATCGGTTGTTTAGGAGAAGGGCTGCGGCTTCCTTAGCAATCGATGACTCATTCAGCTGTCAGTGGGGTTCCCCTGTTGACAGCTGAAGTGTTAACCAAGTTCCAGCAATTGGAGCTGTCAAAAAAAAAAGGAAGCAGCCAGGCAATGTTTATCAACAACATTGTTCAGCTGAAACAGAAAGATAAAAAGAAACAATGTTTCTTTTTGTTTATACATCTACAGATGAACAGGGATGAACTTTGATCTGCAGATGAAGTCAAGTAAAAAAAATGAAAATTTTTTATAATTTATTTTTATTTTTATTAAATGTTCCTCTGTTTAACCCCTATATTAACCTTTAATTTACTCTAATCAGCCGTATTAACTCCTTATTCTCAGTCTCCATTTAATTATTATTTCCCTGCTGATTTTTTCTGTTCACTTCTATTTTGTAAACTATTAATTACAACTTTTTGCTGTTTGTTTAATTTGTTCGCTGGTATTGTTACACCTTTAACCACTTCAGCTCCGAAAGGTTTTACCCCCTTCCTGACCAGGCCATTTTGTGCGATACGGCACTGCGTTACTTTAACTGACAATTGCACGGTCATGCGACGTTGTACCCAAATAAAATTGATGTCCTTTTTTCCCCACAAACAGAGCGGTTTTTTTTGGTGGTATTTGATCATGCGGGTTTTTATTTTTTGCGCTATAAACAAAAAAATACTGACAATTAAAACTTTCTGCTATAAAACATATCCAATAAAAAAATGTAAAAAAATCACATTTCTTCATCTATTTAGGCCAATATGTATTCTGCTACATATTTTTGGTAAAAAAAATCCCAATAAGCGAATATTGATTGGTTTGCGCAAGAGTTATAGCGTCTACAAACTATGGGATAGATTTATGGACGTTTTATTTTTTTTATTTTTTTTTACTAGTAATGGCGGCAATCAGTGATTTTTAGCGGTACTGCAACATTGCAGCAGACAAATCTGACACTAAGTGACACTTTTTGGGGACCAGTGACATCAATACAGTGATCAGTGTTAAAAAAATAAGCCGTCACTGTACTTATGACACGGGCAGGGAAGGGGTTAACATCAGGGGTGATCAAAGGGTTGAATGTGTTCCCTGGCAGTGCTTGCTAACTGTGTGTGGGATGGTTGCCCTGTAGGAAGACAGAGATCCGTGTTCTTGCTTAGCGGAAACACAAGATCTCAATTTTCCTTACTAGCAGAACGGCGATCTGCCTCTCTCCGAATGATCGCCGGGTTTCCGGCAAACATCGGGTCAGCCGGACCCGCTGATTGGCTCCCGCTGCGTCCAACCACAGCGGAAGCGGGGCTCCGGCGGCGCACGTGCCCCAGAGCCCTTGAAAAAAATCAGGTACATGATTTTGCGCAGTAAATGTAAGAAGATCCTTGAGCGGTTAACATATATTTACATGTTTCACATTGAAAAAAGCGCACAATTTAGGGTTGAAAATATTTTTATTTGGAACAAAATTGAAAGTAAATATAAGATAACATTAACTACTTCAATACTGGGCACTTACACCCCCTTCCAGCCCAGGCCATTTTTCAGCTTTCAGAGCTGTCGCACTTTGAATGACAATTGCGCGGTCATGCTACACTGTAACCATGTGAAATTTTTATAATTTTCTTCACACAAATAGAGCTTTCTTTTGGTGGTATTTATTCACTTCTGGATTTTTTATTTTTTCCTTAAAAAAAAAGACTGAAAATTTTGAAAAAAATAAAAGTTTTTCTTAGTTTCTGTCAGTAAATTTTGTAAATAAGTAATTTTTCTCCATCACTGATGGGCACTGATGAGGTGGCACTTATGGGCACTGATTAGGTGGCACTGATGAGGAGGGACTCATTTGCCACACTTATGAGGACTGATAGGTGGCACTGATATGTGGCACTGATGAGCACTGATAGGCGGTACTGGTGGGCACTGATGGGTGGCACTGGTGGTTGGCACTGATGGGTACAGATAGGCGACACGGATAGGCGGCACTGATAGACATTGATGCGTGGCATTGATGGGCAGCAGTGATGGGTATTTATGGGCAGCAATGGGGGCAGCAGTGATATAGCCAGCACTGACTGGCATCACTAATGGGTACTGATTGCTTACACTTGTGGGCACTGTTTGCTGGCACTGGTGGGCACTCACTGCTGGCACTGGTGAGCACTTACTACTTGTGGGCACACTGCTGGCACTGTGGGTGCTTTATTGTAATCAGGGCACTGATTATCAGTGCCCTGATTACATGCCTAGATGTCCTCTGTGAGGAGATGCTGCTGATTGGCTCTTCTATCCTCACACTCTGTCAGTGTGAGGTGAGGAGGGCCGATTACCGGCACCTCCGTGTTTACATGTGACCTGCTGTGATTGGAAACAGCCGATCACATAGTTAAAGAGGTGTGGCCGTGGCTCTTTACAGAGATCGTGGTCGCTGTGTTTCCTAGCAACATGGCACGGCCGCAAATGCTGTGCGCCCCCTCGAAGGCGTGCGAGGGCGGCCGTTCTGGGCGCCGTCATATTATGTTCACCCAGAACGAGAGCCGCACCGCCCCGCCGGGTGGGTGTGTGGCAAGTGGTTAAATAGTTAAATCAGGTATCGAGTCTATTCCATGGCCCACAGCTAGACCCGAGTCAGTCAACAATATCATATAAACATAAAAGACCAATGGTAGGAGTCATCAGAAGTGGCTTTATGAAAGGGAATTCGGTTCCGTAGGTTTTTTAAGAAGGAGAATAATTTTTAAAAAAAAGATAGAAAGACAATGAAAGCCAAAAAAGAAGCATGAAACAAGAGAAGAGGGAAACAGAGTAAAGGAAAGAGGGTTGGGAAGGGGAATTCTGCTGGGGAATCGATCAACTAAAAAGATGATGAGAAGGCAGGAATATACCTTTTCTCAGAGCTCTAAATCAAGGCAAGTGTGAGGGTGGTCCTGTGTAGGGATGAGCCGAACACCCCCCGGTTCGGTTCGCACCAGAACCCGCGAACGGACCGCAAGTTCGCACGAACGTTAGAACCCCATTGACGTCTATGGGACTCGAACGTTCGAAATCAAAAGTGCTCATTTTAAAGGCTAATTTGCATGGTATTGTCCTAAAAAGGGTGTGGGGACCCGGGTCCTACCCCAGGGGACATGTATCAATGCAAAAAAAACTTTTAAAAACGGCCGTTTTTTCGGGAGCAGTGATTTTAATGATGCTTAAAGTAAAAAAAAAAAAGTGAAATATTCCTTTAAATATCGTACCTGGGGGGTGTCTATAGTATGCCTGTAAAGTGACGCGTGTTTCCCATGTTTAGAACAGTCCCTGCACCAAATGTCATTTTTAAAGGAAAAAATCTCATTTAAAACTGCTTGCGGGTTTAATGTCATGTCGGGTCCTGGCAATATGGATGAAAATCAGTGAGACAAACGGCATGGGTACCCCCCAGTCCATTACCAGGCCCTTTGGGTCTTGTATGGATATTAAGGGGAACCCCCAAATTAAAATAAGGAAAGGTCCCTATATACTCTGAACAGCAGTATACAGGCGGTGCAAACAAGACAGGGACTGTAGGTTTGTTGTTAAGTAGAATCTGTTTGTAATTTTGAACATTTTTAACGTGTTTAGCTCCAGCCAAAAAATCTTTTCTAAGCTTTTTGGAAAACATAGGGAAGGGTTATCACCCCTGTGACATTTGTTTTGCGTCTTTCCTCCTCTTCAGAAGATTTCACCTCACTTTTTTGTCCCAATGAAAAATGTTTTTTGAAAATTTGGGTTTTTTTGTGGAACAAGGATTGGAAAGCATCAGTGGAAAGGAGAAATTGTTTTCCCATATTAACTCTTACATGAGAGAATTTCCCTTCCTAGGGGTAGATTTCATCTCACTTCCTGTTGTCTCCTTCCGTTTGCAAGTAGGAGTCGTTTGTAAGTTAGATGTTTGAAAGTAGGGTCCTGCCCTATATACTCAGCAGAAATTTGGGCCTTAGGTGTTGCTGTGGCCAAAACACTGTAAGCCCTCACAGGGCCCTGCTGTGAAATATTAGATCAAGAATTGTAATTACATGCCCCTGTTGAACAGGAGCTGAAAAATTAGGCCTTAGGCACTGGTGCTGGTGCCACAACACTGCAACCCCTCACAGACACTCTAGTTGGAACGCAGGAACGAGCCCTGCTGCAAAGTATTGCATCAAAAATTGTAATTACACGCCCCTGTTAGACAGGGGCAGAAAAATTGGGCCTTAGGCACTGGTGCTGGTGCCACAACACTGCAACCCCTCACAGACACTCTAGTTGGAACGCAGGAACGAGCCCTGCTGCAAAGTATTGCATCAAAAATTGTAATTACACGCCCCTGTTAGACAGGGGCAGAAAAATTGGGCCTTAGGCACTGGTGCTGGTGCCACAACACTGCAACCCCTCACAGACACTCTAGTTGGAACGCAGGAACGAGCCCTGCTGCAAAGTATTGCATCAAAAATTGTAATTACACGCCCCTGTTAGACAGGGGCAGAAAAATTGGGCCTTATGCACTGGTGCTGGTGCCACAACACTGCAACCCCTCACAGACACTCTAGTTGGAACGCAGGAACGAGCCCTGCTGCAAAGTATTGCATCAAAAATTGTAATTACACGCCCCTGTTAGACAGGGGCAGAAAAATTGGGCCTTAGGCACTGGTGCTGGTGCCACAACACTGCAACCCCTCACAGACACTCTAGTTGGAATGCAGGAACGAGCCCTGCTGCAAAGTATTACATCAAAAATTGTAATTACACGCCCCTGTTATACAGGGGCTGAAAAATTGTGCCTTAGGCACTGGTGGTGGCGCCCAGAACCAAAAATGTTCTTACAAGCTATCAGCGTGATGATTGAGGAGGAAGAGGATAATTACTCAGGGATAGTCACTCAGCATCAGCATAGGCAGTCTTTGAAGGGATCTGAAAAAAATTATTCAGTTACATCAGCATCAGGTGCTTGGTAGCTGGTGGTGATCCAAGACTGATTCATTTTTATGAAGGTCAGCCGATCGACCGAGTCAGTGGACAGACGCACCCTGTGATCGGTTACCACGCCTCCAGCAGCACTGAATGTGCGTTCCGAAAGAACGCTGGATGCAGGACAGGCCAGTAGCTCAATTGCATACTGTGCAAGCTCTGGCCAGTGATCCATCCTCAAGACCCAGTAACCCAGAGGATTTTCGGTGGGAAAGGTGTCCAAGTCTGATCTTGCCCCTAGGTATTCCTGCACCATGTAAAACAGACGCTGGCGATGGTTGCTGGAACCGATCATACCTTGGGGCTGCGGACCAAAAAATTGTCTGAACGCATCGGTCAGACGGCCACCTTCTCCACCGCTCCTTCTTTGACTGACCGAAGCCTCAGCAACACGTTGTCCAGAAACAGGAGTTTGTAACCTCCCAGTCTCTGGGAACGCGTTGCACAGACCTTTCTGCAAGGCCTCCCGAAGATGTTTCATCCTCTGCTCCCTCTGCGATGGCAAGATAAGGTCCGCAACCTTACCCTTGTAACGTGGATCAAGGAGGGTTGCCAGCCAGTATTGGTCCTTCTCCTTGATACCACGAATACGAGGATCCTTACGCAGACTTTGCAGGATCAGGGAGGCCATGCAGCGTAGGTTTGCTGAGGCATTCGGTCCGGAGTCCTCTGGGTCACTAAGGACAACAACGTCCGCAGCCACCTCCTCCCAGCCACGTACAAGTCCATGTGTTCCTTGGGACTGATCCCTTAAAGACTGCTGATGCTGAGTGCCAGGCTCCACCTCCATACTGACACAATCTTCCTCCTCCTCCTCCTCCTCCTCCTCGTCCTCTTCCTGTGTGATCGGCGGGCACGCAGGAACACTGTCTGGATAAAGGGGGCCTTGAGAGCTAAGGAAGTCCTCCTCTTCCTGCCTCTGTTCTGCCTCAAGTGCCCTGTCCATTATTCCACGCAGCGTGTGCTCCAACAGGTGGACAAGGGGGACAGTGTCACTGATGCATGCACTGTCAGTGCTCACCATCCTCGTGGCCTCCTCGAATGGTGACAGGACAGTGCATGCATCCCTGATCATGGCCCACTGGCGTGGGGAAAAAAAACCAAGGTCCCCTGACCCTGTCCTGGTGCCATAGTCGCACAGGTACTCATTTATGGCCCTCTGCTGCGTGTGCAGCTGCTGCAGCATGGCCAATGTCGAGTTCCACCTGGTGGGCATGTCACAGATTAGGCGGTTCTTGGGCAGGTTAAACTCCTTTTGGAGGTCCGTCAGCCGAGCACTGGCATTATATGACCGGCGGAAATGCACACAGACTTTCCTGGCCTGCCTCAGGACATCCTGTAAGCCCGGGTACCTGCCCAAGAACCGCTGCACCACCAAGTTAAGGACGTGAGCCAAACAGGGCACATGGGTCAGTTGTCCCTGTCGGAGGGCAGAGAGGAGGTTGGTGCCATTGTCGCAAACCACCATTCCTGCCTTAATTTGGCGTGGCGTCAACCACCTCTGAACCTGCCCCTGCAGAGCTGACAGAACCTCTGCCCCAGTGTGGCTCCTGTGCCCCAAGCACACCAGCTCAAGCACCGCATGGCATCTTTTGGCCTGCGTACTTGCGTAGCCCCTTGAACGCCTACGGAGCACCGCTGGTTCCGAGGAAGAGGCCATGGAGGAAGAAGAAGAGGAGGGGGTGGAGGAGAGAGGTGTGTCACAATCAGCATTTTGGAGGCGTGGTGGCGGAACAACCTCCAACACTACTGCACCTTGTCCTGCATCCTTCCCAGCTGCCAGCAGAGTCACCCAATGCGCCGTGAAACTTAAGTAACGTCCCTGTCCATGCCTGCTGGACCATGAGTCAGCGGTAATATGCACCTTACCGCTGACCGCCCTGTCCAGCGAGGCATGGACATTGCCTTCCACATGCCGGTAGAGAGCTGGAATCGCCTTCCGTGAGAAAAAGTGGCGTTTGGGTACCTGCCACTGAGGAACCGCACATTTCACAAACTCACGGAAGGGGGCAGAGTCTACCAACTGAAAAGGCAGCAGTTGAAGTGCTAGCAATTTTGCCAAGCTAGCATTCAACCGCTGGGCATGTGGATGGCTGGGAGCAAACTTCTTTCGGCGGTGCAGCAGCTGGGGCAGGGAAATTTGCCTGGTACAATCTGGCGTCGGTGTACCAAAAGCAGATTGCCCACAAGTACTTGGCTGTGACACACCTAATTCTACACCTTCATTCCTCTCACTGCAGGTCTCAGAGAGGACTGAAGGTCTAGTGGGGTTGGAAATCTCAGCTGATGAGGAGCAAGGAGAGATCCTCTTTGTTCTTTGGTGTGGGTCTTTTAGATATGCTTGCCAACGAACTGCATGGCAGGTCAACATATGTCTGGTCAAGCATGTGGTACCCAAGCGGGAGATGTTTTGGCCACGCGAGATACGCTTGAGACATATGTTGCAAATAGCAGCGGTGCGATCTGATGCACTCGTCTCAAAAAAGGCCCACACCAAAGAACTTTTTGAATAACGCGCAGAGACTGCAGCGCCCTGCACATGTGGAGCTTTGGGGTGTGATGCAGTCAATGTGCTGCCCTTAGGCTGGCCCCTGGAGGGCATCCTGCCTCGTTGGTGATGTGCCGCCTCCTCCTCCTCCTCCTCCTCCTCCTCTCTCCTATCAGGCACCCACGTTGAGTCAGTGACCTCATCATCCCCTCCCTCCTCATCACTGGAGCAAACCTGGCAGTATGCTGCAGCAGGGGGAGCATGACTGCCAGATTGCTGTCCTTCTTGGGCACCCCCTCTGTCCGTGCTCATGTTACTGCCTTCATCGAGCTCAGTATCATCATCAGAGCCTTCCAAACGCTGGGCATCCTCCTGGAGCATGTACCCAACACTGTGGTCAAACAGTTCGAGGGAATCCTCATGAGGACATGGTGGAGCTAGGGAAGGAGTCACTGATGACATTGAGCTGAGGGAAGAGGCCGCTGCTTTGCCAGACAAAGCACCCTGGGCATGGGTGAGAGAGGATGAGGAGGATGAGGACGGCTTGGTCATCCACTCGACCAAGTTTTCTGCATGTTGCGGCTCAACACGGCCAGCTGCCGAAAAAAAGGCCAAGCGTGTCCCATGGCCACGGGCTGATGAGGATGCACCGTCTCCACGACCAGCACTAGACACAGAGCCTGCTTGCCCTCTCTTATTGGCTTGTGACTGTCTGCCTCTCCTTCTTGGCCTTCCAGACATACTAATGGCCTGTAGCTGCACTAAGCTGGGATAGAACACCTGTAATTTTCTTCAGGTAGCTTTATATACTGTAACCAGACAAGCCTGCCTGTCAGTAGGAAGATAACAGGAACGGATCTAGCTGAACACTGTGAGCAGGACGCACTGCACTAAATGTAAATAGCAGGAACGGATCTAGCTGAACACTGTGAGCAGGACGCACTGACTGCACTAAATGTAAATAGCAGGAACGGATCTAGCTGAACACTGTGAGCAGGACGCACTGCACTAAATGTAAATAGCAGGAACAGATCTAGCTGAACACTGTGAGCAGGACGCACTGCACTAAATGTAAATAGCAGGAACGGATCTAGCTGAACACTGTGAGCAGGACGCACTGACTGCACTAAATGTAAATAGCAGGAACAGATCTAGCTGAACACTGTGAGCAGGACGCACTGCACTAAATGTAAATAGCAGGAACAGATCTAGCTGAACACTGTGAGCAGGACGCACTGCACTAAATGTAAATAGCAGGAACGGATCTAGCTGAACACTGTGAGCAGGACGCACTGACTGCACTAAATGTAAATAGCAGGAACAGATCTAGCTGAACACTGTGAGCAGGACGCACTGCACTAAATGTAAATAGCAGGAACAGATCTAGCTGAACACTGTGAGCAGGACGCACTGCACTAAATGTAAATAGCAGGAACGGATCTAGCTGAACACTGTGAGCAGGACGCACTGCACTAAATGTAAATAGCAGGAACGGATCTAGCTGAACACTGTGAGCAGGACGCACTGCACTAAATGTAAATAGCAGGAACGGATCTAGCTGAACACTGTGAGCAGGACGCACTGCACTAAATGTAAATAGCAGGAACGGATCTAGCTGAACACTGTGAGCAGGACGCACTGACTGCACTAAATGTAAATAGCAGGAACGGATCTAGCTGAACACTGTGAGCAGGACGCACTGACTGCACTAAATGTAAATAGCAGGAACGGATCTAGCTGAACACTGTGAGCAGGACGCACTGCACTAAATGTAAATAGCAGGAACGGATCTAGCTGAACACTGTGAGCAGGACGCACTGCACTAAATGTAAATAGCAGGAACGGATCTAGCTGAACACTGTGAGCAGGACGCACTGCACTAAATGTAAATAGCAGGAACGGATCTAGCTGAACACTGTGAGCAGGACGCACTGCACTAAATGTAAATAGCAGGAACGGATCTAGCTGAACACTGTGAGCAGGACGCACTGACTGCACTAAATGTAAATAGCAGGAACGGATCTAGCTGAACACTGTGAGCAGGACGCACTGACTGCACTAAATGTAAATAGCAGGAACGGATCTAGCTGAACACTGTGAGCAGGACGCACTGCACTAAATGTAAATAGCAGGAAGAGATCTAGCTGAACACTGTGAGCAGGACGCACTGACTGCACTAAATGTAAATAGCAGGAACGGATCTAGCTGAACACTGTGAGCAGGACGCACTGCACTAAATGTAAATAGCAGGAACGGATCTAGCTGAACACTGTGAGCAGGACGCACTGCACTAAATGTAAATAGCAGGAACGGATCTAGCTGAACACTGTGAGCAGGACGCACTGCACTAAATGTAAATAGCAGGAACAGATCTAGCTGAACACTGTGAGCAGGACGCATTGACTGCACTAAATGTAAATAGCAGGAACAGATCTAGCTGTACACTGTGAGCAGGACGCACTGCACTAAATGTAAATAGCAGGAACGGATCTAGCTGAACACTGTGAGCAGGACGCACTGCACTAAATGTAAATAGCAGGAACGGATCTAGCTGAACACTGTGAGCAGGACGCACTGCACTAAATGTAAATAGCAGGAACGGATCTAGCTGAACACTGTGAGCAGGACGCACTGACTGCACTAAATGTAAATAGCAGGAACGGATCTAGCTGAACACTGTGAGCAGGACGCACTGACTGCACTAAATGTAAATAGCAGGAACAGATCTAGCTGAACACTGTGAGCAGGACGCACTGCACTAAATGTAAATAGCAGGAACAGATCTAGCTGAACACTGTGAGCAGGACGCACTGCACTAAATGTAAATAGCAGGAACAGATCTAGCTGAACACTGTGAGCAGGACGCACTGACTGCACTAAATGTAAATAGCAGGAACGGATCTAGCTGAACACTGTGAGCAGGACGCACTGCACTAAATGTAAATAGCAGGAACGGATCTAGCTGAACACTGTGAGCAGGACGCACTGCACTAAATGTAAATAGCAGGAACAGATCTAGCCTAATCTAGCTCTCAAATCAAATGACACTGTCTGTCTCTCTCTCTATCAGCACACCGGAACACACTACACAGGGCCGCCGTGCAGGCGGCCTTATATAGTGTGGGGCGTGTACTAAATCCCCTGAGCCATAATTGGCCAAAGCCACCCTGGCTTTGGCCAATTACAGCTCTCTCTACTGACGGCGCTGTGATTGGCCAAGCATGCGGGTCATAGTGCATGCTTGGCCAATCATCAGCCAGCAATGCACTGCGATGCCGCAGTGAATTATGGGCCGTGACGCGCCACACGAATTTGGCGCGAACGGCCCATAACGTTCGCAATTCGACGGACGGTCGAACAGCCGATGTTCGAGTCGAACATGGGTTCGACTCGAACACGAAGCTCATCCCTAGTCCTGTGGGAGCCACAAGCATAGTTCCAAGGGTATCTGAGGAGGAGAAGCGGAGCCAAACAAACCACAATACCTTATATTTGTCGAAAGTGTTATTATCCAAGGCCAGCATCTCCTCCATTCTCATGATGTCGTTCACATTAGAAACCAACTGAGACAGAGGCGGTGTAGTGGTGGTCATCCAATATAATGGAAGGAGTTGCCGTGCTGCTGAGAGGAAAAAAAACACAGAAGGCACCTTTTTTTTTGTGAAGCAATAGATCCAAGGAACATAGCAAGGAGGGCAACAGTCGGAGTTGGTGGTAAGGATTCATCATACATAGCATTATATACGTGGAATACCTGTGTCCAGAAGGGGCATATCCTCTCGCATTCCCACCAGACATGTAAGTAGGTGCCCGTGGCTGCGTCACAGTGCCATAACGAGTCAGGGGTGGAAGTAAAGATTTGGTGTAATGTAGAAGGATCCCTATACCATCATAAGAGGATCTTTTAGTTATTTTCTCGCAAGTAGGGATGAGCCGAACACCCCCCGGTTCGGTTCGCACCAGAACCCGCGAACGGACCGAAAGTTCGCACGAACGTTAGAACCCCATTGACGTCTATGGGACTCGAACGTTCGAAATCAAAAGTGCTCATTTTAAAGGCTAATTTGCATGGTATTGTCCGAAAAAGGGTTTGGGGACCCGGGTCCTACCCCAGGGGACATGTATCAATGCAAAAAAAACTTTTAAAAACGGCCGTTTTTTCGGGAGCAGTGATTTTAATGATGCTTAAAGTAAAAAAAAAAAAGTGAAATATTCCTTTAAATATCGTACCTGGGGGGTGTCTATAGTATGCCTGTAAAGTGACGCGTGTTTCCCATGTTTAGAACAGTCCCTGCACCAAATGTCATTTTTAAAGGAAAAAATCTCATTTAAAACTGCTTGCGGGTTTAATGTCATGTCGGGTCATGGCAATATGGATGAAAATCAGTGAGACAAACGGCATGGGTACCCCCCCAGTCCATTACCAGGCCCTTTGGGTCCTGTATGGATATTAAGGGGAACCCCGCACCCAAATTAAAATAAGGAAAGGCCCTATATACTCTGAACAGCAGTATACAGGCGGTGCAAACAAGACAGGGACTGTAGGTTTGTTGTTAAGTAGAATCTCTTTGTAATTTTGAACGGGTACATTTTTAACGTGTTTAGCTCCAGCCAAAAAATCTTTTTTAAGCTTTTTGGAAAACATAGGGAAGGGTTATCACCCCTGTGACATTTGTTTTGCTGTCTTTCCTCCTCTTCAGAAGATTTCACCTCACTTTTTTGTCCCAATGAAAAATGTTTTTTGAAAATTTGGGTTTTTTTGTGGAACAAGGATTGGAAAGCATCAGTGGAAAGGAGAAATTGTTTTCCCATATTAACTCTTACAGGAGAGAATTTCCCTTCCTAGGGGTAGATTTCATCTCACTTCCTGTTGTCTCCTTCCGTTTGCAAGTAGGAGTCGTTTGTAAGTTAGATGTTTGAAAGTAGGGTCCTGCCCTATATACTCAGCAGAAATTTGGGCCTTAGGTGTTGCTGTGGCCACAACACTGTAAGCCCTCACAGGGCCCTGCTGTGAAATATTAGATCAAGAATTGTAATTACATGCCCCTGTTGAACAGGAGCTGAAAAATTAGGCCCTAGGCACTGGTGCTGGTGCCACAACACTGCAACCCCTCACAGACACTCTAGTTGGAACGCAGGAACGAGCCCTGCTGCAAAGTATTACATCAAAAATTGTAATTACACGCCCCTGTTAAACAGGGGCTGAAAAATTGTGCCTTAGGCAATGGTGGTGGCGCCCAGAACCAAAAATGTTCTTACAAGCTATCAGCGTGATGATTGAGGAGGAAGAGGATAATTACTCAGGGATAGTCACTCAGCATCAGCATAGGCAGTCTTTGAAGGGATCTGAGATTTCAAAAAAAATTATTCGGTTACATCAGCATCAGGTGCTTGGTAGCTGGTGGTGATCCAAGACTGATTCATTTTTATGAAGGTCAGCCGATCGACCGAGTCGGTGGACAGACGCACCCTGTGATCGGTTACCACGCCTCCAGCAGCACTGAATGTGCGTTCCGAAAGAACGCTGGATGCAGGACAGGCCAGTAGCTCAATTGCATACTGTGCAAGCTCTGGCCAGTGATCCATCCTCAAGACCCAGTAACCCAGAGGATTTTCGGTGGGAAAGGTGTCCAAGTCTGATCTTGCCCCTAGGTATTCCTGCACCATGTAAAACAGACGCTGGCGATGGTTGCTGGAACCGATCATACCTTGGGGCTGCGGACCAAAAAATTGTCTGAACGCATCGGTCAGACGGCCACCTTCTCCACCGCTCCTTCTTTGACTGACCGAAGCCTCAGCAACACGTTGTCCAGAAACAGGAGTTTGTAACCTCCCAGTCTCTGGGAACGCGTTGCACAGACCTTTCTGCAAGGCCTCCCGAAGATGTTTCATCCTCTGCTCCCTCTGCGATGGCAAGATAAGGTCCGCAACCTTACCCTTGTAACGTGGATCAAGGAGGGTTGCCAGCCAGTATTGGTCCTTCTCCTTGATACCACGAATACGAGGATCCTTACGCAGGCTTTGCAGGATCAGGGAGGCCATGCAGCGTAGGTTTGCTGAGGCATTCGGTCCGGAGTCCTCTGGGTCACTAAGGACAACAACGTCCGCAGCCACCTCCTCCCAGCCACGTACAAGTCCATGTGTTCCTTGGGACTGATCCCTTAAAGACTGCTGATGCTGAGTGCCAGGCTCCACCTCCATACTGACACAATCTTCCTCCTCCTCCTCCTCCTCCTCCTCGTCCTCTTCCTGTGTGATCGGCGGGCACGCAGGAACACTGTCTGGATAAAGGGGGCCTTGAGAGCTAAGGAAGTCCTCCTCTTCCTGCCTCTGTTCTGCCTCAAGTGCCCTGTCCATTATTCCACGCAGCGTGTGCTCCAACAGGTGGACAAGGGGGACAGTGTCACTGATGCATGCACTGTCAGTGCTCACCATCCTCGTGGCCTCCTCGAATGGTGACAGGACAGTGCATGCATCCCTGATCATGGCCCACTGGCGTGGGGAAAAAAAACCAAGGTCCCCTGACCCTGTCCTGGTGCCATAGTCGCACAGGTACTCATTGATGGCCCTCTGCTGCGTGTGCAGCCGCTGCAGCATGGCCAACGTTGAGTTCCACCTGGTGGGCATGTCACAGATTAGGCGGTTCTTGGGCAGGTTAAACTCCTTTTGGAGGTCCGTCAGCCGAGCACTGGCATTATATGACCGGCGGAAATGCACACAGACTTTCCTGGCCTGCCTCAGGACATCCTGTAAGCCCGGGTACCTGCCCAAGAACCGCTGCACCACCAAGTTAAGGACGTGAGCCAAACAGGGCACATGGGTCAGTTGTCCCTGTCGGAGGGCAGAGAGGAGGTTGGTGCCGTTGTCGCAAACCCCAATTCCTGCCTTAAGTTGGCGTGGCGTCAACCACCTCTGAACCTGCCCCTGCAGAGCTGACAGAACCTCTGCCCCAGTGTGGCTCCTGTCCCCCAAGCACACCAGCTCAAGCACCGCATGGCATCTTTTGGCCTGCGTACTTGCGTAGCCCCTTGAACGCCTACGGAGCACCGCTGGTTCCGAGGAAGAGGCCATGGAGGAAGAAGAAGAGGAGGGGGTGGAGGAGAGAGGTGTGTCACAATCAGCATTTTGGAGGCGTGGTGGCGGAACAACCTCCAACACTACTGCACCTTGTCCTGCATCCTTCCCAGCTGCCAGCAGAGTCACCCAATGTGCCGTGAAACTTAGGTAACGTCCCTGTCCATGCCTGCTGGACCATGAGTCAGCGGTAATATGCACCTTACCGCTGACCGCCCTGTCCAGCGAGGCATGGACATTGCCTTCCACATGCCGGTAGAGAGCCGGAATCGCCTTCCGTGAGAAAAAGTGGCGTTTGGGTACCTGCCACTGAGGAACCGCACATTCCACAAACTCACGGAAGGGGGCAGAGTCTACCAACTGAAAAGGCAGCAGTTGAAGTGCTAGCAATTTTGCCAAGCTAGCATTCAACCGATGGGCATGTGGATGGCTGGGAGCAAACTTCTTTCGGCGGTGCAGCAGCTGGGGCAGGGAAATTTGCCTGGTACAATCTGACGTCGGTGTACCAAAAGCAGATTGCCCACAAGTACTTGGCTGTGACACACCTAATTCTACACCTTCATTCCTCTCAGTGCAGGTCTCAGAGAGGACTGAAGGTCTAGTGGGGTTGGAAATCTCAGCTGATGAGGAGCAAGGAGAGATCCTCTTTGTTCTTTGGTGTGGGTCTTTTAGATATGCTTGCCAACGAACTGCATGGCAGGTCAACATATGTCTGGTCAAGCATGTGGTACCCAAGCGGGAGATGTTTTGGCCACGCGAGATACGCTTGAGACATATGTTGCAAATAGCAGCGGTGCGATCTGATGCACTCGTCTCAAAAAAGGCCCACACCAAAGCACTTTTTGAATAACGCGCAGAGACTGCAGCGCCCTGCACATGTGGAGCTTTGGGGTGTGATGCAGTCAATGTGCTGCCCTTAGGCTGGCCCCTGGAGGGCATCCTGCCTCGTTGGTGATGTGCCGCCTCCTCCTCCTCCTCCTCCTCCTCTCTCCTATCAGGCACCCACGTTGAGTCAGTGACCTCATCATCCCCTCCCTCCTCATCACTGGAGCAAACCTGGCAGTATGCTGCAGCAGGGGGAGCATGACTGCCAGATTGCTGTCCTTCTTGGGCACCCCCTCTGTCCGTGCTCATGTTACTGCCTTCATCGAGCTCAGTATCATCATCAGAGCCTTCCAAACGCTGGGCATCCTCCTGGAGCATGTACCCAACACTGTGGTCAAACAGTTCGAGGGAATCCTCAGGAGGACATGGTGGAGCTAGGGAAGGAGTCACTGATGACATTGAGCTGAGGGAAGAGGCCGCTGCTTTGCCAGACAAAGCACCCTGGGCATGGGTGAGAGAGGATGAGGAGGATGAGGACGGCTTGGTCATCCACTCGACCAAGTCTTCCGCATGTTGCGGCTCAACACGGCCAGCTGCCGAAAAAAAGGCCAAGCGTGTCCCATGGCCACGTGCTGATGAGGATGCACCGTCTCCACGACCAGCACTAGACACAGAGCCTGCTTGCCCTCTCTTATTGGCTTGTGACTGTCTGCCTCTCCTTCTTGGCCTTCCAGACATACTAATGGCCTGTAGCTGCACTAAGCTGGGATAGAACACCTGTAATTTTCTTCAGGTAGCTTTATATACTGTAACCAGACAAGCCTGCCTGTCAGTAGGAAGATAACAGGAACGGATCTAGCTGAACACTGTGAGCAGGACGCACTGCACTAAATGTAAATAGCAGGAACGGATCTAGCTGAACACTGTGAGCAGGACGCACTGCACTAAATGTAAATAGCAGGAACGGATCTAGCTGAACACTGTGAGCAGGACGCACTGCACTAAATGTAAATAGCAGGAACAGATCTAGCTGAACATTGTGAGCAGGACGCACTGCACTAAATGTAAATAGCAGGAACGGATCTAGCTGAACACTGTGAGCAGGACGCACTGCACTAAATGTAAATAGCAGGAACGGATCTAGCTGAACACTGTGAGCAGGACGCACTGCACTAAATGTAAATAGCAGGAACGGATCTAGCTGAACACTGTGAGCAGGACGCACTGACTGCACTAAATGTAAATAGCAGGAACAGATCTAGCTGAACACTGTGAGCAGGACGCACTGCACTAAATGTAAATAGCAGGAACGGATCTAGCTGAACACTGTGAGCAGGACGCACTGACTGCACTAAATGTAAATAGCAGGAACGGATCTAGCTGAACACTGTGAGCAGGACGCACTGCACTAAATGTAAATAGCAGGAACAGATCTAGCCTAATCTATCTAACTCAAATCAAATGACACTGTCTGTCTCTCTCTCTATCTCTCAGCACACCGGAACACACACTACACAGGGCCGCCGTGCAGGCGGCCTTATATAGTGTGGGGCGTGTACTAAATCCCCTGAGCCATAATTGGCCAAAGCCACCCTGGCTTTGGCCAATTACAGCTCTCTCTACTGACGGCGCTGTGATTGGCCAAGCATGCGGGTCATAGTGCATGCTTGGCCAATCATCAGCCAGCAATGCACTGCGATGCCGCAGTGAATTATGGGCCGTGACGCGCCACACGAATTTGGCGCGAACGGCCCATAACGTTCGCAATTCGACGGACGGTCGAACAGCCGATGTTCGAGTCGAACATGGGTTCGACTCGAACACGAAGCTCATCCCTACTCGCAAGTAGCAGGAGATGGAAGATTTATGGGTGAAATGGAATGAGGTCTGCCAATAAAGCGCACAATTTTAACCACTTAGGGACCGCCGCACGCCAATATGCGTCCTTACTTTGAAGGAGGGTATTGTTGTTATGGCAGCAGCTAGCTGCCATAACCCCTGTCTCCTCTTGTTCGGCCGGAGGTCTACTTCAAGATAAAAGTGGTCTCTGCTGTGGAATCGCCAAAAGATCACTTTTATCGGCGGCGGTAGAGGACTCCCCTCCCGGCGGCGGTAGAGGACTCATCTGCTGGCTGGGCATGCAGATGAGTGAGGGGAAGATGGCCCCCACCCGTCTCCATAACATTGCAGGGCGGAAGCAACATCAAAACGTCACTTCCGCTCACAGACGTCACTTCCGCCCATAGCTCTTAAAAGGCCATTTTTTTTAATGCTTTTCTTTCTTTTTCTTTTTTTTTATTGCATTATAGTGTAAATATGAGATCTGAGGTCTTTTTGACCCCAGATCTCATATTTAAGAGGACCTGTCATGCTTTTTTTTCTATTACAAAGGATGTTTACATTCCTTGTAATAGGAATAAAAGTGACATTTTTTTTTTTTTAAAACAGTGTAAAAATAAAAAATAAAAGGTAAAATAAAAAGGAAAAAACATTTTTTTAAATGTGCCCTGTCCTGCCAAGTTTACGTGCAGAAGCGAACGCATACATAGTTACATAGGTTGAATAAAGACACCAGTCCATCCAGTTCAACCTGAGTGAGTGTGGGTGTCTACAATTGTCCCTATCCCTATACATATGTGTCTCATTAAGATGCTCATCTATTATTATATTTAAGGTACCCATATAGCGCCATTAATTCACGCAGCGCTTCACACATACATCGCACACTCACATCAATCCCTACCCTCAAGGAAGCCAACAATTCAAGGTCCCCAACTCACATTCAAATACTAGGGCCAATTTTTTTTTTTTTTGGACAGAAGCCAATTACCCTACCAGCATGTGTTTGGAGTGTGGGGAGGAAACCGGAGTAACATGCAAACTCCAGGCAGGTAGTGTCTTGGTTGGGATTCGAACAGCAGCCCTTTTCACTGCTAGGTGAGAGTGCTACCCACTACACCACTGTGCCGCCCCTACGTGAGTAGCGCCCGCATATGAAAACTGTGTTCAAACCACACATGTGAGGTATCGCCGCGATCGATAGAGCGAGAGCAATAATACTAGCCCTAGACCTCCTTCGTAACTCAAAACATGCAACCTGTAGAATTTTTTAAACGTCGCCTATGGAGATTTTTAAGGGTAAATGTTTGTCGCCATTCCACGAGCGGGCATATTTTTGAAGTGTGACATGTTGGGTATCAATTTACTCAACATTTACTTAACATTATCTTTCACAATATTAAAAAAAAAAAAATGGGTTAACTTTACTGTTGTCTTTTTTTTAATTCAAAAAAGTGTATTTTTTCCAAAAGAGGTGCGCTTGCAAGACCGCTGCACAAATACGGTGTGACAGAAAGTATTGCAATGACCGCCATTTTATTCTCTAGGGTGTTAGAAAAAAAAATGTATAATGTTTGGGGGTTCTAAGGAATTTCCTAGCAAAAAAAAACTGTTTTTAACTTGTAAACAACACATCTAAAAAAGAGGCTCGGTCCTTAATAGGGATGAGCCGAACACCCCCCGGTTCGGTTCGCACCAGAACCTGCGAACGGAGCGAAAGTTCGCACGAACGTTAGAACCCCATTGACGTCTATGGGACTCGAACGTTTGAAATCAAAAGTGCTCATTTTAAAGGCTAATTTGCATGGTATTGTCCTAAAAAGGGTTTGGGGACCCGGGTCCTACCCCAGGGGACATGTATCAATGCAAAAAAAACTTTTAAAAACGGCCGTTTTTTCGGGAGCAGTGATTTTAATGATGCTTAAAGTAAAAAAAAAAAAAAAGTGAAAAATTCCTTTAAATATCGTACCTGGGGGGTGTCTATAGTATGCCTGTAAAGTGGCGCGTGTTTCCCATGTTTAGAACAGTCCCTGCACCAAATGTCATTTTTAAAGGAAAAAATCTCATTTAAAACTGCTTGCGGGTTTAATGTCATGTCGGGTCCTGGCAATATGGATGAAAATCAGTGAGACAAACGGCATGAGTACCCCCCAGTCCATTACCAGGCCCTTTGGGTCTTGTATGGATATTAAGGGGAACCCCGCACCCAAATTAAAATAAGGAAAGGTGTGGGGCCACCAGGCCCTATATACTCTGAACAGCAGTATACAGGCGGTGCAAACAAGACAGGGACTGTAGGTTTGTTGTTAAGTAGAATCTGTTTGTAATTTTGAACATTTTGAACGTGTTTAGCTCCAGCCAAAAAATCTTTTTTAAGCTTTTTGGAAAACATAGGGAAGGGTTATCACCCCTGTGACATTTGTTTTGCTGTCTTTCCTCCTCTTCAGAAGATTTCACCTCACTTTTTGTCCCAATGAAAAATGTTTTTTGAAAATTTGGGTTTTTTTGTGGAACAAGGATTGGAAAGCATCAGTGGAAAGGAGAAATGTTTTTCCCATATTAACTCTTACAGGAGAGAATTTCCCTTCCTAGGGGTAGATTTCATCTAACTTCCTGTTGTCTCCTTCCATTTGCAAGTAGGAGTCGTTTGTAAGTTAGATGTTTGAAAGTAGGGTCCTGCCCTATATACTCAGCAGAAATTTGGGCCTTAGGTGTTGCTGTGGCCACAACACTGTAAGCCCTCACAGGGCCCTGCTGTGAAATATTAGATCAAGAATTGTAATTACATGCCCCTGTTGAACAGGAGCTGAAAAATTAGGCCTTAGGCACTGGTGCTGGTGCCACAACACTGCAACCCCTCACAGACACTCTAGTTGGAACGCAGGAATGAGCCCTGCTGCAAAGTATTGCATCAATAATTGTAATTACACGCCCCTGTTAAACAAGGGCTGAAAAATTGGGCCTTAGGCACTGGTGCTGGTGCCACAACACTGCAACCCCTCACAGACACTCTAGTTGGAACGCAGGAACGAGCCCTGCTGCAAAGTATTGCATCAAAAATTGTAATTACACGCCCCTGTTAAACAGGGGCAGAAAAAATGGGCCTTAGGCACTGGTGCTGGTGCCACAACACTGCAACCCCTCACAGACACTCTAGTTGGAACGCAGGAACGAGCCCTGCTGAAAAGTATTACATCAAAAATTGTAATTACACGCCCCTGTTAAACAGGACTGAAAAATTGTGCCTTAGGCACTGGTAGTGGCGCCCAGAACCAAAAATGTTCTTACAAGCTATCAGCGTGATGATTGAGGAGGAAGAGCATAATTACTCAGGGATAGTCACTCAGCATCAGCATAGGCAGTCTTTGAAAGGATCTGAGATTTCAAAAAAAATTATTCGGTTACATCAGCATCAGGTGCTTGGTAGCTGGTGGTGATCCAAGACTGATTCATTTTTATGAAGGTCAGTCGATCGACCGAGTCGGTGGACAGACGCACCCTGTGATCGGTTACCACGCCTCCAGCAGCACTGAATGTGCGTTCCGAAAGAACGCTGGATGCAGGACAGGCCAGTAGCTCAATTGCATACTGTGCAAGCTCTGGCCAGTGATCCATCCTTAAGACCCAGTAACCCAGAAGATTTTCGGTGGGAAAGGTGTCCAAGTCTGATCTTGCCCCTAGGTATTTCTGCACCATGTAAAACAGACGCTGGCGATGGTTGCTGGAACCGATCATACCTTGGGGCTGCGGACCAAAAAATTGTCTGAACGCATCGGTCAGACAGCCACCTTCTCCACCGCTCCTTCTTTGACTGACCGAAGCCTCAGCAACACGTTGTCCAGAAACAGGAGTTTGTAACCTCCCAGTCTCTGGGAACGCATTGCACAGACCTTTCTGCAAGGCCTCCCGAAGATGTTTCATCCTCTGCTCCCTCTGCGATGGCAAGATAAGGTCCGCAACCTTACCCTTGTAACGTGGATCAAGGAGGGTTGCCAGCCAGTATTGGTCCTTCTCCTTGATACCACGAATACGAGGATCCTTACGCAGGCTTTGCAGGATCAGGGAGGCCATGCAGCGTAGGTTTGCATTCGGTCCAGAGTCCTCTGGGTCACTAAGGACGACATGGTCCGCAGCCACCTCCTCCCAGCCACGTACAAGTCCATGTGTTTCTTGGGACTGATCCCTTAAAGACTGCTGCTGATGCTGAGTGCCAGGCTCCACCTCCATACTGACACAATCTTCCTCCTCCTCCTCCTCCTCCTCCTCCTCCTCTTTCTGTGTGATCGGCGGGCACGCAGGAACACTGTCTGGATAAAGGGGGCCTTGAGAGCTAAGGAAGTCCTCCTCTTCCTGCCTCTGTTCTGCCTCAAGTGCCCTGTCCATTATTCTACGCAGCGTGTGCTCCAACAGGTGGACAAGGGGGACAGTGTCACTGATGCATGCACTGTCACTGCTCACCATCCTCGTGGCCTCCTCAAATGGTGACAGGACAGTGCATGCATCCCTGATCATGGCCCACTGGCGTGGGGAAAAAAAACCAAGCTCCCCTGACCCTGTCCTGGTGCCATAGTCGCACAGGTACTCATTGATGGCCCTCTGCTGCGTGTGCAGCCGCTGTAGCATGGCCAACGTTGAGGCTCCACCTGGTGGGCATGTCACAGATTAGGCGGTTCTTGGGCAGGTTAAACTCCTTTTGGAGGTCCGTCAGCCGAGCACTGGCATTATATGACCGGCGGAAATGCACACAGACTTTCCTGGCCTGCCTCAGGACATCCTGTAAGCCCGGGTACCTACCCAAGAACCGCTGCACCACCAAGTTAAGGACGTGAGCCAAACAGGGCACATGGGTCATTTGTCCCTGTCGGAGGGCAGAGAGGAGGTTGGTGCCATTGTCGCAAACCACCATTCCTGCCTTAAGTTGGCGTGGCGTCAACCACCTCTGAACCTGCCCCTGCAGAGCTGACAGAACCTCTGCCCCAGTGTGGCTCCTGTCCCCCAAGCACACCAGCTCAAGCACCGCATGGCATCTTTTGGCCTGCGTACTTGCGTAGCCCCTTGAACGACTACGGAGCACCGCTGGTTCCGAGGAAGAGGCCATGGAGGAAGAAGAAGAGGAGGGGGTGGAGGAGAGAGGTGTGTCACAATCATTAGCATTTTGGAGGCGTGGTGGTGGAACAACCTCCAACACTACTGCACCTTGTCCTGCATCCTTCCCAGCTGCCAGCAGAGTCACCCAATGCGCCGTGAAACTTAGGTAACGTCCCTGTCCATGCCTGCTGGACCATGAATCAGCGGTAATATGCACCTTACCGCTGACCGCCCTGTCCAGCGAGGCATGGACATTGCCTTCCACATGCCGGTAGAGAGCCGGAATCGCCTTCCGTGAGAAAAAGTGGCGTTTGGGTACCTGCCACTGAGGAACCGCACGTTCCACAAACTCACGGAAGGGGGCAGAGTCTACCAACTGAAAAGGCAGCAGTTGAAGTGCTAGCAATTTTGCCAAGCTAGCATTCAACCGCTGGGCATGTGGATGGCTGAGAGCAAACTTCTTTCGGCGTTGCAGCAGCTGGGGCAGGGAAATTTGCCTGGTACAATCTGACGTCGATGTACCAAAAGCAGATTGCCCACAAGTACTTGGCTGTGACACACCTAATTCTACACCTTCATTCCTCTCAGTGCAGGTCTCAGAGAAGACTGAAGGTCTAGTGGGGTTGGAAATCTCAGCTGATGAGGAGCAAGGAGAGGTCCTCTTTGTTCTTTGGTGTGGGTCTTTTAGATACGCTTGCCAACGAACTACATGGCAGGTCAACATATGTCTGGTCAAGCATGTGGTACCCAAGCGGGAGATGTTTTGGCCACGCAAGATACGCTTGAGACATATGTTGCAAATAGCAGCGGTGCGATCTGATGCACTCGTCTCAAAAAAGGCCCACACCAAAGAACTTTTTGAATAACGCGCAGAGACTGCAGCGCCCTGCACATGTGGAGCTTTGGGGTGTGATGCAGTCAATGTGCTGCCCTTAGGCTGGCCCCTGGAGGGCATCCTGCCTCGTTGGTGATGTGCCGCCTCCTCCTCCTCCTCCTCTCTCCTATCAGGCACCTACGTTGAGTCAGTGACCTCATCATCCCCTCCCTCCTCATCACTGGAGCAAACCTGGCAGTATGCTGCAGCAGGGGGAGCATGACTGCCAGATTGCTGTCCTTCTTGGGCACCCCCTCTGTCCGTGCTCATGTTACTGCCTTCATCGAGCTCAGTATCATCATCAGAGCCTTCCAAACGCTGGGCATCCTCCTGGAGCATGTACCCAACACTGTGGTCAAACAGTTCGAGGGACTCCTCAGGAGGACATGGTGGGGCTAGGGAAGGAGTCACTGATGACATTGAGCCGAGGGAAGAGGCCGCTGCTTTGCCAGACAAAGTACCCTGGGCATGGGTGAGAGAGGATGAGGAGGAGGATGAGGACGGCTTGGTCATCCACTCGACCAAGTCTTCCGCATGTTGCGGCTCAACACGGCCAGCTGCCGAAAAAAAGGCCAAGCGTGTCCCATGGCCACGTGCTGATGAGGATGCACCGTCTCCATGACCAGCACTAGACACAGAGCCTGCTTGCCCTCTCTTATTGGCTTGTGACTGTCTGCCTCTCCTTCTTGGCCTTCCAGACATACTAATGGCCTGTAGCTGCACTAAGCTGGGATATATATATATATATATATATATATATATATATATATATATATATATGTACTGATACTGCAGCTAGCAAAATCAACTGCCTGCCTGTAGTATGAGAACACCACCAACCTTCTACAGGTAGCTTTAGCTGAACACTGTGAGGTGGACGCACCCCACTAACTTGTAGGTTTAGCTAAACACTGTGAGCAGGACGCACTGCACTAACTGTAAATAGTCTAGCTGCCTGACTGTGGTACTAATAGGATCAAAAGAACACCAGCAATTTTCTTCAGGTAGCTGTATTTACTGTAACAAGACAAGCCTGCCTGTCAGTAAGAAGATAACAGAAACGGATCTAGCTGAACACTGTGAGCAGGACGCACCCCACTAGCTTGTAGGTTTAGCTGAACACTGTGAGGTGGACGCACCCCACTAACTTGTAGGTTTAGCTGAACACTGTGAGCAGGACGCACCCCACTAACTTGTAGGTTTAGCAGAACACTGTGAGCAGGACAAACTGCACTAACTGTAAATAGTCTAGCTGCCTGACTGTGGTACTAATAGGATCAAAAGAACACCAGTAATTTTCTTCAGGTAACTTTATATACTGTAACAAGACAAGCCTGCCTGTCAGTAGGAAGATAACAGGAACGGATCTAGCTGAACACTGTGAGCAGGACGCACTGCACTAAATGTAAATAGTCTAGCTGCCTGACTGTGGTACTAATAGGATCAAAAGAACACCAGTAATTGTCTTCAGGTAGCTGTAAATACTGTAACAAGACAAGCCTGCCTGTCAGTAAGAAGATAACAGGAACGGATCTAGCTGAACACTGTGAGCAGGACGCACTGCACTAAATGTAAATAGTCTAGCTGCCTGACTGTGGTACTAATAGGATCAAAAGAACACCAGTAATTGTCTTCAGGTAGCTGTAAATACTGTAACAAGACAAGCCTGCCTGTCAGTAAGAAGATAACAGGAACGGATCTAGCTGAACACTGTGAGCAGGATGCACTGCACTAAATGTAAATAGTCTAGCTGCCTGACTGTGGTACTAATAGGATCAAAAGAACACCAGTAATTTTCTTCAGGTAGCTTTATATACTGTAACAAGACAAGCCTGCCTGTCAGTAGGAAGATAACAGGAACGGATCTAGCTGAACACTGTGAGCAGGACGCACTGCACTAAATGTAAATAGTCTAGCTGCCTGACCGTGGTACTAATAGGATCAAAAGAACACCAGTAATTTTCTTCAAAATACTGTAACAAGACAAGCCTGCCTGTCAGTAAGAAGATAACAGGAACAGATCTAGCTGAACACTGTAAGCAGGACGCACTGCACTAAATGTAAATAGTCTAGCTGCCTGACCGTGGTACTAATAGGATCAAAAGAACACCAGTAATTTTCTTCAGGTAGCTGTAAATACTGTAACAAGACAAGCCTGCCTGTCAGTAGGAAGATAACAGGAACGGATCTAGCTGAACACTGTGAGCAGGACGCACTGCACTAAATGTAAATAGTCTAGAAGATAACAGGAACGGATCTAGCTGAACACTGTGAGCAGGACGCACTGCACTAAATGTAAATAGTCTAGAAGATAACAGGAACGGATCTAGCTAAACTGAATACAGTGTATATATATATATATATATATGCAACACCTGGGATGCATATATATACACAATACACTTTAAGTGCAGCTAACTGACTGACTGTCCTGCCTAATCTATCTAACTCAAATCAAATGACACTGTCTCTCTGTCTATCTCTTTCAACGCCGGAACACACACTACACAGGGCCGCCGTGCAGGCGGCCTTATATAGTGTGGGGCGTGTACTAAATCCCCTGAGCCATAATTGGCCAAAGCCTCCTTGGCTTTGGCCAATTACGGCTCTCTGTTCAGGCGGCGCTGTGATTGGCCAAGCATGCGGGTCATAGTGCATGCTTGGCCAATCATCAGCAAGCAGTGCACTGTGATGCCGCAGTGAATTATGGGCCGTGACGCGCCACACGAATTTGGCGCGAACGGCCCATTACGTTCGCAATTCGGCGAACGACCGAACGGGTACTCGTAAAAAAAAAAAAAAAAAATGGCATTGGTGCATCCCTAGTACAAAGATTATTTTTCCTAACATGTTCCATTTAAACCAATACCCTTCATTGTATCCCTTCCTGCCAGTGTGGCTATCTGAGCAGTTGGGGTGTAATAGCAAGGAATGAACTTTTGTAATATATTCGGAGTGTATCTAAGGGCATTGTACAATGTTTGTTTTTGCACACTAATCTTGTTACATTAAGAATTTTATGTCGAGTGGTTCTACAATAGTCGATGGATTGTACAGTACTTTTCTGTTATCTTGGAAAAGCAAGTTGGCTGAATGTACAAAGTACAGACAAATACTTCCAGTCCTGGACTTGCATTAATCTATTAGCAAATGTTTAGCTCTCTGCAGATAATACCGCAGATATTTGTTTATATAAAAAATATATATTTTACTTGGCATAACAACCAAAAATGTTCACAACATATTGAGGTAATGGAGCCTGGCATTCGAATGCGAAAGTGGGTGACTCATGTTTTCTTTTCATTAGCGTTGAGGCCATGAAAAAACACTCAACAACAGCTCATACGCCTTTTTGTCCCTTAGATATTTATTTGCCATTCTTGCTCTTTCAGAATCCCATTACCAATTAAGAGGAATAAAAATATTTGCCAATGTTCTTCTCAAAGACGAGAAAATAGAGGATAAAAAGGATGCACTGTGCAATGTTTACTGAACGAGATTAAATTATTACCTGTTAGTGTTTGAATTGTTTTCAGATGGTGTACTCATTGGTATTGATAAAAAAAAAATAACAAAAAAAAAACCAGTAGAGCTGAGCAAAATTAAGGTTTTATTTCCCTGAAATTTCATCAAAAAAGATTTTGGCAAATGTTTCCATTTCCTCACAATACATTAGTGGGAAAGGTGGGATTAAATCAGGTGAAAACATCCACGTTCCTCCTTTTAACAGGTAAGTGCTCAAAAGATCATCACCATCACCTCCTGGTAAAAAACACCACCAAAAGATCAGATGAATGCTTATCACAGGTAAATGACCTTCTGGTTAAAGAAAGGTCAAACAAGCAGGTTTAAATGTGATCCTCCAATTACTCCGCTCATGATGGAAATTTATATATTTGTCTCCACAACCAACGTCACTTCTCCCCTCACTCCAAAAAACGGTCCCCGGAAGAAGTCAGTTGTGACGAAACCCATAGGGAAGAGCGACATGCTTGCATCATGGCGTTAACCAAAAGTGAGGTATGGTTTTTGGGATTGATCCACTATTGGCATAGAACATTCATTGTTGGTATAAACAATTTGAAGAATCGGGGTATTTATCTAAGGGGAAGAGTCCAGGGTGACCATGCAGAGAAAACTGTGCAACGAATTCAAGAGTCTTTTCCGCTCGCCATGCTAGCCGAGAACTTGTGATCCCTCATATAATTGTTTGGCGTGTGTTAGGGCGATGTTTGCTTCTGAGGCCATAACGATTGCAACTGGTGCAAGCCCTACGTGTAAGTGACAGATGTAAACATTTAGATTTCTGTCATATGCTCTTAGACGCCATGGAGACCGATAGATTCTTACCGCGGTTGATTTTTTGTGATGAAGCAACGTTTCATCCAAGCAGTAAAGTTTGGCATCACAATATTCGCATATGGGGACTTGAGAAGCAACACGAACTTGCATGAGCGAGATTAACCAAAAATGAATGTGTTTTGTGTGTGGTTTTGTTTACAAAGGTTTATGATCCTTCCGTTTTTGAGGGACATTCCTATCTTGAAATGCTGAAGGACTGGCTTTTCCCACAACTTAAAGCAGAGCTCCACCCAAAAGGGGAAGCCCCACTTGTCTGCCTCCTCCCCCCCTCCGCTACCACATTTGGTACCTTTTGGGGGGGAGGAGGGAGCGGGTACATGGTTTTAACAGGTACCCACTCTGATTTCCGGGTGAGTTTGTTGTGACAAAGTTCGGTCCCCCTCCTCCTTCCAACACAGCCGGCCAATTCACAGAGTGCAGCGCGGTTCACGCATGCATAGTAGGGAACCGGTGGCAGCAGCCCCCGTCAGCCGATATCGGCCCGGGTAACGACACCACTGGATTCCTGGACAGGCAAATGTCCTAATATTAAAAGTCACCAGCTAAAGTATTTGCAGCTGCTGACTTTTATTTTTTTCTGAAGGGGCCTGGAGCTTCCGATTTAATCAAGAAGATTTCATCTTTGAGCAAGATGGAGCACTGCCACATTGGCACAAACCTAGTTTGTCGGTTTCTAAAAGAAACATTGCCTCAACTTTGGATAGGTCACATTGGACCCCAAAACTTGGCACTATACTCTTGGCCCCCAAGATCTCCAGACACTACACCCTGTGACTTTTTCTTGTAGGGATATGTAAAACAACGTATTTTTTGTTCCACCATTACCCGCTGACTTGTATGAGCTCAAAAACAGAATCACTGCTGCAGTAACTTCTGTGAAAGAAGACTCTCTCAGATGAGTTGGGCACAAATTCAGCTTTCGACTTGATGTTATCCGTATAGCTGGTAGAGGGCACATAGAGCATTTATAACATGGGGAGTGAAACTTGAGGACTTAATAGTTTGTAATTTGTTATGTAACTGTAACACATTTTCATTATTAAATATAACTTTAAAATCATTCTTTTTGAAACACACCTCTACATATATTTTATTTATTATGTCTATACTGTATATATATATATATATATATATATATATATATATATATATATACAGTATCTCACAAAAGTGAGTACACTCCTCACATTTTTGTAAATATTTTATTATACCTTTTCATGAGACAACACTGAAGAAATGACACTTTGCTACAATGTAAAGTAGTGAGTGTACAGCTTGTATAACAGTGTAAATTTGCTGTCCCCTCCAAATAACTTAACACACAGCCATTAATGTCTAAACCGCTGGCAACAAAAGTGAGTACACCCTTATATGAAAATGTCCAAATTGGGCCCAAAGTGTCAATATTTTGTGTGGCCACCATTATTTTCCAGCACTACATTAACCCTCTTGGGCATGGAGTTCACCAGAGCTTCACAGGTTGCCACTGGAGTCCTCTTCCACTCCTCCATGATGACATCACGGAGCTGGTGGATATTAGAGACCTTGTACTCCTCTACCTTCCGTTTGAGGATGCTCCACAGATGCTCAATAGGGTTTAGGTCTGGAGACATGCTTGACCAGTCCATCACCTTTACCCTCAGCTTTTTTAGCAAGGCAGTGGTCATCTTGGTGTTGTGTTTGGGGCCTTTATCATGTTGGAATACTGCTCTGCAGCCCAGTCTACAAAGGGAGGGGATCATGCTCTACTTCAGTATGTCACAGCACATGTTGGCATTCATGGTTCCGTTAATGAACTGTAGCTCCCCAGTGCCGGCAGCACTTATGCAGCCCCAGACCATGACACTCCCACCACCATGCTTGACTGTAGGCAAGACACACTTGTCTTTGTACTCCTCACCTGGTTGCTGCCACACACGCTTGACACCATCTGAACCAAATAAGTTTACCTTGGTCTCATCAGACCACAGGACATGGTTGCAGTAATCCATCTCCTTAGTCTGCTTGTCTTCAGCAAACTGTTTGTGGGCTTTTTTGTGCATCATCTTTAGAAGAGGCTTCCTTCTGGGATGACAGCCATGCAGACCAATTTGATGCAGTGTGCAGTGTATGGTCTGAGCACTGAAAGGCTGACCCCCCACCCCTTCAACCTCTGCAGCAATGCTGGCAGCACTCATACGTCTATTTCCCAAAGACAACCTCTGGATATGACGCTGAGCACATGTACTCAACTTCTTTGGTAGACCATGGCGAGGCCTGTTCTGAGTGGAACCTGTCCTGTTAAACCGCTGTATGGTCTTGGCCACTGTGCTGCAGCTCAGTTTCAGGGTCTTGGCAATCTTCTTATAGCCTAGGCCATCTTTTTTCAGATCCTCAGAGAGTTCTTTGCCATGAGGGGCCATGTTGAACTTCCAGTGACCAGTATGAGAGAGTAAAAGCGATAACACCAAATTTAACACACATGCTCCCCATTCACACCTGAGACCTTGTAACCAGTGGCAGCCCTTCCATAGGGGGTGCCTGGGTGCCGATCACAAAATTTTTTTTTTTTAAGCTGGCCCTTTAAAAAAAAAATAATACAAAAAAAGGTCCTAAAGTGCACTGTGTTCGGACGCCGGACACAGTGCACTTATGGAAAGCGCCACGTCTATGCAATCACGAGATTGCAGACGTGGCGCTTCATTTGCGGGCGTTTCTTGCGGGCTTTCTGAAGCGCCCGGCGCTAGTATCTATACTATGGCTGGGCGGTTTGATTGACATCTGAGTATAATGTCACTTCCTGTTTCTCTCTTCAATTGCACCCAGGAGAGAGAAACAGGAAGTATGAGAAGAACGGACCTCTCCACAGGAGACACTGCTGGAGAGGACAACACACAGCAAGGTAAGTAACCGAGGGAGGGGGGTTTGATGGTGACACATGCTGCTACAATTTGGTGACACATGCTGCTGCAATTTGGTGACACAGGCTGCTACAATTTGGTGACACATGCTGCTGCAATTTGGTGACACACGCTGCTACAATTTGGTGACACAGGCTGCTGCAATTTGGTGACATATGCTGCTACAATTTGGTGACACATGCTGCTGCAATTTGGTGACACATGCTGCTACAATTTGGTGACACATGCTGCTGCAATTTGGGGACACATGCTGCTACAATTTGGTGACACACGCTGCTACAATTTGGTGGCACAGGCTGCTGCAATTTGGTGACACAGGCTGCTACAATTTGGTGACACATGCTGCTGCAATTTGGTGACACATGCTGCTGCAATTTGGTGACACAGGCTGCTGCAATTTGGTGACACATGCTGCTGCAATTTGGTGGTGACACTTGCTGCTGCAATTTAGTGACACATGCTGCTGCAATTTGGTGGTGACACATGCTGCTGCAATTTGGTGACACATGCTGCTACAATTTGGTGGTGACACATGCTGCTTCAATTTGGTGACACATGCTGCTGCAATCTGGTGGTGACACATGCTGCTGCAATTTGGTGACACATGCTGCTACAATTTGGCGACACATGCTGCTGCAATTTGGTGACACATGCTGCTGCAATTTGGTGGTGACACATGCTGCTGCAATTTGGTGACACATGCTGCTGCAATTCGGGGTGACACATGCTGCTGCAATTTGGTGGTGACACATGCTGCTGCAATTTGTTGACACATGCTGCTGCAATTGGTGGTGACACATGCTGCTGCAATTGGTGGTGACACATGCTGCTGCAATTGGTGGTGACATATGCTGCTGCAATTGGTGGTGACACATGCTACTGCAATTTGGTGGTGACACATGCTGCTGCAATTTGGTGGTGACACATGCTGCTGCAATTTGGACACATGCTGCTACAATATGGTGACACATGCTGCTACAATTTGGTGTTGACACATGCTGCTACAATTTGGTGACACATGCTGCTGCAATTTGGTGACACATGCTACTGCAATTTGGTGGTGAAACATGCTGCTGAAATTTGGTGGTGACACATGCTGCTGAAATTTGGTGGTGACTCATGCTGCTGCAATTTGGTGGTGACAAATGCTGCTGCATTTGGTGGGACGCAGGCTGCATTTTATGTGACACAGGCTGCATGTAAGGAGGGACTCCGCTGGGGCACCTGATGTAAGGAGGGACTCCGCTGGGGACACCTGATGGCATCTGGTGGCAGGCAACGTGGCTAGTGACATGCTCAGGGCTCCCACTGATTCTGCATTATGGTGAGTTGAATGATTTCATTTTATATTACAATGTAATAATAGAAATAATGCGCTTCAATCATCCATAACAACCATGGTGCCGGGATGATTGAAGCTCTAACACCAGGTGTTTGGAGTATCTTTATCTGCTGATTGTTAAACTTTCTAGAATACACATATTTCTATTGTTGTGTATGATCTGGGCCTGCTGTCCCTCCATCCCTCTCTCCCTCTCCCTCCATCCCTCGTTCATCTTAGACACTAACCACACCACCTTAGAGCCACGCCCACTATTTCACTGAAACCACTCCCATTTTCACCAAGTGGAGGGGGCCAAAAAAGGAAGGGCGGGGCCTGGCGCCCCCCCCATCCTAAAACTTCACCAGCCACCACTGCTTGTAACACTAAAGAGTTACATGACACCAGGGAGGGAAAATGGCTAATTGGGCCCAATTTGGACATTTTCACTTAGGGATGTACTCACTTTTGTTGCCAGCGGTTTAGACATTAATAGCTGTGTGTTGAGTTATTTTGAGGGGCCAGCAAATTTATACTTATATCCAACTGTACACTCACTACTTTACATTGTAGCAAAGTGTAATTTCTTCAGTGTTGTCACATGAAAAGATATAATAAAATATTTACAAAAATATCAGGGGTGTACTCACTTCACTCTCGCCACCTCTGTTTCACTGGCACCGGGTCTAGGGTCCCGTTGAGTTTACCTTTGGACGAGGTAGGCACCAACACTTGAGTATGTTTTTCAATGCTTTAATGAACAAATATTAAGGGAAGTAGCAGGAAAGAGGCAGAAGGAAAGTTGCAGGGAAGCTCAAATACCTTTCTTTAGTATTCTTTAGAACATCATTTGGAATTGAACACTTGTAGTTAGATGCACTCCCCTTGTGGGATTCAATCTTTGCCTGGATAAGCCTCTCTCACTTGCCTAGCAGCCAGTACGTAGCTCGAAAAAAAGTCTCTGCCACAGACTTGTTTGGAATAAAACCCGTACGATCCTCTGCCACAGGATGTATTGGTTTGCGATGAATGTCAGACACAGTACTTGAACCTTTAAGCCAACCCGGCAGTACTATGTAGTAAGACTACTTCAGGATACGTCCTCCAACTGAGTCACCAGGCCCCTCTCCAGACCAGCACTCTGCGTGATCCTTCCATGACGGGTCCTCACCTGGGATCTTCTCAGTTGTCCAGCTTCTCCACTCAGGATAGACAGCTCAGGACCGTTCCTCTGCTGCTGTGGTAGGCCTCAGACAGGCTCCTGGGCCCACCCACACGCCGCAGCGGCGCGGGCCTCCGGAACAGAGGACCATGAGGTGATATTCCTATCGCATACCTGACGGCCAGGAGGGCCAGCAGGTGGCTGAAAATTAACCCCTAAACATGGCGTCTGTCCCATAAATACCCTCTCCCAGAATGCAACTCGGAGGACCACCTCCACCGAGTTGTCTCCGGGACAGACGAACACTCATACGCTTCGACACGTTGCCTTTCCAACACCGGCCTATGGGGACAACGACACCCACCGGCGCAGTGTGGAATCACACGCAACTCAGCCAAGCTGGAACAGAGGCAAACCCAACTTCACCTAACAAGTAACCCACTAGATTTACGTATCAGCGGTAGATCAAAAAATCTACCAGCGCTACATTCTCCCCCCCACTACAATAGACGTTGTCCTCAATGTCTGTCAAAAATAACTCCCAAGCCTGAGAGTAGGTATTTGAGCTTAAAACTTATATATATATATATATATATATATATATATATATATATATATATATATATATATATATATATATATATATATAATGGTGGTATTTACTATTTTTTTATGTCACACAATATTTGCACAGCTATTTATCAAACGCAAATTTTTTAAAAAAAATACACTATCATGATTTTTAAATCGATATATCAAATGTTAATGCTATGGTTGAGTGAGGGATGTGTTTCATATCTATACGTAACTTCAAACATTGAGGCTGGATTTTCCACATTGGCTACCTTGTCATATGCGTAGGGCCTTTTTTGTCTTTTTCCGATTTACAATAGCTTATGGAGACAACTGTTGAGTGAAACCTTTTCACTTCATATTTCGAATGCACTGTTGGTACCTTTTTAAAAAAAAAAAAACCTTGTAAAAATAAAGACTATACAAATGAGAAATGAATTTTAATGCAAACAAACACAAACCTATACCCATATTTTTGGTAACATCTAAAAGATTGGGTTGGGTTAAGTAAATAGGTACCAAATATGTAAAGTCTTAAAATTGTGCACCTATGGTACCCACAATTCTCCATAGGCAATACTTTAAAAGCCTTTACATGTTATCAGTTTTGAGTTAAACGTTATGGGCAATAGTCTGATATCAGCTGACTCTGGTTAACTGGAAAGCAGAAGTAATTGCACTCCTGTGACCTACAAGAGAAGTAGAACTAAAAAAAAATGTTCCATTCATAACATACCTTATTTTAAACCCAGCGATGAGATCACTAGATCTCTGTGCTTCTCTTTGCAATGCAGGCAGATTGTGGCTGGTGGGAGGAGCTGGCAGGGTGCTGTACATATTTCCCGAAACATCACAGCACCTGCCTCAGTACTCCTCTCAAAAGCCCACATTCCTGATGCAAGCAGTAGACTGGCTCTTGGGAATAGTTATGCAAGTATCAAAATGTCTTAATGGGTGGAGTCTGGAGGAGTGGGCCTTCCTAGGCAGTCTATGTTTGCATGCAGACCACACTAGGTTACACCCACATAGTGTGGAGCCTCCATAATCGAATGAAGAAATGAATTCCAATGACAGGAGTAGGCTAGGTACAGTAAGACTGTGGAGGAAAGAGCTAGAAGATGCTGGACATCCTTCAGCCAGGATGTAATGTAGGCTCTATCTGACCTGTTGCAGCTTCTAATGCATATTGTGAGAAGCTCACAGTGTGCAGTGAAATCAGAATAAGCAATTTCAATACAAGAGGGGAGCCTATACAACTGTGCAAGATCAGTAGGAAGGCTGTTTAACTTTAAGGATGCAATAGGGATTAGACAGCTCCTAGTTGCTATAGAAGCTCCTTTCAGTTATCCTGGACCTGTTTTTGTGGCCAAAACATTGCCCTTCAAAATCCAGATTATTTCCTTTTTTAACCACTTCAATACTGGGCACTCCCCCCCCCCCCCCCTTCCTTCCTGCCCAGGCCAATAATCAGCTTTCAGTGCTGTCGCACATTGAAAATTACTCATGTAATAGTCATGCAACACTGTACCCATATGACATTTTTATAATTTTTTTTAGACAGACAGACTTTCTTTTGTCTTTTGGTGGTATTTAATCAGCCGTTTCTGTTAAAATTTTTTGCAAATAAGTAATTTTTCTTATTCACTGATGTGCGCTGATGAGGCTTCACTGATAGGCACTGATACGCTGCATTGATGGGCATTAATAGACCCTGAGGAGGCTGCACTTATGGGCACTGATAGGCTGCATTGATGGGCACTGATAGGCTGCATTGATGGGCACTGATAGGCCCTGAAGAGGCTGCGCTGATGTGCACTGATGAGGCAGCACTGATGAGGCTGCACCAATTGGCCCTGATGAGGCTGCACTGATGGCCACTGGTGAGGCGACACTGATGAGGCTGCACCAATGGGCACTGATGATGTATAAAATACAGTGCAGTCGTAGTACAGTTGCTAATACAGTGCAGGCGGTGTACACAGTATCTAATACATTGTGTACAGTTTCTACTACACTTCTGGTGGTGTACACAGTATCTAACACAGCTATGCAAGCAGCCAGGCTAACAGATGCCATGCAGTGCTTGAGTTGGTCTGCCTAGGGGACAGGAGCCACATTGGGGCAGAGATTCTGTCAGCTCTGCAGGGGCAGGCTCAGAGGTGGATGCGCCATACCAGCTTCATCCAGGAATGGTTGTATGCGCCAATGGCACCAACCTTCTCTCCGCCCTCCGACAGGGACACTTGACCCATGCTCCATGTTTGGCATACGTCCAGAATTTGGTGGTGCAGCAGTTCTTGAGCAGGTACCCAGGCTTATAGGATCTCCTGAGACAGGCTTGGAAAGTCTGTGGTCATTTCCGCCGTTCATACAATGCCAGTGCTCGGCTGGCTGACATTCAAAGGGAATGCAACCTGCCCACCAAACGCCTCATTTGTGACATACCCACCAGGTGGAACTCAAAGTTGGCAATGCTGCAGCGGCTGCACACACAGCAAAGGGCCATCAATGAGTACCTGTGCGAGTATGGCAATAGGACAGTGTTAGGGGAGCTTGGCTTCTTTTCGCCATGCCAGTGGCTACTGATCAAGGATGCATGCACTGTCCTGTCAGCAGGATGGTGAGCAGCGGCAATGCATGCATCAGTGACACTGTCCCTCTAGTCTTCCTGTTGGAGCACATGCTTCGTGGAATCATGTAACTGGCACTTGAGGCAGAACAGCAGGAGGAAGAGGAGGACTCCCTTACCTCTCAAGGCCCCATTTATCCAGATAGCATTCCTGCGGGCCCGCCAAACACACAGGAAGAAGAGGAGGAGGAGAATTGTGTCAGCATGGATGTAGAGGATAACACTCAGCTGTAGTCTTCAAGGGATGGTTTTCAGTCCCCAGAAACCCAAGGAGTTGTATGTGGCTGGGAGGAGGTAGTTATGGATCATGTGATCCTTAGTGACCCAGAGGACTCAGAATCAAATGCCTCTGCAAACTTACGCTGCATGGCCTCCCTGGTTCTGCAAAGCCTGCAAAAGGACCCTAAGATTCCTGGTATCAAGGAGAGGGATCATTACTGGCTGGCAACCCTTCTTGATCCACGTTACAAGAGTAAGGTTTCAGAACTCATCCTGCCTTCGCAGAGGGAGCAGAGGATGAAACATCTTCAGGAGGCCTTGAAGAAAGGTTTGTGCAATGCATTTCCAGACCCTGTGAGGTTACAATTTCCTGGTGCTGGACAATGTGTTGCTGAGGCTTCATTCAGTCAGAGGAAGAGCGGTGGAGAAGGTGACCGGCTGACCGGTGCCTTTAAACAATTTTTCAGTCCTCAGCGCCAAGGTCTGATCGGTTCAAGCAACCATCGCCAGTGTCTGTATTACATGATACAGGAATATCTAGGGGCAAGAGTAGACTTGGAGCCCTTTCCAACAGATCATCCAATGGGTTACTGGGTCTTTAGGATGGACCACTGGCCAGAAATTGCTCAATATGCAATTGAGCTACTGGCCTGTCTTGCATCCAGCATGTTTTCTAAATGCACATTCAGTGCTGCTGGGGGGTTTGTAACGGATCAAAGAGTGCGCCTGTCCACAGACTCCATTGATAGGCTCACATTCATAAAAATGAATCATTCTTTGATCAGCAGCTATCAAGCACCTGATGCTGATGTAACTGATTGAATTTGCTATGGATGTGGGATCCCTTGAAGACTGCCTATGCTGACTATCTCATTCCTCCTCAATCTTGATGATGCTAGCCTCCAACAATATTTTTGGTTTAAGGCACCACCACCACCATCCAAGGCCCAATTTTTCTGCCCCTGTTTAACAGCGGCATGTAATTACAATTTTTGATCTAGTATTTCACAGCAGGGCCCATTCCTGCGCCCAACAAGAGTATCTGTGAGGGGTTTACAGTTAGTGTTGTGGCACCACCACCACCACCCAAGGCCCAATTTTTCTGCCCCTGTTTAACAGCGGCATGTAATTAAAATTTTTGATATAATATTTCACAGCAGGGCCCGTTCCTGCCCCCAACAAGAGTATCTGTGAGGGGTTACAGTGTTGTGGCACGACCAGCCAAGGCCAAATTTTTCTGCCCCTGTTTAACAGGGGCATGCAATTACAATTTTTAATATAATATTTCACAGCAGCGCCCGTTCCTGCACCCAACAAGAGTAACTGTGAGGGCCTTCAGTGTTCTGGTACCACCATCACCTAAGGCCCAATTTTCTGCAGAGTATATAGTGCGGGCCGTATAGTATATATACTGCTGTCCAGAGTATATAGTACCTGGGGGACCCCCACACCATTTTTAAAAAAAAATTGGTGCGGGGTTCCCATTAATATCCATACCAGACCTGAAGGGCCTGGTATGGATTTTGGGGGTGACATCCACACCTTTTTTTTGTATTTTTATCTATATTGCCGGGATCCAACAATACATTACAGCTGCGAGCAGTTTTAAATGACATTTATTCCTTTAGAAATGTCATTTTGCTGTGGCACTGTTATAAACATGGGAAAGATGTGCTACTTTACAGGCATACTAAGGACACCCCCCCAAGCACGATATTTAAAGAAATATTTAATTTTTATTGTTTCACTTTAAGCATTATTAAAATGACTGCTCTGAAAAAACGTCCATTTTTAAAACTTTTTTTTGCATTGATACATGTCCCCTGGGGGAGGACCCGGGTCCCCGAACACTTTTTATGGCAATAACTTGCATATAAGCCTTTAAAGTTAGCACTTTTGATTTTTCACGTTCATGTCCCATAGACTTTAACGGTGTTCGCATCTTGAAATTAATTTTTTGCCTGTTCGCATGTTCTGCTGTGAACCGGACCGGGTGGTGTTCGGCTCATCCCTAATTATGAGCAATCCTTTACTCACAGAGACACAGTACGTGAGCATGGGCGTCCGCAGAACTTTTTTCAGGGGGGGGGGCATAATTTTAATGACACCCATGCTCTCAATGTTTACTATTTGCCACATATGTGGAAACAGAACCAGTGAGAGATGGAGGTAGTGGTGGAACTAAGGAGACAGTAAGGAGTTCAGTAATGAACTAATGAAGTGAAGAAAACAGGAGTATAGAGAGAGAAGGTAGTACAGATAGAAGGCAGCAGAAGAGCAGAGCAAGAAAGTGAAAGACAGAGGCAGAAGTGAGAAGAGATGGGAGCAGGACTAGAGAGAAAGAGGGAAGGCATAAAAGATTGAGAGGAAGGCAGTAGTACTGAGAGAGAGGGAGGTAGAGGAAAGCATATTACTTATCACTCCATGCCATGCCTGCAGAAGTGACACCTCTCCTACCTACACCTGCATGCTCCCCATCAATCATCCTTCCTCTCACCACCTACGGAGTCCTGGCTGCTACTAACTGCTGTTACCTGTGGTTCCTCGCTGTTCTTGTTGCCTAGGCACAGGTAGCATTAGCATATCACTGGGCGGCTCGCAGTTGAGTGGGCGGTGGCAGTGTCGGCCCGGATCTACATAGTGGCAGACTGCCAGCATGTCACTCAGTGGCTCGCACTTGAGTGGGCGGATCCATCTACACAACACGATGAGACACACCTACACTACACAGGCAGCCAATCACTGAAGAGGAGGGCGGAGAGGCGGAGCCGGGGACACTGGACAGCAGGGCCACCATCAGAAATTTTGGGGCCCCTTACACAGTTTTAGGCCTGGCCCCCCCCCCACCCCCAGACATTTCCCAGGGCCCGCCTACTGGCAGTCCCACCAAGTCCCATCCCATGGCCTCCTCTTTCAGTCTCATCTCCCTGATCCCATGTCCTTCTCCTTCTCCTTCATCCCACATCCTCCTCTATCCCATGTCCTCCTCCTTCATCCCACATCCTCCTCTATCCCATGTCCTCCTCCAGTCCCATCTCCTTCATCCCACATCCTCCTCCTCCAGTCCCTTCTCCTTCATCCCACATCCTCCTCTATCCCATGTCCTCCTCCTCCAGTCCCTTCTCCTTCATCTCACATCCTCCTCCTCCTCCAGTCCCTTCTCCTCCATCCTGGGACTCCGGTTCTGGTGACAACTGTCTCCAAGGGCATTTCTCTCTAACTACGGAGCCCGCCTCGGTCCGCCGGCTCAGCGGGAGATCAGTCCGTTGATCTCCGCTGAGCCGGCGGATGACACTGAGCGGGGGAGGGGCTTGTCAGGCGCTGCTGCCGCCTATGGAGGGATTGGACGAAAACGGACAGCGTGTCCTTTTTCGTCAGATCTCACCCGATCCGATCCGCCAGCGACGGACCTGGACGTAGAGCCATCCGTCTGCTTTTAGCGGATCGGACGGGGTCGGATGTCAGCGGACATGTCTCCACTGACATCCGACGCTCCATAGGCTAACATGGATCGCCCGTTCAGGTCCGCCGTCAAAACTGACAGGCGGACCTGAACGGTCCGATCGTGTGAAAGGGGCCTTACAGAGGAATTCTGTCCCTCCCACCAAGACAGGAAGCACGAGGCTCTTCAGTGATGGACAGTGCACTCTGTGTACCTATTGGCTAAGGAGGTAGCAGGAGGAGGAGCAGCCCGCCTCCTGCTGCCTCCTCAGCCAATGAGCAACTGAAAGGCTGTTAAGTCCCTCCCTCATACCATCTCCCGAGTCCCAGCTGTGCCAGCTTACTATGCTTAGCCTACGGCCGCATCTCTCCTGCAGACCTGCACTATATCTCCTTCGGCTCCCCTCTTCTGCACACTTCCTGGTTGCCACCGAGCCCCGGGCCCCTGCAGGCACCCGGGCCCAGTACATGTGTATCGGCTGTACCCCCTGATGGCGGCCCTGCTGGACAGTGTCAGTGTTAGGACAGAGCAGAGAGCTCAGAGCAGCCAGCAGAGAAACAGACGTTTAAAAAAAAGTCAGCGGCGGACATTTCAACACAACACAGTCTGCAAGCCAACACCTGATGATCCCGGGGGGGGCAATTGCCCCGCCTTGCCCCTATTTGCGGACGCCCATGTACGTGAGGAAAGGAAGCCGATAACCGGCAAGTCTGTGTACATGGAGTCAGCTGTGATTGGACACAGCTGATCACATGGTAAAGGGCCGCTGTGATTGGCCCTTTACCGTGATCTGTGATCAGCTGGGTCCAAAGGGCACAGCGGTCACAGAGCGTGCCCGACGCATGCCCCAGGGAGCGGGGTTCTGGGAGGACATCCATGAACACCCTCCCAGAACTAGAGAGCCACGCTGTAGCTGTCTTTCGGCTATAGCGTGGTACTAAACTAGAAAAAGAAAACAGACCGCGGACAAGTAAAATGATAAATGTAAAGCAAGAAGAATAATCATATATGTAAACACATAAAGGGCATTGGTGAAATAAATTCCTCTAAATATACCCATGCCCTCTTTTAAAGAAAAAAAAATGGTAGAACTTTATTTTTTTCTATTTGACCAAATTTAAAAAAAATGGCTATGAGTGAAATTGGAAGCTTCCGTTTTGGCAAAATTTTCAGTCTCTTTTTTTTTTAATATTATTATATTGAAGTGCTCATTTTCCTGCAGCCTATGTTGGGTATATTGGTCTGCTGATCTTCCAGCACATTGCACATTGTTGCTTATGGAAGTCCTGTATGAGGGTATTGCCATGTGTTACGTTCATGCCGCTAATCCTACACTTGGCCGCCGACAAGTCTGTCTGAACGCTACAAAGTAACTGCAGCTGTAAAAGCAGAATTCAGTTCCTGTTTGTTATCCTTTGTCATATAATCCACAATGTTTACTGATTACCTCCTCTAGGAAAGATGTTTCCATGCATATTGAGCACCCAGTCAGCTGGGATTATACAGTGCAAATGAATCCAGGCAATGTGCGCGTCGCTGTCAAGATAAAATCGCAGATCGCCGCCATTACTATTAAAAAAAATAAAATAATAAAACTGCCATAAATCTATCCCCTATTTTGTAGACGCGATAACTTTTGCACAATTAATCAATATACGCTTATTGCGGGTTTTTTTTACCAAAAATATGTAGAAGAACACATATCGGCCTAAACTGAGAAAAAAATTTGCTTTTTTTTTTAAAAAAATGGGGATATTTATTATAGCAAAAAGTACAAAATATTGTGGTTTTTTTTCAAAATTGTTGCTCTTTTTTTGTTTATAGCGCAAAAAATAAAAACCACAGAGATGATCAAATACCACCGAAAGAAAGTTCTATTTGTGGGAAAAAAGGCCATCTATTTTGTTTGGGTGCATCGTGGCATCGCAAAAAGTGCTCTGGTCAGGGAGGGGTAAAATCTTCCGGGGCTGAAGTGGTTAATGTTGATAAATGTAAAGTTATGCACTTGGGTGCTAAGAATATGCATGTATCATACATACTAGGGGGAGTACAACTGGGGGAATCCATAGTGGAGAAGGATCTGGGGGTTTTGGTAGATCATAAGCTCAATAATAACAAGCAATTCCAAGGTGCGGTTTCCAAAACAAGCAAAGTCCTTTCTTGTATTAAGAGAGGTATGGACTCCAGACAGAGAGATATCATTTTGCCCCCCTGTACAAATCATTAGTAAGACCTCATCTGGAATATGCAGTTCAGTTTTGGGCACCAGTTCTCAAAAAGGATATCGGGGAACTGGAGAAAGTGCAGAGAAGGGCAACCAAACTGATAAGAGGCCGGGAGGAGCTCAGCTATGAGGAAAGATTAGAGGAACTGAATATATTCTCTCTTGAGAAGAGGAGATTAAGGGGGATATGATCACCATGTATAAATATATAAGGGGTCCATATAGTGAACTTGGTGTTGAGTTATTCACTTTACGGTCAACACAGAGGACAAGGAGGCACACTTTGCGCCTGGAGAAAGAGATTTAATCTCCAAATACGGAAATGTTTCTTCACAGTAAGAGCTGTGAAAATGTGAAATAGACTCCCTCCAGAGGTGGTTCTGGCCAGCTCAGTAGATTGCTTTAAGAAAGGCCTGAATTCTTTCCTAAATGTACAGAATATAACTGGGTACTAACATTTATAGGTAAAGTTGATCCAGGGAAAATCTGGGATCAGAAAGAAATTTTTTCCCCTGCTGTATCAAATTGGATCATGTTTTGCTGGGGTTTTTCACCTTCCTCTGGATCAACTGTGGGTATAGGATTGTGTATATGGGATTGTATGATATTATTTTTTATTTATTTATTTTTATGGTTGAACTAGATGGACTTGTGTCTTTTTCCAACCTGACTAACTATGTAACTGTGTAGGGGGGTGCATTAGTCACTTCTGACAGTTTATGCTGACACCAAGGTATCCCACATCCCGACGCACACAGCAGTTGATTGACAGTCTCAGCTGTGCATGTTTCTCTATAAGACTGTGTATTGGGGGGGAGTCGCATGACTTCAGACATCCCAAAGTCAGTGGGAATAAACAATGCCCCATTTTTGGTGTCAGTGGGCAAAATAGCACCCTATAGCTGGTGTCATTGGGAGGAATTGTGCCCCATTGTTTTTGTCTATAGACCCCATTGTTGGTGTCATTGGGAGGAATTGCGGTCTATCTTTTGTGTCATTGGGAGGAATTCTGCCCCTTCATTAGTGTCAGTGGGGGGAATTATGCCCTATTGTTGGTATCAGTGGATGAATATAGTTCCCCAAGGGCCGGATAATAGCAAGCAAAGGGCCACATCTGCCCCCTGGGCCTCAGTTTGGAGACCACTGGTTTATGCTGACTCCAAGGGATACAACACCCCAAAGCACACAGCAGGTGATTGACAATCTCAGATGTGTATGTTTTCCTATGAGACTGTGTAGAGAGGGTGTGTGTCCTTTCCCTCCACTCAGATCTCATATTACATTCAGCTCCCTGCTCTAGGCTGTGCAGGGTGTGACATCAGATCCCCGCCCCCTGCCTTCTGAATCTGAGAAATGTTGTGTAAATTCTGTACTTTGAACAGCTTTGGAGAAGAGAGGGCAGCAAATAAATAGGTTCAACATATGTAGGAGGATTTGTTTCATCTCTGTGTATCACTTCAGTGAGTTTATGTAAGATGCAATCCAAAAGTCCAGATTGCTGCACTCCAAAATAACGTACAACTTTATTGAGTAAACCCAAGCAATACCACACCATGACACAATGAGGATAGCAGTAGTCAACGCATTTCAGCCTACCTCAGATATGTTAGGCTAAGGGTAAGGGTTTACAACCTAGTGTTCAGATGCTTTCGGGTTGATTTACTAATAGAGTAGAACATAACACATTATGGCAACCTTTGTCAACCATTTACTATAGAGGAACGCTTTAAACAATATTCAGGTCTCAGGGAACCCCTGCTAAAAATTATTATAGCTACAGGTTATGGTAAATTAGCTGCACCATATTGGTGGTCAATGAGAGAAGGAATTTCTTGCACTGGTGGTCAGTAGAAAGAACGCCCTGTTACACTGGTGGATCCTGAGAAAAATGTCAGTTTCAGTGGTGGTCAGTGTAGAGTCCCCATACCCTGGAGGAAAGTGGGAAAATGCTTCTTACAATGGTGGTCGGTGTTTGTCCCCTTATAGACAATAAACATGATCATTTGTGTGAGTGGTTACTTACCTGAATACCTAGAAGAGAAGCTCCGCTGGTCTCATTCCAGTGGTTCTCCCGGAGTGGTGTTGGTGTTAGAACTATTTGGACATCATCAATAAACAGTTGAATCTATTACTGTTCACTGCTCAAGGAATCCCTAACGACCTCCAGAGAACCCCTAGGGTTCCACAGAACCCTGGTTGAGAAAAGCATTATGGTAACAAATGACAACCTACTATAGATGTACGCTGTACTGCATTGCCACACTCGTGGTCAATTGCACTTATTATGACACCTGGATAGGAATTCTGGTGTATGCCTCTGACACACATTAGAACTCAAGAAGTGACATGGAGAAAATATGAAACATAACAAGTAAAACATGAAACAAGGACAAGTCCAGTTGAATGTGACCATCTACTACTAGCTATACCATGACCTAGAAGATAAATGAGAACCTTCACATAGTAGCGTAGCGTGGGATGTCAGTGCCCGGGCAAGGCTAATAGTTTGCTCCCCATAACCCATGGACTTTTAGCACTCGCTGAGTCCCTTCTACTACTCCTGCTGCAAAGGATTAGTAAGAGCTTTGCCTCCTCGTTATTCAGCCTTAGCCTCTAATTGGCTGTTATATTGGTTGAGCCTGAGTGGTACCTCTTTAACTGTGGTAGTCAAAGATCTATCTCAGTTTCAACCAATAAAAGCCGCCAGCCTATGACCCTGATGTATAGGGGGGGAAGAGCCAGGTGGACAAAAGGGAGGAGGGGATACAGCCAGGTGGAGGGGAGGACTGAGCCAGGTGGACAGAAGAGAGAAGGCAGCCAGGTGGAGGGGGATGGAGCCAGGTGGACAGAAGAAAGGAGGGAATGCAGCCAGGTGGAGGGGAGGACAGAGTCAGGTGGACAGAGGAGAGGGGGATGAGGCCAGGTATAGGGGAGGACAGAGCCAGATGAACAGAAGAGGGGGGAAATGCAGCCAGGTGGAGGGGAGGATGGAGACAGGTGGACAGAATAGAGAAGGGGATACAGCCAGGTGGGAGGATGGAGCCAGATTAACAAAGGAGAAGAGATGATACAGCCAGGTGGAAGGGAGGACTGAGCCAGGTGGACAGAAGAGAGGAGGCAGCCAGGTGGAGGGGGGAAGGAGCCAGGTGGACAGAAGAAAGGGTTGCAATGCAGCCAGGCGGAGGGGAGGACAGAGCCAGATGGACAGAGGAGAGAGAGGATGCAGCCTGGTGGAGGGGAGGATAGAGCAAGATCAACAAAGGAGAGAAGGGGGAGCAGCCAGGTGGAGGGGAGGGCAGAGCCAGGTGGACGGAAGAGAGGAGGGGGGCAGCCAGGTGGAGGGGAGGATGGAGCCAGATCAACAAAGGAGAGGAGGGGATGCAGCCTGGTAGGGGGGGTAGGGAGGACAGAGCCAGGTGGACAGAGGAGAGAAGGGGATGCAGGGATCCCTTCCTTCTGTACAAGCCATAGCAGGAGCTCGGAAGCACTCCATCCCGCCCCAGCACTCAAAGCGGCAGATGATCAAAGATCTATACACACACGGACACACCCCGCTTCAACAGAGCCTGAGTGGCACACAAATTAATTTGCAATGGGTCAGAAGGGAGGATTGAGCGAGGTGGACAGAGGAGAGGGAGGATGCAGCCAGGTAGAGGGGAGGATGGAGCCAGATGAACGGAGGAGAGGAGGCAGCCGAGGGGAGGACAGAGCCAGGTGGGCAGAGGAGAGGGGGGATGCAGTCAGGTAGAGGGGAGGACTGAGCCAGGTGGACAGAGGAGAGGAGGCAGGTGGAGATGAGGATGGAACCAGGTGGACAGAAGAGAGATGGGGATGCAGCCAGGTTGAGGATAGGCAAGAGCCAGGTGGACAGAAGAGAGGAGGGGATGCAGCCAGGTGGAGGGGAGGATGGAGCTAGGTGGGCAGAGGAGAAGAGGGGATGCAGCCAGGTGGAGTGGAGGATGCAGCCAGGTGGAATGGAGGACAGAGCCAGGTGAGGGGAGGAGAGGATGGGATTCAGTCAGGTGGAGGAGAGGATGCAGCCAGGCGGACGGGAGGACAGAGCCAGGTGAGGGGAGGACAGAGCCAGGTGAGGGGAGGACAGAGCCAGATGAACAGGGGAAAGAAGGGGATGCAGTCAGGTGGAGGGGAGGATGGATCCAGGTGGGCAGAGGAGAAGAAGGGATGCAGCCAGGTGAAAGTAAGGATGCAGCCAGGTGGAATGGAGGACAGAGCCAGGTGAGGGGAGGACAGAGCCAGGCGGAGGGGAGGACTGAGCCAGGCTGAGGGGAGGACTGAGCCAGGCTGAGGGGAGGACTGAGCCAGGTGGAGGGGAGGACAGTGCCAGGTGGAGGGGAGGATGGAGCCAGGTGGAGGGGAGGACGGAGCCAGGTGGACAGGGGAGAGGAGGGGATGCAGCCAGGTGGAGGGGAGGACGGAGCCAGGTGGACAGAGGAGAGGAGGGGATGCAGCCAGGTGGAGTGGAGCATGGAGCCAGGTGGACAGGGGAGAGGAGGGGATGCAGCCAGCTGGAGGAGAGGACGGGGTCAGGTGGCAATTGCCGGTAATGGCACTGCCTGAATCAGTACGACGTCGCATTTGCGGCGCCGCGCCAATTACCAAAAGTAGTTTCTGTACTACTTTTGGCGACTTCAAGGTGTGATTTCCATAGATATCTCTGAAATCACCCCCAAAGTCGGGACTGACATGCGGGAATGAAATCGTATGAGTTCATTCCCGCTATCAGTGTGAACCTGGGCTACATGGAGGAAAAGACACAATGGGGATGATTTGCTAAAACTGGAGCACCCAGAATCTGGTGCAGCTGTGCATGGTAGCCAATCAGCTTCTAAATTCTGTTTGTTCCATTAAGCTTTGGCAATAAAACCTGGAAGCTGATTGGTTTCTATGCAGAGCTGCACCAGATTGCACTCTTTAGTTTTTGTAAATAACCCTCAGTGTATCTTTTCTCCTTGCTAGAAGAGAAATGCTTAATCAAAGAAAAGTGTGTGTTAAAAAAAAGGAAAAAAGAAAGAAAAAATAGCTAGATCAGGGTTTCATCTATGTGAGTGTCAGGCTTGGCTTTAGGGTTAAAGTGGTTGTAAACGCTGCACTACCACTTTTACCTACAGGTGAGCCTAAACTAAAGAAAAAAAGAAAAAAGAAAAAATGTTCTGCCTTGACATACATTTTAACAATACAGGAAACAAATACTGTTCACAGAGGGGTTGATTTGCTAAAGGCAAATAACCATGTGCAAGCAGAATTGTTTTTTTTTTTTGCATATTCTTTGCAAAGTGAAACTTCACCTCATCCACTAAGCTCTGGAGCAACTGTACTTGCAAAGTGCACAGTCTATTTCCCTTTAGTAAATCAACCCAGTATATATCATGTCACTGCCCTGATAAAGAAAAAAACAAATGATGTATTATACCAATTTAAAAAAAAAATGTAATACAAAATTAAATAAATACTAATAATAATAAGAAAAAAAAAAAGTTTAGCCTCCAGGACCTGTTCTGAGCCAATATAAAATATGTAAACCTAGTAAAAATAATACCTGTAAACCCAATTGCTACCGTAAATCTCATATGACCTTAAACATAGTAATGTCATTTCAAAAGTCATTTTTATTATTTTTTTTTAATCTGCAGCTTTCATTAAAACCAATACCTGATGATCCTGACATGAATTTCCCTGTCATGTTATAGGAAGAAAAGAACGTCTGCACACCACAGGAACGTTCCAATGATTTTATTCCAAAAATAGCAAATGACAGCCAACAAAGACAGAGTGTCCGAACCCAGGAGGTAACTCCCTGTTATAGGGTGTCCTTGTTTTGCAAGTGTTCACCTGCATT